>RJWH01000266.1:714078-1014679 GCA_004363575.1 Solenodon paradoxus | reverse complement strand
AGGTATTTCCTTCTAAGAAAATCAAAGCTATGATTTTTTACCCATTTACTTAATACTCCATCTCCCTCTGCCTGTGATTGTAGTTCGATGTTGATAGGTGTTATCTGACGAAATATTTAATAGCAGAGATAGAAAAAAAGGACTTTAAAACAATAACAATAAATAATTAAAAAATAAGTAATCATTACTTAGAAAAATTTTTTTTCCTCCTCTGGTTCTGCATTCACAGATTTAAGCAACTATATATGTCAGTTGGTTGAATTCACAAATAAGAAACCTACATATCCAGGAGAGTTGACTGGAAATTATACCGGGATGTTCAACTGCATGGGGTGGTTGGATCCCTTAGTGCCTACATTGTTAAAGGATCATATGTATACACACACACACACACACACACACGCACACGCACACATATATTTATATACTTTAGCATTTTAGCAGACTTCATTACTTCACAGATTTCTTTTGTACCCATAGTATCTGGTCTCCATCGTTATTACATAAAAGACTAAAAATCATACAGGCTTTTTTATAATAAATATTTTATAAAAGTAAAACAAATCAAGTATTAAAATTGCATTAAAATGTATGTTATTGTCCATATTGCTTCTATGAATCAAATAGATCTGGCCACTATGACATCAGCACATTTTTGTTTCCACCTGCTCCCTCACATCAACACTGAACTCCATGCACCAAGGCAAACTCTACTTTTGATTATTTTAACTGTGCAGTATTTAAACTAAAATGTATCAGTCAATATATCAATAAAATACATTTAATGAAATTTGTTTAAATCACCCATTTGTTAACCCTAGCATTTCATCCTCATCTGGCTCCAGTATATTTCCTACCCCTCAGATTTAGATGAGGTAACTGAAGGAATGCTTTAAAATTAATACCACAATCACAAGCGTTCTTTTAATACATTTCTTAACCAATAAAAAGTTAGCAAGCTATAAGCTATTTAATGTTAATATATAATTAAAATTAAGAGACAATCATTCAATTTTTCCATAAGTTTAGATATTTATCTGTAATTTCGTAACTTGCATAGTTTTTTATAAATAAAATCATTCAATTATATTTTTAAAAGATTGATTTTACAGAAGTATAGAATACAAGGCTTGCCCTAGCAGAATAGTGGTTGGGTCTGCTGCCTCCGACTGGGTGTAATTTACATACATCCCAAGAACTGGTTAATATTCCCGGACCAAGGATAACAACCAAGAAGAAAAACTAAATAAAATAAAAAAATGCTTCTTCCACCTCTCTTCCTGGCTACCTGTCTCTATTCACATATTTCCTTAAAAAAGAAGTATGGATTGTGGGTTGGAAAATAGATAGAGTATCAGAACATACATATTAACTTTAATAAAAATAGAATATATCAATGTTTAAAATAATAATAGATAAGGCATGAAAATTTATAAGAATTTGCCAGACTGAATAAATGACTGGTTGTGAAGTGAAAGAGAGAAGTAAGTTAAAGATAAATAACAGATTTGGTTGAGAAAATGAAGGAAAAATGTAGCATTGTGAAACTTTTACCATTACATCAGATTTGAAAGAGAAGATAAGACAAAGTTACAGAAATTCAGAATGATGTCATCATTGAAAAGTTGACCAAGAAAAGGAAATGTATGTGGTCTTATGCTTGATAAATAACAAAAATACTCACTTTAAAGTCAGGACAATGAAAAATAATTTTTATTACCATCATTATTTATAATCTTAGTAGAAATATTTGACACGTCAAACACGTATAATAGTAAAATAAAGGGACAAAAGAATAATTGTTTCATATGCTATTGCTAGCTTAGGAGAGTTTCTAATAAATTTACATGCATGAAAAATGCAGTTTGGCTGAAAAATTGGGTGTTAAAAGACTAATAGCTTGCCCACATAGCAAAGTGCAATGGAAATATAGTTACTCTTCGCATAAAAGAACAATAAAAAATAAAACTTCAAAAATATTTCAAAAAAATTTAATGACAAATGTATAGAATTTATCTTAAGACTAGTACTAAACTTCAATGAGGTTGATAAAAAGACTTAAATAAATGTGTTGTCACTTATATATAGGTAAATAAAGATTAATGTGAAATTAGAAACAGGAGTTAGAATGATATGTCCAAACTATGTCAGCAGCCAAGAGGTTGTAAGTGGCAAAGGTCAGAAACTTGCTTAGAGCTTCTGGAGGTGATATGAACTAGCAACCCCTTGATTTTACTAAGACACTGATTTTAGACTTATGGTCTCTATACTGTGGGAATATATTCCTGTTTTTCACCAACTGTTTGTGGTCATTTGTGACAGCATCTATAGAAAACTCTTACATATCTAATTTCACATAATTTAAATTTAACACAAAAATTCATGAGTATCCACAGATCACAGGGAAAAGTCACTAACATGTAAGATTAAGATAAATATAAACAAAGAGAAAAAGGAAATTTAAAGAGAGTGATGAAAAATCATTTAAAATATGAGCTATATCAAATCAGTTTTACACGAGATGTGTGACATTAACGTTCATGAGAAATATGAGGAAAATTAATAATTTTACATATGTAAAACATCAGCTTATATTCTGCGTGGTGTTCTTTAAGAACCTATTGGAACAGCTTCAAAATGTGCTAGCAAACAAAGAAAATAAATATTTAGATATAAGACAAGAGGCGTTACAATGTGTCACATGACAAAAGGGAAAATAGATTGCCATGGTTCAGCCAGAAATAAAGCTGTTTTTCAAGAGATAAACAAGAAGCAAAAGACAGAGCTCTGAAGTTTTAAGAATAAAACTAATTGTTCTGTTAAACTACATTGAGATTTTTAACTTTCAGTAAAAAATTTAGAATAAGATGTTTACTTTCTTACAGAGAGTAAATAAATGACAACATGAGACAGATAAATTCAGAGACAGTCAATATAAAAAAGACTAATTATAGTATTTTATATTATTTAACTGAACAATGATTATATTATACAATTTTATATAATTATATATAATTTATATAAGTTTCAATGTATATATACATATATACATATACATCACTGGTAATAAAAATGGCAAATATTAAACCAGTGCAAATTTTAAATATAATTATATTGGAAGAAATATGTGTGTGCATGTGTGTGAGAAGGAAAAAAGAGAAAAGTAGTATATAAGTGATCAAAATATTATTTTGAGAAGTAATTTGATAATATCTGATGCTAAAATATTTATAAAAATAGCAAAATTTACTTTTGTTTACAAATATGGAGGTAATTACCAAATCATTTCACAATTTGAATTTAATTGAGAAATTATAGAATACAATTTCTAGGGTGAAAGCAGATGGAAGCATCAGTGGTTTTCATAATTTCATAAAATAATATTTTATATACTGAATAATTTTTAAAGATGAATTAGTTCACTCATTCATTTTTGTCTCTCATTGCTTTATCATGGAGGCTTTTCACCTAACCCTACATCCCATTGTAATTGTGGTTTCTGTAGTTTTGCTCATTAGTCCTCTCCTATATATAATTGTTCTCTACAGCCATTAACCTAACCTACATATTTGTCAAAATCAAATTGATATCCCATCATCAGTTTTACTGTGTGTGTGCGTATGTGTGTGTGCGTGTGCATGCAGATGCACACACATGCAGCCATTCACTTGTTCATTCATTAAAATAAGCATGAGTTAAAAAGAGTGCCAAACATTCTGGTTGCAAAGTCAATAAAACAACTACGTTAGCGTCCTTCACTTTTTTCCCTTTGAATTTCTGAAACATTTCTGGTATGCTCGTTGGGAAAAGCACTGAATGTTCTAGTGTTTTCATTTACTTTTTTAAAGACTTACATCTTAATATCTTCACCATTCCATATTTAAATATTATTTCACAAGTAACCTCAAATTACTTTATATAAAATAGGATAAGTTAATCCTGAATGCTTTTTAATTTATTGTGAAAAGAAGCATGCCAGACATACATGAAAATCTGCAATTATTATGACGGTTGTCAAAAACTTTTATTCTTTAACAACATGCTTAAGGAAAGTAGCTAAAACATGAAGGTAAGACTTCATGGATATGAATGAAGTACTTATTAAGTGGTTGTAATTTTCCCACATTTATGAACCAGCCACATAATTGAGGTTTGCATTTTATTATTTATAAACAAACATAAGTCAAATGTATTTGAACTACCAAGTCCAAAAATGAAAAAACAAAGTTAAAAAAAGATATAAATATACAAGCATGTAAAACAGTACCTACATTTTAAAGTTACACTCTAGACTCGTCATACTCTGAGGAGAGAAGATACCAGTCTGGTGCTTTGATTTTAGGAGCATCTTTATAATCTCCATTGACAATTATATTATCTTCAACAAAGATCTTCTGTTATGTGTTTTCCCAGATTCCTGCACTAATAATGTCTAAAATCAAATACTATAAGGAAACAAAACTTCAGACTTTTCATTTACGCCGATCTTAATATAAACTAATTATATTCATTTTTTATGAATTAATAGGATAATAAAACACTGCAAGAAGAGGGAAGTACAAGTAATTTTTTAAAAATTTCTAATATTTAGCATGTTTAACAAGGAAAGATATTTGAGTTTTCCCTATTCTTTAGAATATTTTTTATTGTTGTTTTATAGTATAACTTTTATGGACATATTCATTTATAAGAGCTCTAGAGAAAAACTGAAGAGGTAGAAACGTGGCAGTGGCAGCTGTGTTGATAACATGGCACAAATTGTGTCAATAACAGTACATTTTCAAAAGATTTATTTGGATAAAATACAAGTGTTTTCAGCAGGCTCTTGGTGTTGGGAAATTCTGTATTTTTTGTTTGTTTTATTGTGGAGTATTCTGTACTCCTTATCTCAATTGTTTTTCTAATTTTCTAGCTAGTTTTTCATTAGACTAAGGAAATTATTTCTCATTATATTCATTGCCTGTTACATTCTCAGTCACTGTAATGACAGGTGACATGAACTTGGCTACTTATGGTAATCTTACACTGTGATTGAAAGACAATAGCAATAAAACACTTTTTAAGAAGTTCAAAACAACCTGATTTTTGATTTTTTGACATTTGAATGCTAGTTTTAGAAACAAAACCAACTGCCAATCTCTTTGAGCACTAAAAAGTAACACAACTTCTTTATTTCTATATTAATATGATTATTCTATTGTGATTCTTACCCAATCCTAGTCAAGTTCTTGCACTGAGAGTGTGTCATACACTAAAATTCCAATTCTCCATCTATTCTTGTCTCAACATGTATTCCTTAAAACACTGGCAAAACTTTACAAGGTAGCACTATCTTACCATGGTAACTCAGCTTTGCTTTCTCAGTGAATTGTGTTGGTGATGTTTGGGGAGCCAGTTTTTGATTGTGTGTGGTAATATCTTGAAAAAAAAGTAAGTTAAGCTCAAGAACTCACATGGGATGTTTTATATCTCCTACTTCTACTTAACCATGCTGCTTTGTATACAAAATGTCATTTAGAAAGCAAACTTGAAGGTTTTATTTAGACATACTGTGAAATAATTCATCACATCCTTTCTCCAAAAGTATTGTGATGGAAGGAAGAGAAGAGCTATGAAGATATAAGGAAATGAATTGTCTGAACATACAATTCATTTTCATCTGACCCTCTCTACCACTCAATTTTATTTTGTCTACTTAATTTTTGTATATATGGGGGAATATTATTCAGTCTTTTAAATGTTTGCATTACTACATTTAAAAGAAATTAGTATTCCCTGCTTTCAGAATTATCATACTGCTGTAACTAACCCTGTGCTTTGTACAAAGGGAGTACTTGTCACATTTGAATTTCTTTTGAAAATACAATGTGCTTTACCTTATACATCACATCACATCTGTAAAGTAAATGATGATTTTGCAGAATTCAAAAGGTAAAATAAACTCATGCTTTGATTATTTGAAAGATAAGATTGAGTAGTAAGATGGTAAGTCTGGCGAAAGAATATCCTTAAGAATGATTAATAACAAAAATGCAATTGAGTCCGTTTTAAAGATTTAATTGACTTTATTAAAGAATTCATGAAATGGACAGCATCTCGTCTGTCAAAAGATTCTGCAAAAAACTGCAACATGAAATGTTTTGCAGGCAGAGAGAGTGAAAGATAAGGAAAGAGGGAATTATTTCAGGCTTCAGTTAACTTGCCTATGGGGAATGGAAAAAGGTATTGTGACTGAATATCAGATTTTACTTTGGGAAGTGGAAAATATAATCTCACTTTGTCCACAATGACCAGCAAGGACTACATATCTGGGAAGGGTGTAGAAGGTTTAAGACTACAGTTAGGTTAGATAGTAAGTCTTGGTGTCTCCATTTTAGACCTGTTGTTTAAACAAGAGGAAGAAAAGTAAATATAATCTGAGAGAAAGCAAAAATAGTAAGATGCATTTTACCCTGTTATTAATCACTTTCTATCCTCATGATCCCCCTCAAAAGTAGCCCCCCACCCCCAGTCCTGCCAACAAATATGAAAGAAAGTGGACGAGCGAAGGAAATCAATAAAACTTTCAAAAAAATTGGAAAACTGATAGGGGAAGAAAGAAAAAACATTTTTAAACAGAGTAGTATGAGAGTAGAAGACATGTTTGTAATATGCTAAACATTAAATTTAAAAACAAAACAAAAACCATAACACTTGGATAGATATAAAATGAACAGATGTTAAAAATGTATTCAACTCATAATAAAACTGGAAATATTTTACATCTAGATCAAAAGAGAATCTAAATAAAGTTTATAGATCAAGAATATTGAAATGAGGGTGAAAATGAAAGTAAACTATCTTTTTCCACAGTGGTGAGAAAAATCAACTGAACCTCTACCAGACATAATTTATTTGCATGTCTATAGACAAGAATTTGCAATTCTATAATTTATCTACAATATAAGGGCTGTAAAACAACTCAGTCAATGAAAGACTAGAATCAGATAAATAGGAATAGTGTTCTAGATAATGCATAGCTTTCCATTGGAGCACAAATTGTTTCTATAGCTCCTTCCATTTAATTCAGAAGTAATCTCAAAGAGAAATTATTATAATCCACAAAATAAAGTTGCTCTTATTAGATTCAGCATGATTAATTATATATATACAACTAGAATATTAATCCACCACTTAAGGCTTCTTAAATTTGCTTTGTGGGATATTTTCATATAGGAATCTCACACTAGACATCTTTAAAGTCTCTATTATTTGCTATTATGAGCCCCAAACCAACTCATAGAAAATCTTTCCATGATATTATGTAGCAGGCATGGGTGCCTGGGGAAAAGTCAAGGGTTTCCTTGAGTTCTTTGGCACTTGGTAATAGATATTAGCCAAAAGGCAGACAATGCCAGAGGAAAAAGTGTTATTGGTGACTACATGTGAGGAGACAGCAAAAGAAACAGGATTCTATGCTGCTAATTTTGGTGGTTGACTCTTTTAAACAATGTTTAGCCAATCAAAAGCACATGGGATTACTCTTTGCTTCAGTCACATTAGTGATTGATTGCAGGCTGGAATAAGAAGAGGAGGGAGTTGTTGTAATTATCCTTTATATTCTTTCTTCAGAATACCTGAGAAAAAAGTGCTGAGAACACAGATAACTCCATATCCAACCACTGCCTTGACTAGCCTGGTAGTCAGGAGATGAAGAATTTGTGACCTAGATGAGCCAGAGCTAGCAAGTTTGGGGCTTCCACCGCCCAAAGGGACTCTTAAACTACTGGCTGTAACAGATCAGTTAGCTTTCAGGACATGTCACAAGGCAGATAAGAATCTCTCTTTAGAGCTGGAGATTCCCATAGGTGAGAGGTTAGAGAGTCTATTTTATTCCTTTGAAGATCATGCAGTATTGGTATACAGCCTAAGCATGGCAGTGGCTGAATGCAGCCTTCAGCATGATAGAGTCTTATTCCCAGGTATTTACATCCTGTGGTAGTACTCAAGGGACATAATGCTAATCAACCGCTGTTATGCCATAATTTACTGTCCTTGCCTCACCATCTTTGTTTTCCCTTCTTAGGACATACTTCATTTTTTTATCTTTTTAAGTTAGATCAGGGAGTCAGAATTGGTAGTTACATTCCATTTTAGGGGCGACAGGAACAAAAGTGCTCAAAAAAGAGACATCAGTATCATCACAATGGAGAGGTTAATGATTTCAGTGTAAGAGAAAGGAGAATATAGCAAGTAGAGCCCTTCACAATATGGAAATCAACCATTTCTAAATTCAGTCCTCTTGAAAAAGAGATTATAGTCATGATTGAACATAAGGGGCAAAGAGAAATTTTCTAAAATCTTGGAAAGAAGGGAAGAAGTGGTTTCAGGGGATCAGTTACCATTTAAAAATGGTTTGAGTTCAGTTTACAAAAGCAGAGTCAACTAAATTCTTGTAGGTATAGGGGAAAACATAATTTTCTCTTCACTCTCCTGAATTCCTAGGTGAAAATCCTGTTTGAAAAATCCTGATTGACAAGAGAAAAGCAAACAGAAGTTTATTAACATGCATATCTCTTGTTTACACGGGAGATAACTAGGGAAAAAAATGAGCAAATTCCTGAGTTGGCTTACAATTCAGACATAAATACTATCTTACTAGGAGAAAGGAAGGAAGCATTTAAAGGGAAGTAAAAGATTCAGGAAAGAAAAATGGAACCTTAGAAGAATAGAGGAAAGACAGAATAATGTTAAAGCAATTAAACAAGAAAATCATCAGAATGAAACAGCATTAATGCTTTGGCAGTCTACATAAGCAAACTAAAACCTAAGCCAGAATATATTGCTATAGATTTCTAAAGATCAATAAATTAAAACTAAGAACAAGCAATCACAAATATGCAACAGACTTTTGAAAATAAGATATACACAGGTATATGGAACCCAAGGATGTGTTTGTTTTACTTCTGTTTCTGGTCTATAAGTTCCTGTTAATGGAGCATTCTTTACTTTCAGTTTGGTGTTGCCTCATCCAAATTGATGTCTTTTCAAATAAACTCTTGAAATTTTTATTGTGCCTCAGTGTATCTTTCAGCAATCATTTGCAATGAAGTTTCTCTGGGTGTGGCATTTATTTCTGTTTTCCTCTCCTGTTATGAATCAATCTTCTCTGCTTGATGAGACTACAGGTAAATTGATATATGACAATAGAGTTCCTTTTGGATGTACTGTCTTTAGACAAATAATGGAAATTAATTGAAAACCTTTTCCTACATTTACTATTTCTCTAGTACCTATGACTCAAAATAATACCTTAGTGTGTCATGTTCTGTTGCTCTTCATAAACAATGATTATATTCAGAATAAAACATTACACAAAGAAATAAAACGTGAACATCAATGATATATCAGATAAGTATCATTTAATATATAACATAAATAAATAAATAACATTTCCTTTATAAATTCTAGTCTTATATTGTGTGGGAAAAAGGCCTGCTCACCACTTCCAGCAGCCATGAAGCAAAGTCATAAAAACATCCTGTGACCTGAGCTTGCTGGAATGTTGCCAGCAGACAAAGAACTTCCTGCACTTGAAACCTCCTCCCCTAATTTGCATCCCTCTCTTCCCAAGTTTGCTCTAGCCTGTATAAGTGTGTTCTAACCAGAAAATGGCGCTCAGCTCTTTGAGGAAGAATCCCAGCTGAGACCACTCTTGTAATAAATCTGCCTAAAATACTTCCAAAGGAGTGCCTGCTTGATTTTTCCCAAAAAGCTATGAAAATATAAGTCATTCTTCTTTGTTTCTTTTCAGTTAACATCTATCAACTCATATAGTTATAAACAAACAAAAAAAATCACTCCTTGCTATGAGAACTCAGGACCTACTCTCATCAATATATAAACATACCAAGCAGCGTAAATATAGTCATTACGTTGTACATTACATCCTCAGTACTTATGATTCATTCTTATACTACTGGATTTTGGGTTAACCTTTTGTCTGAAATAATCTGGACAAGTGACTGAAAAGACTTATGAAAATCCTGACTCAGCTCACTGGTATCAAAAGGACATCAGAAACCTAAAACCAAGGTTCTATTTTTTGAATTACAAATATTTTGAAACACAGGACAAATTCTTTTCTGTTACCGATATAGTCCTTTGTGGAAGACACATTCTGATAGGCAGCTAAGAGAGAGACTTTAGTCAGGAATAAGAATAAACTACCTGTAATAGAAAGATACTTACAATGACTGTGATTAATTTATTAATAATGTCATGAAAGAAACAACAGACCCAAACTAGAGTCACTTGTATCAAATCTAAGACTTAATACTTAACCTAATTGCATTTCAACCTCTTCTAAAAGTGAAATTTAAACCTATCACTCCAGATTTCCTGACGGTACTGATGACATACTGTGCATGGCAAGACTCCTCTTCTTTCCCTAAGGATAAACTTGTTGCTGATAAACTTGTCCCACCAAATTTCTTACGATAAAAATTTTCCATTTTGCACAAATTCTTTTAGCTCCTTTATATTTGCCAAAGGGATGTCACCCAATTAATAAATCATTAACAAAGTGAATTAGATTTCCACCTTCTTGGATAATTTTGCTTTTTGACAATGGTAATTTCCAAATTTGAAAGATCTGACTAGAAAGTGCAGCAATATTAAACAACAACAACAACAACAATGGTTTTCTTACTACTCTCTTTGGTTTCTGGCTGGTACCCTTGAAAATGTAATGATCAAAGGTAAATTAGTAAGAGAAAAACAAAAACTATTTATTGTCATATACATCAAACTTACACAGGAGAATGTCAAGAGGTGAGTAACTCAAAGAAGTGGTTAGAAGAGTTGAGTTTATATAATATTTTAGGCTGAAACAGGAAAAGAGTGTTGGACATCTAGCTAAAAGGAACAGTTATGAGAAGATGTTCAGAAAAAGTATGATAAACAAAGCTTATTTAGTTATATGTGTTAATATATATGTCAATTAGTTATATGTGTTAATTTATAAAGCAGATTTATGTCTATGGTCTCTCTCTTGAAAAGGGTAATTAAGAGACTTCTTCCTGACCTGGAACCTAATGACGTCTTTCAGATGTCAAAATTTTCTTCTGTAGATGCATATTTCCTTCACAAAGGTAAACCAAATCAAAATAATAAGTGCAAAAAAACCTCTGGTGTCCAGTTTGTAGTGTTTTTCCTGTGTTTTTTGAATCTCGAAGGTCTTTAGGTAAAAAGTCATAGTGGCAACTTTTGAGGTGACATCTTCTGGTACCTTTCAAGATCAGAGCAAGAACGATTCAAGATCACTAAAAAGAATATTTGCTTTTTTCTGTGTCATGCTAAAAAAACAATATGGCAATCTAAAAAACAGCTTCAGACAACATTATGATTAAGTATTCTCATAAAGCATATTTCTGAATAATATAGAGCGCTCCATTATATTTTCAAATTGGATAAACATAATTTATACATAAAGTACTATTAGAATAAAGCACATAACAGAAATAAATCAAAATGAATATTCTATACCATGACTACAGCAATGTATTAATATTAAAATATCCCAGGTATCAAGGAATGGCATTAAATATGTTGGGAGAAACCCCTGGACAACTCCACGGTGTAAAATTTAAGTCTGGTGCATTGATAATCTTTCACTTAGAGAATGCTAGATTCCGATTATTAATACAATAATCACCAAGGAAACAGTTGTTAAAATACTTATTATATTTAGAACATACTATCCCAAAACATAACACTTTGGCTTATTGAATATCTTAAAATTAAAGGATTCAAGAAAAAATAAGAAGTAAAATGTTCACTTTTTTAGTCCCCGATTTACCCTTTTTTCTGAAAGAAGATAAATCTATCAAGTGAAGACCACTTTCCTCTTTACTAAATGGATAAAACATTCTTATCACAGAAATAAGGAATTTGGGATCAAGAAAGCTATGTAAACAAACCTTGATAATCTAATTCTTCTTTGTTATTATTTACCACTTACTACCTTAGCCCAAACTTTTCTCTCTTGTCAAATTCTTTGCAAATGCATTGCTTCTTTGTCTAAATTGTATTTAAAAAGTTTTGCTCTAGTCACTTTTTCACATCTTCATTCTCTATTCTATTCTTCCATAAATATGTAGATACTTAATAAAATATCCATGATTTTTCTACTGATAATCTGTCAATTTACTTTTTGAATCTGGCTTGAAACCCTAAGAGGTTAGAGAGGAACTTTTCCTGCTCTAAAAAACTGTAAGTAATAATATTCCACTGTTAGTGCTTAAAATCATCAGACTGTCAACAGGAGTCTGATAAATATATACAAATTTGATGAAATACTATTTCAGTGTTTTTCATAAATTCAGAATATATTTTAAAAAGTTGATAGAACTGACAAATTTTAAGATCTTCATAAAACTACGAAATTTTAGAAAAATATATTTTAATATTATATACCATATTAAATTTAACCTAGGAAAACTGAATATTTCTTATGAATTGTCAGCTTTTTTCATCTAGATACATCAGTAGAAACATCAAATAAACCTAATATTTTTCAACATATTTTCTTTAAGGCTAAAGAATAATTTTTTGTATATTTCTAGACATCTGAAAAATCTCAAAGATACTATTTGATGCAAAAAGCATTCTCAAATTAAAAAAATAGAATAGAGTAGAGCAGAATAGAATTTTAACAAACAAGGGTACAGCATGGTGGAAGCTATAATCAACAAGCCATCAGAGGGTATTTGAATGTGTGATTAAAATAAGAATATTGTTTCATAAGAAACAATACTTGGATACCTGTTTTGTGTATTTATAAAACATTTAAAATATATGTAGAAATATACTAGGTTGTAAATAAATTCATTATTTAATTAGGGAATTTTTGTTTCTGTAAATAATTAAGGCCATAAATACTGAGGGTATAAAGTTATGAAATCTTTGCTATTAGGCAGGTTACACACAGAAAAAAGTATAATCTTTCATATAGTATGCAAAGTCTACAAACAGTATACCAAGGTGGTAAGTATATCAGTCTTTGTTATATCAGTCTGTTAATAACTGATCTATGAATATTATTTCTGGACCTAGAACTTGCTGGCTTGCAAGTTAACACTGCCAACAGAATCATAAAATATATACAGTCTTGATATTAAAAAGGTATAAGCTGTCTCTTTTCAACATTCTTCCTAAATTACCTGTAACCTGAAGACTTAGACTGCTGAAAGAAAAATTATAGAATGCTTGATATCAAATTCCAGTGGAAAAAATCTTATAAAGGGATTGTGAGTAAATAGCTTAGCTGTAAATTTTCAAAAAGTGGATCTGAAGGTCTATGTTTCCAAATTCCAAATATATAAATCATTGCAAAATAATTAGAGGGAGATTAAAGAATCCAAGTTGGAGATACTTAGAATAAAACTTTAAAATCAGAATATTGCCAAAGAACTGCTAAATTAAGACCTTTGTATAAAACTGATGACAATGCAGTTAAACAGATTCCTGAAAAGTTGTCCTTTAAATATTATATTCTTCTTTGTTCTTTTCAAAATATATGCAGAGATCATCGTATATTTTAGCGACAGCTTTTTATCTTTTGATTGTTATTTTGATATCCACTACCTAGTTTTTTGGATTAAAAAAATCAAAACAAAAACCTAATTTCCATTTCTCTAATCACTTCAGAGAATCATTTACCTTCCAATGAATGCTTCTGGTAAATGAAATAGTCCCACATTATTAATGTCAACATTGAGTCATGTTCAAATTAGACAAGAAACAGAAAATGTATTTGCAAAAGTTAATTACAAAGATGTTAAGAGGAATTGAAAAGAGAGCAGTGTTGAGAGCATTAAGACTTGACATAAGATAGCAAGACTTGTTTCTACTCACAAGCCTGCGTTGTACCTAGGGAGTAATTATTAGAGTTTTTCAAGCAATCAAGACCCTGTGACAGTGCTCCATCTCTCCATTTTATATCCTTATATTGTGTTCAGATACCACCACTGGCCCTGCTGGGGAACTACTCAGAGTATTGATAATTAACTCTTTATAATATTCAAATCACATTACCATAATTCTTATAATCAGAATTATTCTAATTTGTAAATGATGGTCAGAAACGTATAGAGAACACATCTGAAAGCATGCATTCTCACTTTTTTGTTTAAAGGAAAGGTGCAGGCAGGAATGAAGGCTAGCAGGCAGTCAGGCAGGAAGAGAGAGAAGGAAGAAGCATCTTTATGTTATTTTTGTCCTGGTTGTTCACACTCCAGGCCCAAGACTTGAAAGCAGAGTTATGTAACTTGCTCCTAAAGATTTTGTGAGACCCAGTTTACTGTAGGAGGAGTGGTTAACACAGCACACCCTAGGGCCTGATTCTGCCTTTCTCCAAATTGGCCTTGATGCTCAGAATCCTAACCCATCTTTCTACCTCCCTTCCATTTGTACTTACACTTACTTTCTCTGCACACACAGTCAGAGTCACATAAGACGCCACCCTAGTGTCTTCCAGGGTGCCGATTTTTTTGAGAAGGGGCATTAGTTGCTTTGAACAACCTTAATAGCTCTGGCATTATTTGTTAGAATGGTATACTTGCCATTACTAATGTTTTGTGTTGTTACCTCTCATTGAGCAAATAGAAAAATCTTACGTAACATTTCCAAAGTAAAACACAGGGACTCTGAAAAATTTTTACTTGACCTGGATTCACCAAGTTAGTATCACAGCTTTGAAGAATACAACCAAATTCACTCATTGTTACTCTCTTTGTCTTTGTGTAATTTGCGGTTACCAATTTATACTCGTCGGCCCAGACAAATTAGATTTACCATTGAAGATGGTCCATTAATCATTAGATCAACTAATTCAAAGGCCATGGTTCTTAGATTCCATACCAAGAGCTTCTGACACTGTTACAATAAAATGAATGCACTCATCTTCACTGACATGACAGCATTAGCATTTGTTCTTATCTTCTTTACTTGAAAAACCAGTTTGCTTTTATCATAGCTAATTTCTTCATTTCAAGTAGTGTCTTTTCTGTGATTTCAGTAAAATTTTGATGTGAATTGCAATTAAATTGTAAATTGCATTGATTAGGATAGATATTTAAAAAATACTACACAGGATTATGTTCCATTCTGAGATTTGGGGATATCTTTCCTTTCCTTTGTGTATTTAATTCATGTTTATCAATACCTTATCATTTTCATTGCAGATGTCTTTCATCTCCTAGATTAAATTTATTGCTAAATATCATATTTTTGATGATATTGTAGATGGCATTGTTTTCTTAATTCGTTTTTCATAGTTTGCAGCTAGTATACAAAACACAACAGATTTTTGTCTATTTATTTCGTATCCTGCAACTTTATACGGATTGGATAAAAAGTTTCAAGTATCAACCTACAAAATGTTTACTATAGTTAAAAATACTATATTGAGTACTTGAAATTCATTGAGAGTACATCTTAAAAGTTCTCACCATACACACAAAAATGCCAACTATGTGAAGTGAAGAATGTGTTAATTAAATTGAGGGTGACAATCATTTCACGGGGTATACATATATCAAAGCTGTATATTTTAAATACATGCAATTTTATTTCTCAATTATACCTCACTAAAGCTGAAAAGAATAGCATATGTTTCTTAAATTATGAAGTTTCAATCACATAAGAAAAGAGTAATTTAAAGTTCCCAACTTACTGTTCTTCTTCCAGATATTTTCCAGTATATATAAATTAGACCACTCTTGCAATAAATAGAAGCATTTTTATCAGGTTTTTAAAAGATAGGAATTCTTCTATCTGTTCAGTTCACAAGGATTCATATATCACTTTAAATTATTTTGCTTCAATTAAATCAGCATATTCATCATGAAGTAAAATGTCCAAATCTCAGATTTGGCCCTCCTGCTACAAGAAAAATTAGTTACAAATATGTAATTGCTTCACCAGCTGAAAAGCAGAAACACATTTCCATTTACTAAATTTGCATGGTAGGTGGTTGTTCTTCCTTCTGTTAGTGCTTGGAGCTGTTTACAGAAAGTAATCAAGATAAACTATTAGTAAGTGCTATTATATCTGTTTGTTTAATTTGATTAGGTACTGAAGAAAAATATCAAGGGCTGATGAGTTATTTTGAGGACTTTTCATTTTGGGAAAGTGGCAGCAGAAAGAAAAAAATATAAACTAATAAATCTGTTTAGATGACCAAAACTATGTCAAATGAAGACATATTGATGAAAATGTATTGAACTTGCTGTATGAAGTGAGCAGTACGAATTAATTGATGATTGTGTGGAAATGAGCTTTATTAAAAGTTTTCTTTCTTCAGATACAGCCTTGCCTCATTTAATTGTCATTTTACATAAAAATGCTTTAAACAATTTTAGATGAAAATTTGATATGTTCCTTAATAGCAATTGAAATAAACATTTCAGCAAATCGTTCCTATGCCAAATTCCCCCCAAAACCTGCTTGAATATGCTTTTATCAATTTTGATTGTACATTTACCGTTTTCCTGTTTTTCTCCCTTTTTCAAATAAAATATTGCCTGCCAATTTTTAGACTCTTCAAAGAGCTTTGCATTTGGGAATTAAAACAAAACATAGCCACATTTAATACAAAACCTTTTGTTTTAAATTAGTGACGGGAGAAGTTTCCCGGGATTAAATGTCATGACATAGCACACGCACTTAGCTTTTCTGTTTTCACTGCTCTGTGCTGTTTTGAGAATGGATGAGTTCTTTTCCAAAGAACTGAAGAGAACAATATATGAAAATTGGTATGCTAGTTCTCATAAGATTTCATAAATGATAAGCTCCACCATGTCTTTCTATAGATCCATCTCCTAATGCTCACCTTTTTCTGTAATTGCCCCTTCTTGAGTATGGGATGGGGACTAGTATTTCACTTTTAATGAATATGTCATGGCAAGATATTGGCATGGCAACACTTTCAGTATTATGTAACAATAAAAAATTGTAACTACTGTCTTGGGTCCCCTCCCTTCCTCCTTCCCGTCACCTCTTCTTCCTCCTCTTCTTTCTTATTTCTCTCCCTCTCACTCCTCCTCTCCTTCTTTCCACCATATACCATGTGAGTTCCCCCAAGAGGAGCTGCACTTGATAGGAAATTGAAGGCCTCTTCTTCATACCCCTTGAGGAAGGGAGGGCTTTAACCCAACAGTCCACAGGATATTAAATCCTGGCAACTTCCTCTATTGGAGCCTTAAGGGGAGACCACAGTCCTTGATGATACCTTGATAGCAGCCTTGTGAGAGAGCTTAAGTCACTGCTGCATTCCTCAACCACACAAGCTGTGAAACAATAAGGTTCCCTTCTGATTTAAAGATCACATTTTCTTACACTGTACCTGTTTTATAACTCTTGACTGCATGTAAGATTTGGGATTTAAAAAATGATAGACACAGAAGTAAATAATATTTATCATTAGCAAAGATGTTTTTCTCTGTCAGCTCTCTGAAGTGGAACCTAAATCATTGTTATGTGAAGTTGAGCAAGTTTTAGAATTTGTTGGAGCTTTAGTCAAATTTATATTATCATTTATTTTATAAGTTGTGAGTGTGATAGCAGGAATATCCATTCAGCTGGACTTGAAATCTGAACGTGATGAGACTCCAAAGATATATTTACTCTTCCTCTTCCCTTTTCGCTTCCCCTTCCTTCCTCTCTTCTTTCCTTCCTCCTTACCTCCCACTCTCTTCGTTTTATAGGTCAGTTGTATCTCTATATGCCCCTGAGGATATCTCTGATATCTCCTTAGTCTACTACCTAACATTTAGCCATATTCATTGGACATTTTTACCATATTGTCCTTCATTCAGACTTCCGATTCTATCACGGACTCACAAATGATCCTTGTGACTTCAAAGTATCTTTCTCATTTTCTTGCTCTATCCCCAGTTATTGATACACTACCAATGTGCCCTTGGGAAATGCCTGTGGGGGAAGAATTGCTGATTGATTATGTCCCTACTACATATCTGGATCAAGTTAGGCTTCTAATTCCTCTCACTACTCATGTTTGTGTTACAATATGATAAAATTTCAGCTGGTGTCTGCTTCTGTTTAGGAAGACTTGTCTTCCCATCATGCATGCAGGAATGACAGCAGCTGTGAGTTACTTTTCTCTTAATAAGAGATTATTCCTTTCTAGAATTTAGCTGTGATGTATTTGCATCCTGTATCTCTTATCATCTGATAATTAAAAAAAATATATATATATAATTTTCTAATTTGTTTCGAGTTCTTTTTTTTTTTTAAGGTAGGAGCTTTATTCTCATATCTTTCTCTTACTGCTAATCAGAAGCTCCATTTTCATGAATCTTAAGTTTAATTATTTATCTCAAGTGCTAATGACTCATCTCTTCTCCATATTTCTATGATCTATACTAGATATTTCTGCTTGCATGCTTAATAGACATCTCAAAATTGAAATTTCCAGTTCTAGTTCATGTTAATAGCCCTAAAATTTGCCTCTCTTACAGTATTCCCAAGTTAATTAAAGGTAAATCTGTCCTTTCGGTTTTTCAAATGAAATTTTTAATTCACATTTTTTCTCACACCTGCATATATTCTCTGAGGAAATGCTTTGAATTTTATTTTTTTAATGTATCCTGCATCAAACCTCTCTCACCAGTTACATTGTTGTCATCTCATCGCTTTTCTAGATTAAAACTCTAATAAGCATTCTTCCTTCAACATATACCTCATGTCCACCCTATATTCCACTAACCAGTTGAATTTATCCCTTCATAATATAAATCAAATCAAGATAACTTTCTACTCAATAACGTACATTAGTTCTTCACTCACTCAAACCAACCAATATCCTTATAACGACTATCAGGCACCTTATGTTGTGGAAGAACGTGAGTTTTGGATTTAAGCATATGTGTGTTCATGAGTTTGAAAAAAAATAAAAAAATATATCATTTAGCAATATATAAATCATCATTCAGTAATTCTATGAATCTTTTTGAAGGAAAATAAAATCAATATGCAGGTATATGGACATACATATTTATAGAACAAGTACACATTTAAAAACAAAACAAATATCTAACAACAATGCTATAATGAAATGTTATGCTACCATGGTATATAATATTGTGAAGACAGAAAAATCCCATGTATCATTTAATAGCATAATGAAAAAGTAGGGTATGCAATTTGTGTTATTCAGAATTTGTAAAAATGAAAAAAAAACATTTTATCTTTATATACTTAAAAGATGTAGAATTAAAAATAACTGAATATATCATTATTTCAGATATATTGCTTCATTTGGATTTGAAACAATTTTGTCTTAAACGAATTTGTCTTACGATAAAGCAAGAGAATGGTTATTTCCTACTATAAGATGATCAGCACTAAATCTAGTAAATTGAAATCAAGTCTTTGGTTGCTATTACCAGAACTACATGACAGATTAGCACAGAAAGACTATGCCTAATGTATGCTCCTTGATGGTTTAGTGTTTAAATCTACTGCCTGAGGCTGCTAGAAATCATATATATCTCAAGGACAAGTTTGCATGTCAGGCCAAGGTAGGGTGGGGGAGAACAAGGAAAATCGACAGCTAAATAAAATAAATACATGTTTCTTCCTCCTCTCTCTTCCTGCCTACCTGCCTATTTGTCTTCATTCCTGCCTGCACATTTTCCTTTAAGAACAAGAGAAAGATTGTGCCCATTTCAGTTTGTTTTTACTATGGAGAATTCTTCCCATCTACATTAAAAAGACTATCAGAAGAGTCTATCTTACACATTTCTCTCTACATATATTTATCTTATATTTCATCTGAAGGACAAAAATATCTCTCTCCTTGAACCCAATATTTTAGGCTTTTCCAACGCCTGTCTTGTTCTGCTCCCACGTGTAGATAATGCTTTGCATGTGTTTTTTGAGTCACTTAAACTATTCTATAATCATATGTGGATCTCTAAATTATAAGACCATTTCACGAAAGGGAATTTTTTTGCCAAACTTTAGAAAACAGAATTGTAAGAACAAACTAGGTTATGATTCTGTTATGGAAGACACACATACACACACACACACACACACACACACACACACACGTGATTTCTTCTTTTCTTCCTTGATATATTCTAAAAATATACCATACTTTAGATATTTTGAAAAATGGAGAAAATTTACATCTCTGACTGCCTTAAAAACATGCAAATGGCTTTTATAAAGCATTGATGTTGAATTTAATACTGAAATTGGTATCCTGAGTAGAATGAATTTTAAATTAAATCAGATTCAGCTTAATAAAGATTATGTTTGCACAAAATTAATTCCTATAAACTCTTAGAACTATATAATATTTTGTTAGGACTATTGAAGTCCATGTTTTTCTCCCCTCCCAGACTACAGATTACTGAACAGTCAAGATCCTATCTTACTAAAAAATGCTTCCATTGCTAACAGACCTGATACCTTGGAGGGTTGCAGTGGGTTTCAAGAAGGAACAAATCAATGTAGAACATCTAGTTGAGATTTAGTAATTGATGATCAGAATATTGTTACAAAATGATCAGATTATTTTCTAAAGATTTGTTTTTTGATATCTTTTAGAAAGCCAATGTAGTCATTCTGGTTTTTCCAAAATTATTTTCTGCAAAATCATAAATACTGTTAAAACAGAATAATGTTTTTGCAGTTTTAGAAATTATGTCTCTTCATAACTGATATTTGATAGTTTCCTTTGTTATGAATGAAGGAATTATGATTTATATAATTGTAAAACTTTTCCAATTGAATTGGCATTTCAATTGAAGATCACACTTTATGCTAAGGGAAGGCTCAAATAAAGAGGCAGCGTGCAATAAATGATTTTGTTATAGGCTTCATTATCTTAAAGTCATAGACCTAAAAAAAAAAAACACATAAAAAACAGCATTAGAATTTCATGATTTTGATGTCAAATTTAAGATAAAAGATGAATGGTATAGGATATTAGATTAAGAGGATTCAATTGCTTAGAAATTAATTTGCTTAAGAACAGTGGCAACTGGATAACTCATAACTTAAAGAGAAAAGAATTTGAAATATCAGAATCCTTGCCAATTAAAGCTCCACGCTGATTAGTTATATAACAATTACTCAGCACTGGTAGAAAACATTGAGGCACACATTCAATCTTAAAACTTCTTCCAAGAAATAATGATCATAAAATATATTCAATACTCTATTTTTCTCCAAATCTGGTTCCACTTTTAACTTCAAAGTAAATCAAGAAATACATTTTTTCTATGTGCCTAAAAGATATAGACTTGGTATATTTGGTTAGTATTGTTTAGAAATTTTCTGGACCTTATTTAGATTTTGATATGTCAAGTCTGTAATTCTCTCATTAAACATTCAACTAATGATTCCAAATAACTGAGCTGTCTCTATAGGTATAGAGTTCAGAAAAGTGATCTGAATTGGAATGCAATGTTTAAAATCACAGTCTTGGGAATGAAATATGAATTGAGTAATCTATGACCTAAATCATGGGGCACACACGAGTCAACAGTAAGGTGCCCGAGAATGAGTAAAGGAAACAGAGAACATGCACCCACTGAGGAAGGTAGGAGGGAAACCAAGAAGAAATTATGTCATAAAACCCAAGAGAACAAAATAATTCAGGAATGATTGAGAGATCATTTATGCTTAATGCAGATAAAAGTGAAATTGAATTTAACCTTTGACTTCACTGTGGAGTATAGTGATGAATTTAAAAGAGAATTTCTCTGTAAAGTGGCCATAAAGAATGCCTGATTAAAACAGGTTAAGAATGTTGGAGGAAAGGAAGCTGTGACATTGATTTTAACAGTTTAGCTATAGAAGAGGAACTATCCGGAGAGAGAATAGGGTCAAATTAAAGTTTGTTATTTTATCCCCTTCTATTTTTTAGAATGACATATTAAAATACCTTTTTATACTGATGAAAATTATATTGTAGAGAGGGAAAAATGATGATGCAGGAAGTGAATTTCTGGGAATTATGTGTCTGATTGAATTAATCTTTGTAAGTTTCTAATGCCATCAGTATTATCAGTTTTTCTCTCTCCATTTCTCTTTTTGTGTTATGTAGAAAGAAGGAATAAAAGCATCATTTGATCAAGAGGAAGCTGAGATCTATTGTATATTATTGGAACAGCATAATGAAGAACTGACTCAAAAATTTCCTTAAGATGAAATAGCTAGTATGAGATATATTTGAACATATGGAGAGACATTGCATGTCAATTAATGAGACACCCTTGTCATGTTTCATGGCCAAATATAATTTTATTAACTATAAATAGAATTAAGATGACAGGAAATAAAATTAGAATCAAATCATGGAAATAAACTAAAGAGTAATTACTAGCTACCTGGGACTTTTGGAAAGGGATGATATTTTGGTCATATATGATTGTTCCACCATATCATGTCTCTGTCCTGCTTGGCTGCATCCATTTGACTCAGGTAGATGCATCAATTGACTAGTCTTGATAGTGGGGCAAATCGAAGGCATCAGCAAGATGTAAATGGGAAGAAGAGAGATATTGACTACCTCACTGCTTCGGATACATTTATTTCCTCCATTTTTCCAGTGTCTAACACAGGGCATACCTTAGTAGTTTCATTTTTATTGAGACAAAATAAGAAAATAACATTTAGAAGGATACATAAAATTTTCATTTTCAGAATACGATGTATCATTTTAATTATTTTGCTTACATTGTTATGTTTATTTTAGGGTATTGAAATCACACCTCAGTATGTATATATTTCACTTCAAACCCATCACCAGAGTTCTGTGTCCTTTACCACCACAATGTTCCTTCCTACCTTTCCCCGCCCATCCCACACTCCCCTGGTGACCATAGTTTTGTGTCCAGTGAATTTTCCTGAACTTACCAACCTTCACTATTTCAACTCACAGAGGAAACGGGATTCTCCTCTAGTTACAATGGATTCTTCTTCTGGCCAATTCTTCTGCCTTCTTTCAATTCCTAGAGTCTCAGCATCTCTTTTTGGTTCCCTCAGACACTTCTTAAACAGTTCCTTTACTGAATTATTTTCATTTGAATTTTCTGGAGGTGAGTCAGTGTAAATTCAGGATAATATCTTCAAATGTTTTATAGACTACATTGTATACTTGACCTAAATGTCACTCCTCCTCACTATCATTGATTTTGAGGCTGACATTGTCCTAATATAGCTAATGTGAGCCTATTCAAAGTCAACTTCAGTATCTTTCTGGCACAGCCTCTCCAGTGTTTAAGTTCTGCTCTCTCTCAAACACAATAGATTAATGACTTACTATGTATTTACCCTGCCTTAATCCTGGAATTGGCCATTTCGTCAATGATATTCTTTTCTTATAGTGGGAGAAAACATCATAAGGTAAATTTAAATTCTTAAGCCTTTTGAAATACATGCTTTTACTGAATTATAAATTAACACTAATACTTCCAATTCTAATCTAAAATGACAGGGTTCTTTGTGCCTATATGCTTCCATATTTATACCTTTTTCAAGCATAACTTATTTTGATACAATTTATTGTATGTCTGCTGAGTTTAATTGATAAGCTAGCATAAATCACTTTTCTGCTACTCTGAAAATACTAGAACTGAGGTGTTTCACATATTGTCTATAGCTTCTTTGAATTATAAAATATATATTTTATGTTAAAGAACCTTGCATACTGAGAACCCATTTTATTTTATGAAGTGCTCATATGCAGCATTAAGATAAACTTACCAAATATACTCCTTCTAGTGGAAGTTACTATGTCAGTATTTGAAAAGCAGTTGGAGGGGTAATGAAATATTCTGGAGAAGGGAAAATTAGCCAGAGTGCTTATTTCAAGGTGGAGCTGTAAAAAAGTGAGCAGATATATTTGATGATAAAAGTAACAGGATTAATTATGGATTTCAGGATAAATAGTTGATGATGAAAGTGAGAAGGAGAAGAGTCTAGAGTCACATATTTTACATGAAGGAATTGGAAGACTGCAATTGCACAGAACTAAATGAAGAAGATTGGAGAAAAAGCATGTTTAGTCAGCTAGGACAGACTAAGTTTTGCTGTGATCATAAACAATTCCAAAATTGCAAAGACTAGAAGCAACAATGATTTATTTCTTCTAATGGTTGTTCATCCTACCTCAGATTTGTTGTGAGAGAGAATTTTCTTAGATATCCTTTAATGGGCAAGAACTTTTTTTCAACTCTGGACTTAATCTCCTTCACCCTACACTGGAGAGTCAGAGTATATTTACCCATTGTTTGGCAGATGCTCTTTATAGTTTTTAAAATAAGCATAATAAAAATTAGTAACCTCAAACTACACTACTTTGTAGCTCTTAAGTCTGCTTACTAAGTTTTATTTTGTCTTCACTATGAGATTTTATCTTTTTAATTTACCTTCCCTCTACTTTTGATTCTTAGAGATTAGAATACATGTGTATTAAAATAAACATGCTAATTAAAATTCAAGGAATAAAGAAGCCTCTAGACTGAATGGATTGCTCTCCTATGAAGTAAATCTGTGACCTGAGTAATAGCTAAATTAAACACTTGAATAAATGTGTTGTTTTTCTGTTAAATAATTAAAATTCCAAGTAACAAAGAAATGTGTCATTGGTTATAGGAAGTGAATAAGACCAATAAACAATCAATAAAAATATCCAAAAAAAATGCACTCATCCTTATTGCTGTATAATAATTTATCACAAATTTAATTTAAAATACCACTCATGGATTTGGAGTTCTTTATGTCAGGAGACTTATATGACATTCTGGGTTCTCTGCTGATGGTATCACTAGTCTGAATTAAAACTTCAGTTAGCTGAGTTCCTGTTGGGAGTTTATGGGCAAAATCCAATACAAGCTCATTCTTGTTAGCAGAATTAAGTTTTCTACAGTTAGAAAACTGTGCGGTCCTCATTTTCTTACTGTCTATAAGTCAGGGGCCACTTATGAGTCCTAGAGTCTGACTGCATTCTCTGCTATGCTATGTAATACCTTTAGTCTTCAAGTCAACAATGGTACTTGAAATCTTTTTGTACTTTGATCTCTGAATTTCTCAATCTCTGAACTCCAGACCAAGATTTAAGGGATGTGCATAGTTAGGTAAAGGCCACCCAGTTAATCTCCCTACTCTAAGGCCAATCATTTTACAAAATCAATTAAATCTGCAAAATTCCTTTTGCCATAGATGGTAGCATAATTATAGAAAACATTATCTCATCATTCCCATAGTTTTCATCCATTTAAGGGAAAGATATTATAAAAAGGCGAGTGTCACTTGGGGTTTCCTTGGTGTTTATCCTTCCGTATCAGTGTACTTAAAATATTAAGCACTGCCTGTATTTTACATAAAATAAATACAGGATTCAAGTGAAATGATGGATTAGTTTTCAATGTAGGACTTTTGGGGAAGATATCTTTTCCTTGAGAATGAAATTTTATGTAAATATTACTGGAGTTTGAAGAAAAAAGTGAGACATTAAGGTGAAAATTATATAAAACAAGACTACTTTGAAATCAAAAGTGTAGCCACTGAGACTGACGTATTTATGAGAAAAGTTACTTAAATCAAAGTTGGAAGTCTATTTATTGATTTTCAGAATGAATTAGAAAATAATTGAAGTCCATTAACTTATTAATGAATCAACATCCATTGTGTCTCTAAAGGTCAAAATTGAATTTTTTTCTAGTAATAATTTTAAGAACCTTGTTCAATGAGAAGAAAAGAAGATATAGCATTGTTTTAAAAGAAAATGTTTGGAATTCTGATTTTTACAAAAGAGAGTCCAACAAAATAGTTTTAGGGCAAATTGTATGCTCCAACCTGTATTTCTTTCCTTTTGACCATTTGGTTCTTGACAATAATAAGGTTAGCCTGGGACAGAACAAAAGGAAATTAAAGATATCAGTGTCACAGATTTGTGGTTTCAAGAGGCCAATCTAAGCCTTTATAAATCATCAGTGTGAGATTGAGCTGTTGTTCTGGGAAATAGCTTAGGTCAAAATTGCACAGTGTAGCTCTTATAAATATCCTCAGAATATTTATTTCTCCGTTGCTTGCATACTCATTTCTTACCCTCAAAGGGGGAAATGGCATACCCTTCCACTGGGTGCTTTCCTGAATGGCCGGAAGCTTCATCTCTGTGCTGCATAGTAACCACAAGAAAAAAGCCTCCTCATTAACCACTCAACCTGCTTATTAACCTCTTAAAATAACCACAAGTTGAAAAGTTTATTTCCCCAGAAGAAAGGGGAAAATAAATCAATATTGACTTAGATTCTATTTGTGAGCTAAAATGCTCAAAGTGCTGAGTAAAAGGTATTACAATGTGGCAGTATAGAAAAATGATTGTAAAACCTTTTTTTTTTTTTTTTGAGATTTGTTTTTAATGGATTCTGACATTCTTGAGATGACAATCAATGTCAACAAGAACCTGAAACAAAGACTAATAGAGAAAGGATGAAAATGTTTGAGGAGTAGCTACTGTGTTTAGTCATAAAATCTCTTAGCTGCTTTCGTGTATGCTCCTTCATAGGCTAGAAACCAATTGTTTGATGCCTAATAGTGTGGACTATGAGATCAGTAATCTTTGGTTCTATTCTCCTAGCATTTGGGGCAAATAAAATGTTTTTTTCTATGTATCCCTAAATTTATTTGGAAAACAGAATTAACAATAACTACTTTGTGCTAATAATAACAATAATCACATTAATGTGATTATTGTTATTGTTTTCTCATTTTATATTTACAAACCCTCAGTATCTGGTTTACTGTCCAAAATATAGTCAGAGCATAACCTCAAGCTTAAAATGACTAATGTCAAATTTATGACATTTACTGAACCTAAGAAGAGAGAGAGGAATTTGTCAAGTAAATAACTACTCTGAGAGTCTTTTACTATAGCAAGAAGGAAAACATCAGCATGTTGTTGCTCGAGGTAAATTCAATCAGACACCTGTAAAAAGAGTTTAACTTTAAGAAAACACAATTTGATGAATGCCAAGTGTAGGCAGATGTGACAGTCTGAAATAATGAGGACTACAGAAATTGGGGCTATCTATAATTTACTCAGGGTCTTTCTTCATAAACCCGACCAAGAATGAATAGAAATATTTTTTTAAATCTGAGAATTTTTTATTGTGTTACAGACCTGTGAAAAAAGAAAACAAAGGGCAAGTTGGAGAGATAAGTGACTCCATCTATCTCCATCTCTTGTTGATTAAAATAATAATAACAATCTTGATGTCTGTGTATGGTGGGGAAGGGTGCTCTGTGAGTAGCCTTCAGTGCTGCCTTCAGTGTAAAATATTTTGTAGGTAGGAAAAGGAACCCCTTCTCCTGGGGTGGCACAGGATTGCATGCCAAATAGACAAACATTGAGGCCAGGGGTGCAGCAGAAATTAAATATCACATCTCACAAAGCAGAGAATAAGAATAAGCCTTAATTAGAACAAAAAGAGAAAAAATCTACACTCCTTACCAACAATGAGAAGTTTCTAGTATAAATAAGTTCAGACTGTTACTGAGAGAGGAGCAGCAGAACAGCAGCATACAAGATGTACTCAAACATATAGCAAAGGAAAAAAGGAGAGATCTTAGCAATATAAACCTAATAATTAAATAGACATTATAAACTAATAACCATTCTACACACAAGACAAGCTATATATCTGTAAGGACGACAGATTTCATTTTGCTTCCCAACTCCTAAGTAGATTGCATCAAACACCTTTTTTGAAATGGAGATGGATAGATACACCAATTTTAAGTATAAAATATAATTTCATTATCTGCTTTATTGTTTGACCCTTAACTGAAAAAAAATGCAGGGCATTTAAAAAGAGAAGCAGAGACATATTGAGAATACTCAAGTGATCTTCAGATCTAGACTTGGATATGCAGATATGTTGGAATTATCTCAGGGAAATTACTATAAATATATTATAGGCTTTAATAGAACTAGTAGACTATATGCAAATTCTGACTGATAATTTCAGAAAGATGGAAATTATAACAAAGGCTCAAATGAAAAATGTTAAAGACAAAATTAATTGAAATAAATAATGCCTTTAACAGATTTGACACATCTAAAGAAAGAACCAGAAAACTTAAAGAGAGGTCAGCAAAAAAATTCCAGACTGAATTGACAAGAAGGGAGGGAAAGAAAGAAGTGGGGATGGTGGTAAACAAAGAAATGAACATCTCACAAAGGTGGAAGCAGTTCAAACATTCTAACAAATGCATAATTTAAATCTCCCAAAGAGAAAATATAGAGAAAATAAATAAAGAAGAAATAAAAAGAATGTCTATTTATTATAGTAATAAGTCTTTCATATTTTAAGCATTGAAATTCACTCCTTTCAAAAAGATTTTGATTTTATGTATCCACTAAAAACAAAACAGCCGTAGTCAATCTTCCCTCTGCTAAATTACTCAAAATAAATCTTTGCTTGGTTTTAATATAGTTTATTTCCTTCTATGAACATATTTTTATAGAGTTTGGTATATGCTTTTGTATTGAGGGTGGGATTGACTGTAAATGCTACAATATAGGTTAATGCATATATAGAGAACAATTAGAGCATAATTTATCAAATAAAAACTTTTATTTCATATTATTATTTATCTTTCCCTAGTTCAGTTTTTATTATGAACATGGCTAAAGAGATTATATAAAAGACTACAGAATTACAATTATCATAACAGAAAGATACAGAGATGAAAATCTTTTTTTAAGATTTTATTTTCTTTAGGTGTAGTAATATTCAAAAATGTTTAAGAATATCCACATTCAAGAATACCTACATTTTGTCTTCTAAAATTAAAATTAATTTATTGATCCTATAAGACCAACTGAAATGAATGGTTGCTACATGAATTCGATGCAAAACATACAGTACATATCTGTTATTTTATTTTTATCTGCTTTTCGTATACTGATTTCTTTCTGTGAGAATGAGAAATCCCATAAAGACTTAGAAACAATGTTTTACTTATTTGGCTTCCCCAAGTTGCCTTGTGTAGGGATTTTCTTACAAGAAATCCTGACTAAATAAAATCTACTAATAATTAAACCCATGGTGCTCTTTATTCTGCCTCCAGAATATAATCATTTTATCTGTTTTCAAATTCCTAAACGTTTTTTGAGGTTTATGTTTGACGATGAGTCTACACTAAGTGCAAAGTAAAATTATTGCAAAAGAAAGGTATGACTCAATTTAAACTCCTTTGAATTTTTATTAAAAAAAAAGTGAGACAATAAGTTGCATGTTGTTTTAAGTTGCTGTTTGGGAGTTATTTGTTATGTAGGAATGCATATCCAATGCAGGCATGCATCAAATCTTATCTGTACACTCCTCTGAAATTTCATTAGTTATTCAAGTTCTTGTGATGGACTATCAAAAAACAGGCAAGGGTAATACAAAGTAAGAGGTAATTCACATCTCACACTTTACAGATAGTAACAGATAATGGAGAATTAGGTAGGGAGCTATCAATGGTCTTAGCATGCAAGTTTATGAAAGAATGAAGGAGAGGATTTGAGACTTAAACTGTGTACCCTGTACTCTCAAGATATTGAAGTCCTATCCCACTCTATCTCAGTGTGTGGTATTATTTGTATACAGGGTTGGTTGTGGATATAAATTAAGTTGAGACAAACTCACCATGGCATAAGGATGGCTGATAGAACTAATGTTCTAAATAGAAGATGGTCCTGTGAGAGAAAACATATAGAGAATGCCCTGTGACAACAAAGACATAGACTGCAATTATGCAGCAACAAGCCAAAATTGTCAAGGATTGATGAGAACCCACTGGAAGCTTTCAAGAGGCAAGTTAAGGCATCTGTAGAGTTTTCTGGAACCTTACAGATTTCAGAAAGACATGAACACACAAACACTTTGTAACTTCCAAAATGGAAACAATACATTGCTGTTATTTTAAGGTATGCAATTTGTGAATATTTGTTGTAGGAAAATAAGATAGGAGGTGTTGGAATCAGATCATTGTGTTTCAATCCTGGCATCACATGCTAATGCTGTGCAAGTTACTGAACTTTATCTAGTTGGTGGTAAGTTGTTATAGACGCCCTGGGAAATCAACACAGAGAGGGAATTTGCCCTCATATGTCATCAGGATTTTTCTATTCCTATTTTAGGATAATTGCACTCAAGCATTTATATATTTTGTTTCTCCTTCATAATCTAGTGACACTATCAGTCCCAACATTCAGATTCTGGAGTCAACTTTTCTAGGTGAGAAAACCCAGCTCCAAAAGTTCTGTGTTTTATATTTGGGGACATATGGCTACACTTAGTGCTTGAGATTTTATATCTTTATAAAGGCCATATTAACATTTTGTAATTCAAAGTTTGATTGTATAATTAATTGAGACAATGATGAAGTCAGATGAGAAAAATGAAGTTAGAAACAATACTATGTGCATTGTGAGGATTCAATATGCAATAGAGAATATTTTCCTGGGAACCAAATAGACTTATCACATAAGAATTTGACTCTAACTGAGAAGGTAGAAGAGAGTTCTTGTCCCTTGATTTTGTTTATGTGTGAGTGAATGATCTCTGCCACTAGGTCACTTCGGAGGTTGAGGGTTTTATTTTTTTATTTTTATTTTTTTAATGTGTTAAATACTTTGGATATGAGGGTCGTGTGAAATTCCAGAGTGTGCTTCTTACTGAGAAAATATCCCAAATTTCTTTCCTAGAAATCTCTTTTGCAATAGCATTGAAGTCTTCCCAATCCCTGGTGCACAATGAAGAGTGTAGCTATACCATGCAGAATCATCCTTCTTCATGATTTCTACCCTGCTCCTATATCATATCCCAGTGACAGACCAGTCTATTTCTAAAAGATGAAAATGACTCACTATTATGCCGACACGCTCCAGGATGCCAAACGCGACATTCCACCAGCTGTGAGACTAGGGCAAATAGGAGAGAGAAAACAGAGAGGGCAGACAAAAATACTGTACTTCCCAGGCACAAGAAGTTACAGCTTCAAAAGAAGAAGAGTCCAGTAGTGTTAGGAAAACAACTGTAGCCGTCAGACCCACCTTGCCTCAGGCGTTTGAAAGTGAGAGGTTTTTTTTGGTTAAAGAACTGCAACGATGAAGTGAACCTGTAAGAGAGAACCATAAACTGCGCTGTTTGGACAAAGAGTTCCTGACTCTGAAAACTAAAAATGTCTTGTGTGAATGCCAGGTAGAAAGGATTATAACAAAGAGAACTATCTTAGAGCCCACAACTGCACTCTCTTATTACAATCACAACAGGAAACGTACCCAGAAGTGAACATTGCCTGCAATTTCTGTTCATGATCTGAATAAAGAGTTTAGGCTATCCCCATTTCATTTACAGATGAAACAATGTAGTGTGGATTTCTTCACAAAAAACAAATTTTATTAAGAGTACCATTGGCTATCAGTCATTTATTTCCACAGGGGTAAAGAACAGAATTATATCCTACTGAAAAATTTTAAACTGGAATGCAGACTCACAGATGAATGGAACAGAATTGAGAGTCCAGAAATAAATTCATACATAGATAGAGAAGGAGTGGTTGCATAAAGAGAAGCAGGGAGGCAAACTGAGTAGAGGGGATCAATCAATTATAAAATGAAGCAAGAATTGGAATGGTGGTGGCGAACTTAATGTATTCTATGTAGATTTTGATTTACAATGATGCATGACTTAAACCTACATAATGTTATGATAAGATGTTCCTTCAATAAAATAAATTATTAACAAAATAAAATAAAGCAGGGCCATAGAAGAAGGAAAACCTGATTAAACATACTCAATTAGATGGAGTCTAAATGGATAAAAAAGGATAAATCTGCACTGCAATGCTGTTATTCTTTTTAATATAATAAAATTCTATTAAGAGAGACATTCAAAATGTTTCCTTTAGTATAAAAGCAATGCTATTTTTTTCAATTCTAGTTTTGAACTTCCTGAAATTTGTTTCATCATTTTTTTTGGTTATCTTTAATGATTTTGGTGTTTGTTATTCGACTATTTGTTTTTATTATATAGAAATGTATAGCAAAACAGAATTTGGGCTCCATGGATACTAACCATAGAACTGAGTTTGGAACATCTTTTGTTTTCTTTTCTTAAAATGTATTTCTATTGTCATATAACAAGCGTGAAGAAATATTTATCTATTCATGAATTTTTACAGGTGAGTATACTCAAGTAACTTCCATCGTGATCAAGAAATAGAACCTTCTTCTCCCCATGTGTTTTTTTCTGTCCTGCTCTCAGACGAAATTCTTCCTACTTACCTACTATCTTTCTAAACTGTGCTTCTGACACCGTAGATAAATTTATCCTGTCTTCATACTTTTTATAAATTGAATCATACTACATGGCTTCTTTGTAGCTGTCTTTTTACTTCAATAGTATGCTTTTGAAATTAATCTCTGCTATTGAATGTAGAAATAGAACAGTTGTGCATTCTCATTTATAGTTCTTCATTATATGAATAGACCACAATTTTCAAACTCATTTTACTACTATTTGTTGGAATTTAATTTGTTCACATTTTGACTTTTATGCTTAGCATTATTATTAATGATTTGTGTACAAATTTTCATAAAAATATGCAGACATTTCTGTTATGAATACACCAAAATTATTGGAATTACTATGGCATAGTTGTATGTATATGCTCCATTTTGTATTGGATGTTGTTTTTATCTAACTTTCTGATATGAATGGATATTTTTAGGAAATGTTGTTTTCTCTGAAACAGGAAGGGAAAAGAAGATACTGGCTACTTGGGTCTAATAAAATTGAAATTCTGTTATACTTGGTTGAACACATTGCTTCTTTTTATTAATTTATTTTTAGTTACTTTTATTTTTTTTGAGATTTAGATTAATTGGTATTTGCAACCAATAATACACAGACATCTCATGCACAACATATCCAGTTATCCCAATGGTACCATCCTAAACTATGACACAATATCATAACCAGGACATTGATATTGATATATTCAAAGTACAGACCATTTTCATCACTACGAGGCTCCTTTGTGATGTCTTTTTAGTCACAGTTATTTCCTTCACTCTATCTTACTCCATATAATCAATAATCCAATCTTCATTTCTATCACTTGGCTATTATAAAAGTGATATATAGATAAAATTATATAGCATATAACTGTGGTGATTTAATTTTTTTCACTTGATAAAACCCTGGAGATTCATACAAATTGTTTTGTGTATGAATCCTATTATTCCTCTTAATAATTATGCCACATCATTGGCCAAAGTGTATGTGGTTATTCTTAATCTTTTGAGCATTACAAATATATGCATGTTATGAATATTTATGCACAAATTTTGTGAGAATATACATTTTTATTTCTCCGTGATAAACAGTAAACATTACAATGGCTTGGATATTTGGTTGTTTCATGCATAATTTTATAAAAAACTGTCAAATATTTTCAGAACGATTGTATCATTTTGTGTTCCTGCTGACATATTGTGACTCAGTTGAAGGTTTTGTTCTTGTAAAGTGCACATTATTGAACTTTCTGTCCCGAGAATATTGTTTTGCATATTCTCGTAGATTATTTGTGGTTTTCTATGTAGAAAATCATGTCATCGCATTAAGGGAAATGTCTGCCTTTCCAGTCTATTTATCTTTTATTTATTTATCCTTCATTATTGCAGTGTCTAAAGCTTTCAGTGTTGTTAAAAAAAATTGTGTGCGATGGATATATTTGCCTTATCAGTTTTACAACAAACATAATCAATATTTGTTCATTAAATCTTACGTTGACAAGTAGAGCACATTGTTATCTATCTTTAGTTTCCAAGAGATGTTATATTTAATTCTCTCAAATATATATTTTCTGCATTGATATAATAATGTTACATTCTTTAACTTATTAATATAATAAACTGTATTGACTGATTCTTGAATGCTGAAACAGACTTCCATGCCTTGAATAGATTTCACATTTTCATGATGTATGATTCTTTCTGCATTCTGTTTGATTGCATTGGATTACATTCCAATTTTTGTTGGAATTTTACATATAAATTTATGGATGTTTTAATCTCTGGCTTTCTTTTTCTTGTTTTGAATAATATTTGTCTTGCAAAATAAATTTAAAGTTATTTCCCTTTATTTTAGAATGGTATTGTGTCAAGTTGATGTCAATTCTGCATCAGACATGTGGTAGAATTCTCTGGTGAAACCATTTCAATTCTAAAGATTCTTCCCCACCAGGATGTTTTAACTTGCATATTCAATTTTGTTGTTTATTTCATCTTAATTTAGTTTTGGTAGCTTTTTATGATTGATAATTGAATTAATTTCTTCTAAATTGAATTTATGAGGGGAAAGTTGTTCATAATAGTGGTTTATTATGTTTATAATAGCTATGCTATCTGAAGAGAACTTCTGTTTAATTTTAACAACAATAATAATAATAATGATGATTTTAGATTTCTGGTTTTACATCTCTGTCACTTTTACGAGAGACTTGTTTACTTTTTTTTAATTTCTAAAAGAACTGATTTTTATTGATTGCATGTACCACGCTACTATTTTAAATTATATAGATTTCTCCTCTTATTGTTATAACACATTTTCTTGTTTCTGCTTGCTTTGGTTTTGCTTTTTTTTTTTTTTTTTTTAATAAGAACATGCTGTCTTCCATTTTTTAAAAAATTTCAGCATGGTTTTACCTGTGTTCCACATATTTTTATATATCTCCATTTTAGTTAAATTCAATGCAATTTGTTTTTTTTAGTGACTTTATCAACAAACAATTTTTTAGAAAACTGTTGTCTAACTATGTTTGAATGCTTTGTTTTATCTTTTTGCTATTGTTTTCTTTTTGCTTTCAATTATAGTTCTAGAATAAAGTCTTTTGTTTTGAAACAAAATCGGTTGAGGTTTATTTTATGACCGTTGTATTTCGTACTTCAAGGGTTACTTCTTTCCATTACCTTCTGGTAATCTATCAATAGTGGATCTCCACAGTTTGAAAAAAACATGAAAAAATACACAAAATATAAAAAAAAGTTGTTTTAATAAGATGGTATAAAAACACTAACGGTCAAGGATTGTTTTTTTCAAAAAGCATGAATCATTAAAGCATTAGAAAATAAACTTTTCTGCCTCTAAAATTCATTTTTCATATTTTGAATTCTTTACAGTGATAAAATAGACATTAAATAGAATCATTATTTATTAGTTTTCTTTGTGTACAACATAGTTATTAAATGCATTCATAATGTGAGAGCATCACTATCACAGTTTATAAAGAATAATAAATATTTGGATACAAAAATTACTTAAACAACATTTTCAATAATTGTCCTCTGTAAATCAGTAATCTTATCCAGCTTCCTGCAGGAAGGAGATCATTGAATATAGCAGAGATTTTAATTGACTGGATAAAGAAATCACTTCAGTTTTTAAAATTTTATTACCAAAAGCCGAAGTCTTTGACCAGACTGTTTCAAAGACATTTCGGTTGTGTAAATTCTCCTGTCATTTCAAGCATTGTCGTAAGTCGGATCATTCCCATCATTTTGAAATTTATTTTAAATATCCATTTTCTCCATTCATATTTATTTATTTTGAAAGACTATTTGGCACATAATGTTGCTTCAGTCATTGTTGGCTGTAAAATGAATGATTAATTCAGTATAGTATCATTCATTGCCATGATTTCTATTTCAATCATTCGTTTTTTTTGTCATTATTCTAGTGAAAGTAGCATCATCATTTCCTTGATAAAATACTCTGCTTTTATTTTTTTGTTCTGGCCACCTCTCTAGTTACTATTTGTGCTAGAAACTAGTATTTAACACTTACTAAAGTCATACAAAGTGAAATCATTTCTTTTTTTTTTAATATGTCTCATTTTGTTTTTTAAAAATAGTTAAAACATTTCCTATATCTGAACACTGAATAAAAGAACTGAGACAGTTTTATGAATAATTTAAAATACACATATACAACATTAGAGATGAAATCAATATACAAAATGTGTTGTTGAAAGATGAGACATAAGAAAAATAAGCATCTCCAACTGTCAAGGAAGCTATTAAGTTCATAAAACTTAACAATATTTTTATAGAAAGGATATTATCATCTATATTTTACAGATTCAGAAACAAGGAAACAAATACCTCTTAGTTGGGGTTACAGCTAGCATTTTGATTCATGTTTAATGATTGTATGACCCAGTCTCTTTGTAAAAGCAAGAAAATCAATTTAAAAAATAACAGAGGAATCTTGTGAGGAAAAGAAAATTGTATTCAAATGTTTAATTCACAGTATATGTAAGAAAATAGATTGGTCAAGAGAAGCATGTGTGAATATTCTTCTTAATGTAAAGACTAGAAACAAATTTCTGCAGTAAGTGGTTCCTTCTCTTTCCTTTCTCTCTTTTACATCCCACACACACACATACATCACTCCGTACTATATATAATACATCACTATATTATATGCTATAATACATCACTCCCTAAATATAATAGCATACTTAATTAGAATTTTATTGTAGAAAATTGACTTGGGCTTTATTTGTTTTTCTTCACATATGTGCATTGATTACTTGCAAAAATTCATGAAAACAGTTTTATGACTCCTCTTACTGCCATAATTAGTTACCAAGTGTTTTTCCCTTAAAATGTGGACTCTTCTTACTTCTAGACTTAAAGGGGAAACATTAACCTGAATAACAGTATGGGACGTTTCACTCTGAACAAAAGCTTTATGTAGACTTTTCACTTTCACAAAGGTATCCTGTCCAGAGAGAGATATGGAAAGAGAACAAGAAGAATGGACAATAGTTGAACACAGGAGGTCTTGACCCCATGAGCAGGTGCATCCCTGGAGATTAGAAAAGAAGAAGACAGTGCAATTGCTTGACTGGTAGAAGTGTGAATTATATTTAATGGTAGTGCTCTGAGAGATTAAAACAAAAATCTGTTATAGGGTTATCTTTTATAGAACAATTGACAAGAGAAGTAATGTGAAAATTTTTAATATGTTTGACCCCTGATTTGAATGACAAAGTGAATAAACCGTTATAAGATCCATATCAACATATCCCTGACCCTGAGTCCTTTCTAAATTTTCTTTACTGTGTTAGTCCAATATTAGATATAACTGAATAAAACAGAGTGAGCATTCAACAAAGCTTAAATCAATTTCTCACCAAACTAATGTGAAATTCTTGAATAGAATTCAATTTATCTTTTAAAAGAATACACAAAAATCACATTTATCACACTGTGGATACTTTTTTTATAATTAAGAAGCTTGTGTATAAACAAGCACAAAAGTTAATATTTTTTCTATAAAAGCAGGTAGGGTGGCAAATATAAAAGAGCAGCTACAATGAAATAAATTGAAATTGAGTCATTCAAAGTGGAAACTGAAAGCCAATTTCAATTACTTCACACACCAATTAGCTTCTTTTATTGAAGTCTGGTAAGGCAAAATCTCTGCATTAGATACTAGAACAGTGATGGTTAACTTCATGAATATGCTATATGTTTTTATATAGAAATATGCTATAGGTTTTTATATAATCTACTCAGTACTGTTATGCAAAAGACAACAAACAATCTTGTCTATGAAATGTGAGGTCCCATTTCTAAAACTCTTCTCTATGTGACAGTATTGTCAGTTAAAGTTCATTTCCTAACATAAATTTACATTTTCCCATGCTAAATGTACACTTTTACATTTCCAGAAAAAGAAAGATACTTTTAAAGAGCTATCACTTTTCACTATTGTTTTTAGTTCAAATGTCTGCTGTTATTAATCCAAACACCCCCATCCTACTAGAACCTGAGTTTGCATGCTCACTGTATATGCTTCATTATATTGATCACCTTTAGTTTTCCTAGTGCTGTGTTTGATCTCCTTTTATGTATTTTCACTTTTTAGTGAATGAATAACTTCAACTATGTCCCTGCTCCCCTGATTACTATTAATCTGTTTAGCAATTAGTACAGCTTTCTATGAAGTTAGTTATGGTTCAACGGGTAATTATTTACAAATGCATTGTATATTTATTCAAAATCCTCAGAAACAATTCCATGAGATTTTCTTTCTAAGTTGGCAAGGAATTGAGGTAAAGATATGTCCACTTACAGATTTTTTTTTCTGTTTATAAATGGATTCTTAGTATTTCCATTGTATTTGACCTTTTATAGTTTTTAACTGATTTATTATCTAATTGAATAAACTTATGAAGGAAATAATTTATAAGTACACTTGTAATGAAAATTATTCTATAGTCTTTTCAATGAAAATGCTAATTGATTAAGAATTACCATTTATTCCATGTGTCCTATATATACTGGTATTGTTTAGGTCTGTTAATAACCAAACACATGGTAAAATTTACATGGAGAAATTTTGAAAGATGTGACATATTAATTTTAATTATGGTGGTTGAAGTTCGCTGTTATGATGAACAAACCATTTTATGAAATCTGTGCCTTTCAACATTGAACGGTCTTCTTTAAGAAAAGGGGAAGAGTTTCCAGTTCTATGAACTCACTGCCTTTATAATGTACTTTGGAGTTCTCAGTTGCATAAGAACAGAAAATTCAGACAGAAGAATGCATTTGAAGTGAACAAGTGCCTCATGTTTTTCTTTACTGTGTCAGAGGCAAAATGTTTTTCTTAATTTGTGTGTATGTAAGGTCATAAATAAGTCGAGGTATGAAAATACAATAGACTGAGAATGAGCAATTAAAATAAAAGCATGGAGCTATTGCAGACATAGGTACTAAAAATATTCTGCAGTTAGTATAATTGCTCTTATACAGCCACGTGGATTAGATGCAACACAAAAAACTGAAGAAATCAGTGAACCAAATTGGAAATGAAGCAGACGGCATACTATGTCTATACTGGACGTAGGTGGATCAGTAGCCCTAGAACCTGAACTCTGCTTTTGTCGATGTTTAGAGATGAAAGGTTCTATGAATAAATTCAATGTAGAACATCTGAGATGTTCTTTACACTTTTATTCCAAACTCCTACCTTCATTGACTGCATTCATAGATCTTTCTTAAAGTTTAGTTTTAAGCATGTTAATAACATAATTACCACATATTTCTAAATGAGATAGCATAAGGATACCAGGCATCAATTAAATTACATTTTCATCTAATCTGTTCATCAGTACTAAAAAATACCTATGTTTTTTTTCATGTTCCTAACTAGAAAAAAAAAAAAAGACTTAAAGAGATTTATTGTCAATTTATCTTTGGAAAGGGCCCAAGGATAATTTTTTTTTCTCAAAAATTTTTATTTATATGTTTTCTTAAAATTTGCATTCATTTCAAAATAGGTAAAATAGAACAATATGGCATTTATCCATACAGTGAATATTTATTATATTATCACTATGCATGTATACTTATATTTTATATCCTTTATATACTTCTTTTTATTATTTCACATAGCTACACACTTTTTAGGATATTGATTTCCTACCTCAGTCTGCGTGCATTTCACACCAGACCCACCAAAAGGGTTCTAGTTTCTTTTTTCTTTTTTCACTGAGAAGGGGAGACATTTTTAATAGTGTTGACAAAATAGTATTCAGGAAACTGGAAGCCTCAGACACATATGTTTCCACTAAAGCATATGTCTATTCGTTTTATGCCATTGTGGTCAGAGAAGATGCTAGTTATGATTTCAATCTACATAAATTTGTTGAGAGATGTTTTGTGTCCCATCATGTGTTCTATCCTTAAGAATGTTCCATGAGCACTTGAGAAGAAAGTGAAATCTGTAGTCATTAGATGCAGTAAACAGTATATGTCTATTAGACCTGTCTATTCCAGATAGTTATTTAAACTGGTTGCTTTCCTGTTAATTTTCTGCCTGGTTGATTTGTCCATTGTTGTAAGTGGGGTGTTGAAGTCTCCCACTATTATTATGTTGCTGTCAATGTCTCTCTTCAGGTCTAATAATATTTGCTTGATATATTTTGATGGTTCTTCATTTGGGCACGTATGTTAACAAGTGTTATGTCTTCCTGCTAAATTGACATGATTTTCTCTGACTGCTTTTATTAGTTTTCCTTTATCTGGTATTTTTGATATTTTAATGGCGATGTGTCTAGGTATTATTCTCTTTGGGCATTTTTTATTAGGAACTCTTTGAGCTTCCTGGATCTGGAGGCTTTCTTCATACTTCAAATTGAGGAAGTTCTCATCTGTTATTTCTTCAAATATGATTTCTTTCTCTTCCTCTGGGTCCCTTATGATGCTAATGCTGTTACTTCTGATATTATCCCAGAGATCTCAAATGCTGTCTTCAATTCTTTGAATTTTTTTTCAATCTCTTTGCTGGTTTGCTTGAATGAGTGAGTTCCTCTGTCCTATCTTCCAGATCACTGCTTCTATTGGAAGGTTCATCCATTTTATTGTTGATCCCTTCTATTGAGTTCATTAATTCAACCATTGTGTCTCCTATCTGTCTGATGTCTTGTTTTAATTCTTCTCTTTGCTTCCTGACATTCTTGTTTACTGCCTCTACTGATTTCCAGATTCCCATGAGTATTTTAGTTACTGTTACCCTAAATTCCTCTTCAGGTAATTTACAAACATCTGCTGTATTCAGATTTTCCCCTTGGTTTTTAATTGGATCCATCGTTTCAGACTTATTTCTCTGTGCCTTTGTTCTATTTGGCATTCTGCTATTATTTCTGAAGGTTGGGTTTCCCTGGCGTTGTATAGGTTTGACTTGCCCAGGATTGGCAATTGGGCTATAGTTTCGCCTCTGCCCATGGGGTGATGCTAGTTGGTAGTGTTGAGGCTTGGGACTGCCTTCTCATTCTACACCAGGGGATGGGACACCTGGTAGGTGAGATTTCCAGTGCTTGGATATGTGGCTGGTGGAATTTGCACTCAATGGACCCCAGGCTCTGGCATGAAATAGTTATGAGAGGGATTTGATTTGACTGATTTCTGGTTATGGCTGCTCCCAGCACAATTTCACCGAGTGGGCTCCACCTCAGTTCCAATGCAATGGTTCTCCTTTTACCCGCTCCCAAGTCAGCCCTCCATGGCTCCTCATCTCAGTTCCAGTGGGCCCGCCTCTTGCTGCCTCCGCAGCTGGTCCCTAAATCCCTAGCCTCTGCCCACTGTGCACCTGAAGACTCCCAAGTTCCGTCCCGAATCCAAAACTGAGGCTTAAATGAGAACCATGCCTGGTGCCCTCACCACCATAGTCCTCAACTGGTCTGTCTCCAGCTGAAGTGCCAATTGTTTCTTGGTATTTGTCTCAGGAAAATAAGTTATTTTTTGTTTTTTTCCGGTGTCTGTGGGCAAGCGACCCAAAAGCGAATCCTATTGTGACAGTTGTCAGGCAGATCTCTGCATTTTTGATAAAGGGAATCTTGCAGAGCAATCTCACGCTTTGGCTTCTTACACTCAATTTTACGTCTGCGAACTTTGTGCATGCTCTCGCTTGCATTGGAGTGCCTTCGTTTTCCTTGCTATCTCTCACAGGGAGACATTTCCAAGAATAGTTTTTGTTCTCTGTCTTGGAGAAAGGAGCATAACTGTTATTTTCTTAATTATGTGAGGTGTCACAAGTAAAAAGGTATCAGCATTTGCTCAGTTCCCTGCGGGAACATCAGACTCTGTGAGAGTTTGCACAATTCTTGACTTAGTGAGCTTCTCCACAGGAGGGAACTAGGCTTGTTATTCTATTTTGAATCTAAAAGAATGCTTCAAATTTACCAGTGGCATTCTAAAAATGCCTTACCAATCACCTAAGCATTGTTGTGTAATTTTAATATGTGCTAAAAGAATGTTCAGAAGACACATTTTAGAAAAGTAGATTTGACATTGGAATTCAAATCAGAGGAATCCAAATCTCCTTTTTCATTCGCTGTACCAGAAATTCTATAAATGTTCTTTATAAGAAATAAGTGGTTAATGCCATATATACAATATCTGAAAATACTCTCCAGAGGTTTCAGGTATGTTGAAATAACTTTTTAATAATAAAAAGAAAGCTATATGCTCTGTTCCATTCTCTTGGCATAAAATGATTAATATGTTACTACGTAGAGTTTTAAACTGCAGGGTAAGGACATCATAATTTGTATAAGCCTATATTCAATTCAAAAGAAAAAGAAGAAAGGAAAATAAAGAGGCAGTTAAGCACTTATCTTTCCACACATTGCCAAACTGCAGCAAGAGCAGTTTTACTTTACTTTGAAGTAACACTCAGCAAAATGCATATATTTTATATATGTTATATATGTGCATTGATTTTCTATATGTTGTTCTGTTGGGTAGAAAAAAAGTGCGCTGTTTATAGGTTTGGAAAAGTGAAACTAGAAGAGAGAATCACTGAAAATATTGTACTTTGATAGAATTGATGAGCTATGTACTGAGCAGATAGAAAAGGAAGATATAGCAATTAAATTTTATTTTTTGCTGCGAAAAATAGAAAACATGTCTATGGTGGATTAAATGATCAGTGATTTATATTGTAGTTTTGTTCATCTGGCTCATTTGTAGTTTCACCCCCGTGTGGTCAGAGAAGATGTGTTAGTAATTTCAATCTGGCTAAATTTGCTGAGATTTGTTTTACTTCCCAAGATGTGGTTTATTCTTGAGAATCTTCCATGTGCACTTAAGAAGAATGTATATTCTTTTTCGTTGGGGTATAACACCCTGAATACATCTGTTAGGTCCATATGATCTATTGTTTCAGTTAGAAATCTTGTTTTTTTTTTTGATTTTCTGTCTGGATGATCTATCCATGCTAGTGGAATATTGAAGTTCCCTGTTATTAATGTGTTACTGTCAATGTGTCAATGTCTTCCTTTAACTCTGTCAGTATTTGTTTTATATATTCAGTGGTCCAGCACTGGCACATACATGTTAATGATAATTACCTCTTCTTGACGAATTGTGCTCTTGACCATAATGTAGCACCTTTTCTTGCCTCAAGATATACTTTTCGGAAGTTTATCTTGTGTGAAATTAGTATTGCAATTCTTTATTTTCTTTCATCACTATTGCTTTGATGTAGTTTTCCATAGCCTTTGACTTTGAATCTGTGTTTGTCTTTAGATGTGATATGAGTTTCTTGTAAGCATAATTTAGATTGATCCTTTTTTAGGTTCATCGAGTTACTCTGTATCTTTTGATTGGTCCATTCAGTTGATTCATATTTAGGGTGATAATTGATATTTAGATCATTACAGCTGTCATATGAGCCTCTGTTTTCTGTATTACTGCTTTGTTTCCCATTTATTTTTATTTGTTTTTTTCCTCTATTTTTTTTATGTTGGTTCTTCCAATTCTATCTTTTCCAGTCATATTTATCTTTGGAGTTAGGTTTTGCAACTGTCATATGGATCTTCAGTGTCTCTGTATCTCTGTAATAGTCTCTTATGAACTGTTACTGTATCATATGTATATGTTCATATGAATTCCACAATTTTAATTCCCTCATTTGTGATTTTTGTTCTCTCCTGTTGTACCATGTTTCTTTATTTGCTTTTGGTTTATCACCAATCTTGGGTTTTGGTGGATCTTTGTTTTTCTTTTTGCCTATTCTAGGATTTCTTGAATGGCAGGTTCAGCGATGGAAAAATCAATTAAAGTTTATTTATCGTTAAATACCTTTATTTTTCCATCATATTTAAATGATAGTTTTGCAGGGTAGAATACTCTTGGCTGGGAGTTTTTGTCTTTTATTATTTTGAGTATGTTGCTTTATTCTCTTCTGGCCTGTAGGGTTTCTGCTGATAAGTCTAATGATAGCCTGATGGGTATTCCTTTGTAAGTTACGATTCTCTTGTCTCTAGCAGTCTTCAGTAGTGTTTCTTTGTCATTGACTTTTTCTAGTTTTATTATGATGTGTCTAGGAGGAGGTCTTCTAGTATTTAGAAATTTTCTGCTTTTTAGACCTCCATAATTGCTTTTGTGTCAGAGGTGGGAAGTTTTCTGTTATTACTTCTTTGGTTAGGTTTTCTGTGCTTTTTTCCTTGTCCTTTCCTGTGATATCCATTATCCATATGTTTGTTCTCCTCATGGGGTCCGATATTTTTTGTAGGAATTTTTCATTTTTCCTCATTCTTGTTTCTCTTATCTTCCATGAGAGTAGCCTATGTGATCTTGTCTTCAATTTCTGAGATTCACTTCTCTGCATGATTGAAAATGCTCTCTGTGTTCAACTTGACTGCGTATTTTATTTCTAGCATTTTTTTAAAGTACTTTCTTCATAGTCCCAATCTGCTTGGTGACATTCATTTTTGATCTTTTCCTTTTTGTTTTTGGTGTTCTAATTACCTTTGGGTAGTTGTGTGTGTCTTCTGCCTTTCATTCAGCTTTTTATGTCAATATTTTGCAGTGCTTCCTCTTTCATATTATCTTATTCAATGTGAATGGAGTTCTCCCCTGATGAGATTCTGGCATCATCCTCTGGGCCATTCAAACCTTTTGGGGTGACTTCACTTTTGGCATGGTTTTCTTCTCTTTCAAGTTAAACACATTGGCTTTGTTTTTTGTGTTAGTTTTCTTCCCGAGTGGTGATTTTGGATTCTGGACTGGTCAGTACCATGTGTTTGACTTCCTTGGGCTTTGGAAATTGTTATCCTCTCTGGAATGCTCATTTTTGGTGAACTCAAATGTTTCAATGGTGTCCACTGGATTTTGTGGGGATTAGGGACAATTATTCTCTTGTGCATTACTGATAGGAAAATCTACAACCCAAAAACTGAGTTTACAAGTGGATCCTGCGATTTCTGTGGAGTGCACAATTCTCCAGTTCAGTGGTTAGGGGGCTCACAAGTAGGTCACCTTGAACTCCATACAGTTTCTGTATCTCCTTTGGGTGGGTCCTGTTCTTGACACCCCACCCCACCCCGCCACCATGGTTCCTGGGATAGGGGACAAGATTGTCTTTGGGCCTTTGTGTGTTCCTTTAAAAACTGCGTGTGGTGGTGGGGAGATGGGATTGGTTTCCCTCCCCACTGTTCTCTAGAACCTGGCCTAGAATCTCCTAGTCAGGACCCTGTGCTCTACTGAGTACTTGCTTTGAAATATCTCCTGGTGATACTGCTATTTCCCCAGTCAGGGAGCAATTTCAAAATATGGCCTTGTAGGCAACTTGATCCTGGGATGTGGATAGGGGCGGGGGATGTTGTGGAATTCACTCATTACAAGTCTCAAGTGCAAGGGGAGGAGCTCTTTCACTCCCATGAAGGTTTTGTAGCTACTTTGTGTGATACTCTTGTGCTTGTTCCCCCAGGCTCCTCATCTAGGGAACAAATTGCCTCTTAGCCTCTGTCTGTTCCATTAAATGGAGGCATGGAGACTGGTGGTCTCCCTTCCCACTATTCTCTAGAACCTGGCCTGGAATCTTCAAGGAATGACCCTTTGCTTTACTAAGCAAAGATATTGAAATATCTTCTGGCGATACTTGTAAGGGAGCAATTTTCTTCTGCAAAGATTTCCAATAGTATCTTGAGGCTAATATGCTATTGATTGTTTTTTGCAAATGTTTTGATTTTAGGGTAACGTTTCTCAATCTTAGCACTATTGATGTTTTGGACAGATAATTATTTATTATGAGAAGTAGCTTGTGTACTATAGTCTGTTTAACACCATGCTCAAACTCTAATAGCAGCCCTAGCTTGCACCCACGGGATGTCAGTAGAAAGTCCATCCTTTTTGCTCCACTCCAAGACAGTGTGACTATAAAACTATGTTCAGATATTGCCTAATATTCTCTGAGCCAAAATGCTCTGGGTTGAAAACCACTGTTATTACAAATATTGGTTTTATTCATTTAAATATATTATATATGCAAATACAGTATATTTAAATATATAATATATACATATATAATTTATTCCACACATAAGTGTGTGTGTGTGTGTGTGTGTGTATGTGTTTGTGTATGTGTGTGTGTGTATTAATGTGGTCTGGGACACAGATGAAACACTTAACATTTTTTTTTTGGATTCTGTTTCATTTTGCTGAAGTATGCCTATGAGCAGATTTTCACTAGAGTAAGTAGTGTTAAAACATTTTGAGTCCTTACATATTTTTTTATTTTGTCCTTACATTCATTTGGAAGCTTGACCAGGAATAGAACCCTGCAAAAAATCTTTCCTTGACCAAAATCTAGATAGGTTTCTCTGAATCCTCTTCTTTTTACAGCTTGTCATCCATGGACACTGTCCTCAGTCTACCCAGCCCAGTCTTAGCAAGATTCCTGCTGAGTCAATTCAACAAGAATTCCCTATCCTTGATATTTGATAAAGTTTCTCTTTCCTTATAATTGGTGTCTAATTCTTGACCTGCCTTTAGCAAACATCCTGTTACATAGTTATCAAGAATTCCCCTACTCTTGATGTCTCCTTTTAATAATTTTCAATTCACTGAAACTCTCAATCTATTATTTTTCCTTAGCAATTCCCATTTGTCTTTACTATCTTTTGGAGTTGAACTCGGTTTTACTTAAATCTCTCTCCCAAACTGTGATAGTACTGAATAAAAACTGTCTTTATTGCCTTTAACTAAAGTCTAGTTCTATTTCCCTTATATAATTCAAGGATCATAATAATTCTTCCCTTGCAACTTTAAAGAGATGTGTTATTAATGATGACAAATATTTCCTTTTATAGAACCTGTTTTGTTTGTTTGCTTGCTTTTTTTTCTCTTTGGATGCCAGGTTGTCCATTCATATTCCTACAGAGAGATAGTCTTAGTTTCTTCTGAGTCTCTGTTTTCAGTGGGTCTATCATGAGAATAACTTAGATTCTTTTTACTATAAATGGAGACTTTAGGATTCTAGTCTGGTCCACTTCACCAAAATATAAATTTTAACAGGAATTTCAAGGAATTCATATGCACATTAAAGTCTGGGATGCAGTGATCTTATCATTTCAATAGACCTTAAAGTTCTCTTTTTCCATCAAATCTTCAACATCTTTAGTTCTTTTGACAGACTTCTGCCAGATTACATACTAGTAACACTTCATTGGCCATAAAATAAAATTGAAACTATTTTCTCTACTTGTTTTCTAGCTTTTTCATGTTAAAGAGACCAAATAATCTTTTAATACAGTTTTGTAATATCTCACTCAATATTCCAATCAAATTATTCTGTTAGTGTCTTGTATGTTCTGTGACTATTGAAATAGCATCTTCAATCAAAGGCAAACTAGCATCAGCTCTCTTCCGCAAAGGCCTTCCACTGCAGTGTACTTAAACTCTTTCGTCTCTATTTCATTTTTATTTTGTTCATTTGTGTAGTAGAGAACAGACCTTTGAATACAGAATTCAAAAAGATGGAATTAAAATGTGATTCTATTACTTAATATGATCTTTGGCAAAGTTATTGTTTAGTTTCCATAAAACTCTTTTACCACATTTATAAATTGAGTTTACTGTTCTCTTAGAGTTGTTTAGTAATTCAATGAGATAATGCAATAAGTACTGACACATACAAAACACAGAATATATACAGGTCATTGCATTTTTCATGAATGGTAAAAAGTAACGCAATATTTTATCATTTTGTTAAAAATTAAACTTATGTATGTAAATTGAAAAGTAATACTTTATATATTGTAATAGTCTCCCATTCAACAACAAAAACTAATAAAAACTAATGTCAAATGTTAACTATCATTTGCACATTAATTTTGAAGTGTTTAATTCATTTTTTGTATATCAATTTATTATTTATATTGCCATATAATTAGAGCCTGGAAGTCACAATCTACATTTTATTGTTTTCTATATCTTGAAAAATCAAAAAAGTACCCAAACATAGTAAGCGCTCAATAAATATCTGTCGACTATAGGCATTATTGTAACTGGTAAACTGTGGAGAACATTTAAATTAATGTGTGTTCAGAAACCTAAAAGAAAACTCCATCCTAGGAAAAGAAGTCTGTTTATGTTTATTTCTCACTCTTTCCTCCTTCCAGTGATGAGAAAGACATTTTTCCTACAGCTAGGTACTTTATGCAGCAAACTTGACAAAATATTTTTCTTTAGCCATCTGCTTTCCCGTTTACCACAAATGAAAACTTAATATTCCAGCATAAACAATCATCTTGAAGAGAAGTATTTGCATCCCCAAATGTTCTTTCCTGTTATGAATCCCAAATAAATCACCTTCCTCTCAAAGATGCACACATTATAGATAATATGGCCTAATTATTTTCATTACAAAGAATCGCTTGCTATTTGCCAGTTGATAGGATGCTATTTAACTTTTTCTGGTTGGAAATGTCAGTCAGCATTTGATCTTACATTATGCATAAAAGGCATAAAGACTTTCTATTAAAGACATAATTTTGAGGTCTGCTTCTAAGTGCACCATTATTTTCATTTTTTAAAAGTTAACTGCATTGTTATTCTCAAGACTTGTTGATGGAATCTGCTTTGTAGATGTGAAAAAAATGTCCATAATTATTCAACTTATCTCAAAAAATAAATCACTGTCTTTAACTTTGTGTAGCATCTGTATTAAAAGTATTATATTCTTCATAAGCATTAAGTACTTTATATTTACAGAGCTAAAGAGTTTCAGCTACATTGGGCAGACTGAAGGCTTCTATGAGAAATAAGCTGAAAGTTCTTGGTTTCAAGTCTAAAACAATGACTGTTTTTCTCTTCAGGAGGTAATACCAGAGTATCCTTTTTAGGAAAAGATGACACAGAAACATTTTCTTTCTATTTTCATCTACATCAACTTCAAACTAAGTTCTGTCTATCATAATCACTTTCATTTTAATTTTTTCTTAGACTCTGCATATTTCTGCTCAGTTTTAATGCTCAATTTCTCTGTTTTGAAAAATTTCTTCCTTTGGCTTCTGGTTCACCATCTACTCCTAGGTTCTGCTTATAACACTGTCCTCTTTTTCTATTGTTCCTCCCTTAGCTCACTAATTTAATATCATCTTGACCTTAGTCCTTAGATCTCATTTTATTTTCTGTTGCACTAACTTTCTCTGTGAACACATAAATATACACACTCAGCAAACTTAAGTTTATATCTTTTGCTTAGCTTTTATCCTGGACTGGATATGATTAAACAGCACTTCACCTTTCTACACAAGTTTCTAGTAGGCATCTCAAAATGAATATGTCAAAAACTGAGCTCATGATCTACCTCCCTAAATCTTTTTTCCCAAAGTCTTTTCAGTATCAGTTAACGGAAAGGCCATCATTCCATGTACTAAGACCAAAATCTAGCAATAATTTTTTTTTTACTATTTTCTTTCATTTTCTGAATCATTAGTTGTTTCTACATTCAAAAAATGTATATTTCATCTCCACTCTAGACAAGTTTTCATTAGAATTACAACTATACTGTGGTACAAGCTTACATCATTCTTGCTAATGCTATTATTTCAATAAGTTCCTTATTTATATTATTCCTCTACCTCCTTTTACTTTAATTTATTCTCGCTGAAGTAGGTAGAATGATCTGTTTAAAGAAAGGGATCATGTCAGATCATGCCAAATCTCTATGTAAAACTCAACACTGATTTCCTTTCTCAATCTAAGTAAATGTCAGGAAAGATCTTTCCTTAGATATCCACATTGCTGTTTATCTTCTTCATGCATTCTCAAAGAAATTATAGAAATTTTGCCTAAGAGTACATTTTGCATAATTCTAAGACCCCTCACTTGATTATTCCCATAAAATTGGTACTAATATACTTATCAGCAGTTGCCAAAGTATAATGACTAGACTAACAGCAACATCCCCATATCAGAATTTGTTAGAAATAAAAATATTCAGCCATTTGTCCTTGTCTACTGAGTCAGAATGCAAAGAAAAGAAGCCAGCATTTGTTTTAATACGTTTTAGGTGATTCTGATGTATGATGAAGTTTGAGCTGCTTTTCTATATGTTTTATTCATTTATTTTGTTATATGGTTTATCGTTTATGTTGTATATTTTATAAATATATGCATATATATATTTTAATCTCTCTCTGTACATATATGCAGAGATATATATATAGAATAGAATCTAAATATCGTGAGGGAGGAATTTATTATTGTTGTGTTTCTTGATGCTTCCAAAGCATTGAAATTATGACTGATCTACAGTGTGTCCTCTGTTAAATATTTGTATTAGAATCAGTAAATGCTGACCTTCATATCTCAATTTCCATAATTCTGTTATATAATCCTTTTATACATTCTGCCTATGCTGTATTCTTTCCTTCTTTGCCTTATTAAGCCTGGATATCTGTCTAGACTTAATTATATAGCACCTATATTCTCCTTGAAGTTTTCGCCCCTAGATTCTAGCTTTTATTAAGCATTTTTCTATTTGCCTATAGATGATTTTACATCATTTATAACATAACATTACAAAAACCAAAGTTACCTTCTTGAAACTTCACTTGCTCCACAGCAAAGTGAATACTTTCATCCTTGCTACATACCTAGATCATTTCACATTTCAAAATACAATGTGCTTAATATATTTTCTTAAATTATTGAATTACTTTTGGAAGATTGTTATCAAGGTGGAACAACAATGGAAAAGTAAGCACATTGATTTAAGGTAAGTATTTTGATGGTTGTCAGGATACAGAATATCCAGGAAACACAAGGGCAGGAAGAATCCATGTTTCATAGGATTCATGGTCATGAACTAAGCATATCTGAAAAAGAGCTGCCAATTCCTCTGTGTTAATCACTCTGGGCCTGTCTGTTTTCTCCAGACAGATGTCCCATCTTCCATCTGAATGGAAAGAAATTAGAAACCAGGCCTTTTCAAGTACAAAATGAAGATTTACTAGCAACACTGCATCTCTCTTTTTTTTAAATTTTTCATATAAAATAATCTGAGAGGTTTGCTTCAGTTAGCGACATTGATAAACTAAACTATCCTTAGCATTTTTAGTTTTTTTCTCTTGGAATGGAACTTAATTTTTAACTTAATACTACTCTGCCTAACACCCCCCCACACACACACACATATAATATATATGTGTATATATAGATAACTTAAAAAGATTACATTTAGGTTCTATACCATTGTTATTACTACTAGATTGAAGATATAATCACTGGAACAAATGTAGAAGAATTTTTCTAATGTTAATACAGATGTAAGAATTTTATAATACAGCACGCCCTGATGGAGCAGCGATGAGGTCAATCACCTCCAAAGGAAAGCAGACCAGATACCCCAGGGATCAAGTCAGGAGGTTCATGTTTCCAAAGTGAAAACATTGTGAACCACCATGTTAAAACAAAAGATGCAAAAAAAAAGTGTCTTCCTCATTTCTCTTCCTTCATGCATCTTTCCTTAAAAAAAAAAGAACTTTTAATACAAAAACTAAAGTTTAAAATATTTACAAGAAATGCATATAGAGAAACTTAAGTGGTTTAAAATTGTCTAGTAACCAACCAGCCTATTTTGATGCCTACATATAAGCAGTATAGCAGTAAAAGGAAATAAGTCTGTTTGCCTTTCCTCTACATCCAATAAGCCTTTTAAAAAAGGCATATCCGAAAATTATCTCATTCATTGAAAAAAAGCACTTGTAGATTGTTGATTTTTTTTACTGTATCAAGCAAAAGATAGAGTATCTGTTCTCCATTTAAATATTATAAAACATAAATTAAAGAGAAAGGAACTGCAACATGTGATTGAAAAAGCAATGGACATTGAAATTGAGTAGAGAACAAAATAATGGTCATAAACTTCCCTTTGGGGTAACAGAAAAAGCACTTACCACCTGGATACTTGGTAATCATTCATGGGCAGGAAAAATAAAAATTCTAGTTCTGTTGGATTGTGTAGGTAGAAAGAAGAAACCAGAATTACAGAGAATTTTCAAGAGCATTTTATATTAAAATGCTCTCTGCAGCTCAGTTTCCTGGTGTGGGGGATAATGCAGGCCTGTGATGACAGTGCATCAAGTGCTTGCACTGGACACTGAGGGCCTGCTTCACAGCACTGGGTTCTACAGATTATCAACCTTGAAGAAAACAGGTGAGCAATCTTTTTTTTTGAATCTATTTTTCCATGCCTTTTGTGGGCAGAGTAGAGTTAGAGATCAGGAGCAGTTTTACATTATGCTTTTTGTTCTGGGTGTCCATTGCAATACTAGGCTAACAACTTTCCTCTTACAAAGAGTAAGATCACGTAAAATGTTTCAAAATATATTTACACCACTAAATTGCTTCCCAGATCCACCGTGTTAAAAATAATGAAAACATTTGGGATAGTAAATATTTACTAAACTTCCAGTTGGGTAATCTGGCCCTCTATGGTGTAATCTAAATATGAACATCTGGAGCAGAGCAGATTGCTTGAATGATTACTTTCTTGTCCTGGATTATCCAGATTTATTTGTCTTTGAAGTCCCTGAAACCAGGGGCTCTGCTGTAATTTATCTTCCATGCAAAGCCTAGCCTAGTGCCTCTCATGCAATAGTTTCTTGGTATATGTCATTTGAATGGGATCATCTGTTGTGTCATTGATTTGCACTTACAGAACTGATTCCATTAAAGATACGCTTTATTCACGTTAAACGATAGGAGGCACATATAATTTTGTGGTTCTTCTGGAATGGACTTAAAGTTACTCATTTCCCTACTTCTGTTTCCCGAGTAGAGAATAATAATAAAATAAAATAAAGATAGACTGTTCATTTACCTGTCAGTTCTTCCGACACTTTTCTGAGATCATTTAGGTCTAATGCAGTTCTTTTATTTCCTTGATAGATGCCGATGTTTTTAATAGGAAAAAAAGACTCTCTTGAAGTCTATTTAGAGTTTTCTCCTTTCTCTCAGACTTTTTGATGTATTTCAAGAAACATAGCACTTAAAAAGTGTATTGTGTTCTTATTCACATTCACCCCCCCGCCACCGTCAAAAGAAAGAAAAAAATAAAAGACAAGCGTGGGGTTGATGCATTTAGTTCTTATTTCTTCTTTTTACACTGCTTTTCACAGTTTCTGTGATGTACTCACTCGGCCATCTCACACATGCTAGGACTCTGAAAATCGTTCTCACGACAGCAAAACCACTGAAGAAACTTACTTCACAGTCTGATGAACTCTTTTTGTGGTTGTGAATATACCTTATTCACTTAACAATTTTCCAGCAGGAATCAGCAACATGTGGCATAGGAACATCCAGATCAAACATAGCACCATGTAAATTATTTTTCTTCATTAAAAATGAACACACTCCCCTTTAACATAATATTCACTAGGTGAAAGCTAGATGATCTCATGAAAAAAAAAGTTACACTGTGTATTTTTATATTTAAACATCCAAAGATACTACTTTCAAAGATGTATGCAGTATAAATCCCTTTTGCCTGGTGTTTCTATTTTTGAGGCACTAAATATGTATTTGTTAATATAACGAGATATGAGTTTAAGATAGGGTTATGATCAAGTTGACCCAGGCAGAAGAATAAATTCATTGGTTCGAGCAACTGAAAAACTTAGGATATTTTTATTTCTGGCATGTTAGATGTGAGGATTTAAGTAATATCTTCAGGAATCCTTCCCTTTAATCTCTTAAACATCTAATGGTGGTCAGGCTGATGGGAATGGCTTTTATCCTGAGGTTGTAATGGAACTGGGGGAAGAGAACCTTCTTAAAACATAGGTAGAAATGTTCCCAGGGGGACTTAGCTTGGAGGTTTGTGTAGCATCCTTATCTATGAACTAATCAGCTTGACAGGAAGAGCAGTCATGAACCCTAACGGGTCACTTCAAGTAGAATATATGTTTCCCAGAAGAAATAGGGATTTGTAATCACAGAAAGAGTAAAGATATCCTGTAAAAGCCATGACAACAGGTGTCTATAATTGACATGAAATGCTATGTTTTTTTTTTTTTTAAAGAGGAGACTGAACTCAACTTTTCATGAGTAGACTGAAATCATACTAGCATCTCAAAAGCAACAGGAAAAGAGAAAATAGACATCTCTATAAACAGATTTTAATGTGGATTTTGTTGTCATTTTTTAATATGTGCATGTATTTTTCATTATCCAAAATCTAATAATATTTGTATCTAAGTATTTGTAAGATTTTGTTGAAGGAACATTTCATAATCCCATTAGATATATCTAAAGTGTGCATCCTTATATATCAGCCATTAAGTTCACCACCAAAAGTCCAGTATTATCCTTCACCATATAACTGACCCATTTGTATAAGCTTTCACCTTCCCTTCTGATAACCACTAATTTGGTTTTATATTTAAAAAAACTATTTTAGTTTAATTTTGTTCATTTTTTAATTTGAAATCTATATATCACATGTGTTGAATAATAAGATTTATCCCTCTCATTCTGACTTAGCACATTACACATATTTTTCTAAGTTCATCCATGTTGTTGCAAATGGCACAATGTTTATCTTACTTTTAATAATATTGCATTTTGTGAATATCCACATCTTTATCTGCTCACCTGTCAGTAGGCATTTAGATGTTTCTAGTTGCTGGCTATTGCAATACTGCAATAAACATTGGGGTTCCGATATCTCTGATAATTTGTATTTTTCAGGTAAATATCCACATGTGGACAAACAGGATCATATGGAATTTCTATTTCCAAATATTTGAGTAATGCCCATATTTCTTCTCATGATGGTTACACCAATTTATACTCTCACACAAAGAAAACAAACAGTGTATAAATGTTCTGTTTCCTACAAATTCACACCATCAGTTTGGTCAGTTATTCTCACTGCTATGAGGCAATATCACACTGCTGTTTTGTTTGATTACATTTTTCTAATAACAAGAGATGTGGAATGTCTTTTCAATGTCTTTTCAAGCTATATGTTGCCTATATAGATATGTCTTCTTTGGAGAAATGTCTATTTAGATTTTCATTTCATGTTTAATTGAATTTTTTTGTTTGTTTTTTTTTGTTTTCTTTTGTTGAGTGTTATGAGATCATAGTTTATTTTGGATATTAGCCTCATTATATGTATGATGTGTAAATGTCTTCTCCCATTTAGCAGGATGTCTTTCCATTTTGATGACAGTTCCTTTTGATGTGCATAAGCATTTAAGTTTGATGTAATCCTATTTGTTTACTTTGACTTTTGCTTTCTTTGACATTGGAGCTGAATTTCCAAAGACATCACTATTTCTGTACCAATTTTTCAAGTGCACCAAAAATGTAGACATATCTATGACATTAAGTTGTCAATGAAAGATGCGTGGAAAATAGCGAGGATCTGTGCCTTAAACTACAAAGTCTATGGCAGAAAAAGTAATTATTAAGTGAAACTCGTGTGTGCAAATAATCAACTGCTGTAATTTAGATCCCAGTTTAGAGTATTTATTTCCTTAAAATATGCATTTAACACCCATTTCCCCATACCACAAAATCCTTAAGTTTATATATCTGTGTGTGTATTATTAATAGTAATAAACTGTCTTTTCTCATTCTTCCCATCAATCTCCACTTCCTAATTTGTGTTGTTTTATATTAACTTCTATTAATCTGAAGGAAACAATGCTTATATTTCAGGTACTCACAGCAAATAATACCATAAACTCCTTTCCATCTCTCCTGTGCTGGAGTGATTTCTTCACGTACAGAAATTTGTAAAATGAATGATATTTAGGTTAATGATTATGTATCTACTATTATGTATGTATATGCATATATGCAAGTGTATTATGTAGCCAAATAGAGCCTAAATTCATTGTCGTTCTAAAAAAAATTTTTAAAAAAAGCAACTTAAAGTTTGAGAAAGAAATTCAAATTCATAAATAACAATTTTCCCAGATGTTTTTAAATCAGATGACTAAGTATTTTAAAGGTTAGTAATTGTCAAATCTACAGACTTAGTACTACTAAATCATATGGGTTTTTTTAAATTGGATAAGCATGATTAATTTTATGGTGAGAGTACTGTCATATTTCAAATAATTATTTGAAAAAAGGATTATGGTAGCCTATTAATATTTTATAGAAGCAATCACCTGGTTAAATCATTTAAATGTAAAATAACATTGGTATCACAATGATAAAGTTCCACTTTTATGAGGATGTGATTTGTTTTTCCACTAAGTTTTGATATGTCCATAATACAGTTTCTCATATATTCCTCTGTTTATATGTCAGACTGCAGAGCTTTTTCTGTATTTGTTGTCGGCAGATGAGAAGAATAGGAGTCTCTCCAGCAGTTGGTTAAGAGATCATCCAATTCTATGAGCACATCATCACATAAATCATCATGAAATGAGAGAGCTGGAAAGAACCATCAAGTCTCATTGGTGGAGATCTCTTGGTAGAGAAGCACTGTTTCTGTGCTGCTGCCCTGAACAATACAGACAAAGATGGCAGCCCTCACTGGGAGCATGAATGGCTGAGAAACATTTGTAATAATTGTAATGGAAAATAATGATTTTTTGCCTTTTTTTATTGAGGTAATTTTGATTTACAAAACAATATGCAATTAGATGTGTAGTTTTACTATTCAACAAATACATGATAGCACACCACAAACAGCAACAAATCACCAACATTCCTCCACCAGTCTCCAATGGACCCACACCAGCACTTACTTCCACCACCCAACTCCCTTCTTTGCTGGTAATCTCAATATACCATCAGTGTTCAAGGATTGACTTCTGTCTGTTCACTAGTTTAGTTTCTTTTTATTCCACATTTAAGTATGATTATTCAGTATTTGTCTTTCTCCTCTAGACAACATATTTATTTGATTTTAAGCTGCACTATTATTGTCATTTTAATGTCTTTCAAAATAAGATGTGGCCTACATTTGAAGGTGACTTTGTAACTAAATCTTTTTTAATATTTTCACAAAAAGCTCTTGAAGAATTGGGGTACAATTTAGAATCTACATTACCTTAGAATCAATTAAATACAGATTTTCACTTGGTATGATCCCCTTGAGTTCCATCTAGTTTCTTACAAATGTCAGAATTTCACTTTTTTTAGGTCTGAGTAATAGTCTATTGTGTATATACGCCACATATTTTTAAATTCATTCATCTATTGATAGGCACTTACACAGCTTCCAATTCTTGGATATTGTTAACAATGGTTCAAAAAATATGGGATGTGTGTATTTCTATGAAATATTGCTTTTTTGTTTCTCAGGTAAAGATACAGAGTTTATGTGATCATACAGAATTTCTAAATTCATTTGCTGAATCATTTCCATGCCGTTTTCCATGCAGATGCACCAATTTGCACTCCCATAACATCCTTGTTAATATTTGTTGTTTCCAGTCTTTGGTTAATAACCATTCTCACAAGTGGAAAGTGATATCTCATTATTGTTTTAATTGCATTTCCCAAACAAGAAGAGGAGGAACCTGATGGTGATCTGTACGTCTTCCTTGGAGAAATGCCTCTTCCGTTCTCTGCCCATATTTGATTGGGTTGTTTGCTTTTCTATTGTGGATTTTTTATGAGTCATTATTTATATATTTTTTGATATTAAGCCTTTGTCGTATATTTGATATATTCTCATTCTCAGCAAAATGCATTTTTGCTAGGTGATAATTTCTTTTATTGTAAAGAAGCTTTTCCGTTTGATGCAGTCCCATTTGTTTATTTTTGTTTCTCAATGCTGAAGTTGAGTGGCCCAAAACTCTTTAAGACTGATATGGAATACATTGCCTATTTGTCTTCTTTGTGATTTTTCATTTCTGATCTTACATTCTAGTCTAATTCATCTCATGGTGCTAGAGAGTAGTCTGGATTCATAACTTTGTATATAGCTGACAGTGTTCCTAACACCTTTCATTGAAAAGACTTCATTTTTTCATTGAATGCTCTTTGCATTTTGTTGTACCTAAGCTTAACATATTGTGGGTGGCTCTATTTCTGTTGATTCAATTATATTCCACTGGTCAATGTATCTATTTTTATTTCAGTATCATGCAATATTGATCTCTATTGCTTTATAATACAAATTAAAATCTGGAAGTGTGATGCTGTCACTTTGCTCTTTTTTTCTCATAATTGCTTTGACTTTTGGGAGTCTTGTGACAAATTTTATTTTATTTATTTTTTCATTTATTATTCATTTATTTATTTATTTATTACATTAGTGGCACATCTTGGATATTCCCCTGACCCTGGGATGTGAACCCTGGTCTTTGAGATTTGTGTGAACTGAGCTTGGCCAGAGGCAGAATACCTAAGTGCTATTTCACCAAGGTGTGCTACAAATTTCACTTTATTTTTTCTATTTCCTTGAAAAATATCAGTGAAATTTTGGTGGGGAATACACCGAATCTATATTGTTTTTGGTAAAGTGATTGTTTTGCAATGTTCATTCTTTCCAACCATGAGCTTGGGGCAACTTTTCATTGCTTTATATCTTCTTGTATTTCCTTATAACAATAGTTTTATATTGTCCAGTCTTTCGCATTTTTTGTTAAATAAATTTCAAGGACTAAGCTTGACCAGAGGCAGGGGACCTAACTGCTACTTCACCAGGGCATGCCACAATTTTTAAATTCCAAGGAATTGACACTTTTTTGTTTCTTTTGTAATTGGAATAGTTTTCTTAGTTTTATTCTTTTCCATATTATTGTATATAAATTTTATGCATATAAATTGTAACAGATTTCTGTACATTAATTTTGTAGTCAACCACTTTATTATACTCATTTATCAATTCTAATAAGTTTTGGTGAAGTGTGTAGGGTTTCCTACATATAGTGCAATTTCATATGCAATTTAGGAAAGTTTTATTTATTTCCAAAATTGGGATTCTTTAAAAAAAAATTATTCTTGCCCAATTTATTTGTCTAGGACATCATCCAAAATGATGGTGAGAAACAATGGATATGGTGGATAGCCTGTCTCGTTCCTAATCTTAGAGGAAATATTTAGATTTTAACATTATGTAGAATGCTAGCTGTGGATTGATACTCTATGGTCTTTATTATGTTAAGTTTCATTCCTTCTATTCTTATTTTCTGTATAGTTTTTATTATAACTGGGTACTAAATCTTATCAGCTGAGTTCTCTGTAGCTATTGATATGATTATATAATATGTTTCCTTTATTTTGTTGATGTGGTTTATTACATTAATAGATCTGCATTATGCTGAACCATACTTGTAATCCTGGAATAAATTACACTTGGTCGTAATAGATTATCCTTTTGATGTATTGTTGAATTTATGTAGCTAATACTTTGTTGAGAATTTTTGCATCTATGTTCATCAGAGACATTGGTTTTTAATTTACTATTTTTGTGATTTGCTTATCTGATTTTGATATTAGTGTACTGCTGGCTTCATAGTTTGGAAGTATTCCATAATATTTTTTTTTTTTTTTTTTTAGAAAAGTTTAAGGTATCAATTCTTCTCTGAAGATTTGGTAAAACTGACTAGTAAAGCCATCTAATATTTTGCTCTTATTGGAGAAGAGTATTTTGACTACTTCTTCAATTTCTTTGCCTGTGATAGGTATGCTCAGGATATCCATTCTTCCAAACTTTGTCTTCGTAGGTTGTATGATTCTAAAAATGTATTTATTTGTATCCTGTAGGTTGTCCAATGTATTGGCATATAGCTGTTCTCATCTGATACTCTGTATTTCTGATATACCTGTTGTAAATTTTCCCTATCCCATTTCGATTCTAGTTATGAGCGTTTTCTCCCTTTTAGTCTTAGTGAGATTAACCAAAGATTTGCTAATATTTTTATATTTTTCAAATTACTAGTTTTTGGTTTCATTGATTTTTTTAATTGTCTCTGATATATTGTTTATTTATGCTCAAATAGTTTATTATTTTCTTTGTTCTACTGACTTTTGCTTCAATTCTTTTTATAGATATAATGTCAGATTATTTGAAATTTTTTCTTTGTTTCTTGAGGTTGGCCTGAATTGCTCTAAACATCCATCTTAGTACTGTACTTGCTGCATCCTTAGAATTCTGGTAGCTCATGTCTTCATTCTTTTTAAAGCACTTCTCCTTTGATTTTCTTTTAATTCAAAATAATTCAAAAACGTATTGTTTAGTGATGCCTAATTTTTCATGTCAACCTGGCAACTCATAATATTCAGTTTTTGTTCAAACATTAATCTACATATTTCTTTGAAGGTATTTTATAGATGTGATTAACAGCTGAATCATTAGACTTTCAGTAAAGCAATTCAACCTTTGTAATGTGGGTGGATTTCATTGACTCATTTGAAGACCTTAGGAGAAATGACAGAAGTTCCCTGAGGGAAGAGAAATTTTGTTTCCAGAGTAGCTTTGAACTTGAGATTACAGCATCCATATATTCACCTTTTTAAGTCTACAATCAACAATTAATATGAGAATATGAATTTTGGACTACCAATTGTAGAATACAGAGAAGTTACAAGTTTGTCATGTTTATTTATTAAAATTCATGCAATAATGTTGAATTTATGCATTCTAAGTGAATTTTGAGGAAAAGACACACATTTTTAATTTCCTATACAAGCTATATTAAAATTAATCACTCAGTTTGTTCTTCAGAAAATCATTCTGTTTAACACTAGGAATGGCAAATGCACACTAAAATAACTTTCGATAAATCGTTCATTGTGTAATCCTCTCTCCTTGAGTGTAAATACAATCTTAACTTGCTTCAAGTCCATAGAATATCACAAAGGTTATAGGAAGTTACTGTGTTTATAAGATTATGATGTGTGGCAAAAGTCATGGTATATAATACTTACATAAATTTTTATCTTAACAACTTGAGGATTTAAAGACCTTGATAAAGTAAGTCATCACATTTTAGAGGGTCTGTGATAAGGTCAGATGGTATGAAAATGTGACAGCCTCTTGGAACTGAGAGTAGTTCCCCAGATGACCACTGGTAAGAAAATGAGAACTTCAGTTCTATAACCACAAGGACTTGAATTCTGCCAAGAGCTACCTGATCTTAAGAAAGGTTCCCAACTTCAGGAATGAAATCAACCTGCTATACACACACTGTCCTTTTTGAGACTCTGAGACCAGAACCAATTTACCCAAAATCCCCAACTCCTGACTGAAAATCTGTGAGACAATAATTGCATATTGTTTTAAGATTCTCTGTCTGATAATTTCTCATAAAGAAATAGATGCAAATATAGTAGATTAATTATGCAGTGATAACATATTACACATTGATAAAACAATTCATGATAAAAATAAATAAAAACTTCAAGACACACATTGAAATATATCATGTATTCTCTATTTATAGGAATGTAAGAAATGTTTTAGAATTAACTGGTGCTTATTTAAATTTAGCAAAGTTTATTAAATACCAACCAATTATTAAAAACCATGCTGGGTACAGGAAAATTAATTTTGAATGAGTCAAGACAAAATCACAGTCCTCTGGATCCTATAGGTGAAAAAAAGAGGTATTAAATGAATGTAATCTCTATGTCCCTGATAACTCCATCTAATGACAAATATGGTATTTTCTTTTCCTTAGAGATTGTATAATTTTATTAGAAGGAATAAAAATCTCTAAGTCTGAAATTACCTTAAAATAGTTAATGAATGTCTATTGAGGTTAATTATGTGAAATGCCACTTTATGCATTTGTTGATTTAATATTAGATGCAGAAATACTTGTAAGATCAGATTTGAGTTAACTCTAAGAAAATATGGAAAATCCAGAATTTTTATTTTGTCACATACTTACTTTTCTTATGGTTGAGTTCTTTTAATTTTGTTTTTCCTGAAAGTAAAGTGACTACTGGCTGACTAGTATACTTTACCCTTCTTATAATCTGAATTTGATTCAAACTCTGAATTAAGATGTAAAACAAAGAGATTGTCAAGGGAATTAATAAATAAACTTGAGTACTGACAAAGAGTAGACTGAATGATTTCTCTGGGCAACTATTCTGAATGCAAACTGATAAGTCTTTACCCATCCAGTTGCAAATAATGCTTAACCAGAATAGACTTTGCTACCAGAAAGTTCAATACCTGTGAGGAAGAAGAAGTAAGTCAAAGATATAAGCACACATGTTTGTGGCAATGTAATAAAAGGTTCCAGCCCATGTTTGATGTTTGCAGAAGGTTTTCAAATTCCATCCATTCCTTTTTTGCTCTTGCTTCACATCTAGGCAAGAAATTAAAGAATCCCAGGTTCTCCACCTTTTGGTAGTGCCAGGAGCATACTTTCCTTGGCCTATGCATGCCCTCAGGAAATTACACCATAACCCCATTTCCCACCCCAATAAAAACTAAAGTTAGTAATAATCCTGGCAATCTCAAAATAGTTAACAAACTCTATGAGATTTTCCTTTTCTACCTGGAAATGCTCATGTGAGTCTTTTTACTTAACCTCTTGGAGTGCATGTGTGTGTGTGTGTGTGTGTGTGTGTGTGTGTGTGTGTGTGTGTGATCATCAGTATCAAAATCCAAACCAAATTTGATATTACATCTACCATAGCTATATGGGGTTCCAAATCAGGCAGTTTCCCATAAAAAGATAAAAAGAAATATAAAGATATTTATAATGTAAATATATTATATATATAATATAAAGATAAATATAAAGATATAAAGATAAAAAGAGGCAGTAGTTGAGTACACGGGATTAGTTTCTCCTTTTAATCAACATTTTAGATCAGCCATTTCCCTGACCCCGAGTGAATGGAAGTAGTGAGAGACATCGCAGAGAGAAGTAAGAAGTATGGAACATTTCAATGAAACTGTATTTGGAAAGTAGAGACTAGAGATCTGTTACTTCCATACCAAAATTAATATCTCTTATTTCTTCTTAAGTAATTGACTGTCATCCCATGACCCTGCACTCCAGTCACACAAGTACACTTTTGGAAATTTCCATTCTTAAATTCCTAGTGTCACAGGTTCTTGTCTAAATTCCTTCCCCTAAATCTTGCTTTTTGTTTACTTGGATAATCAAATTATTTAGCTAGTAAACTATCTAATTTTTCCAAATAAATAAAGTAATTCTTATTCCATAATTAATAGTGTAGTGTTTCTTCCACATTTGTACATGTCAGCTCCATTTCCTGAAGAACATTTCTTTGTCCAATCAAGAGACGCCTGTGGTAAGGATTTTATATATTCTTTTTACCAATGGAGAGATCTTTCACTGTCCCTCCAAACACATCCTGCCCAAAGGTATTGTTCTGACCAGAGAACTGTATCTGCTAAGCTCTGAGCTATATTCAAAGAGATAAATCAAAAAGCAACTGGTTTCTAAAGTTACTCTTGAAATGAGTATCATAGTTATTTTTCAGCAGTCTACCAGAGCAAGAAATAAGATCTCAAATAAAGTGTGAAAACTAGTTTTAAATTTCTCATATCTTAGATTTAGCAGTTTCTGTTAAATACCCAAATGGAGTTGACATGCAATTCCAATATATTTTGAATAGATTTTTGAAACTATTCTGCTTGATAAAGCTTAAATATGACATTTTATAGTCTCATGATAAAGATTTACATATATCTTTCACAGGCAGAAACATGAATATTTTTTAATATTACCATTTGTTTTTTTGTGGTAACAATGTAAGTTAGTGAAGATAAAACATGGTGCAGACACATTTTTGATTAGGTTTTTATGTCATAAGAACTGAACTAAAAATCAGCCATTTATTTTCTTTGTGCTCACAGAATATTGTGTCCTTTTAAATAAAGCATGAATCCTCAAAAAACAAATTCCTCCAACTCTCCTTCTAATGATTCTGTGAGCTTTTCTAGTTTCTTTATTTTTCATATTTTTTCGTGAAGGCGTAAGTCTGAAAGTTAATCATCAGACAGATGATGAATCATTGACTTACTTGATAATGCTTATCAAATCATTGTGTAACACACAATGCTCATTACACATTTGTACTGAGAATTTGTAAACTACCACTCAACTCAATATTAGGCTTCTCTATTCCTCTTAAGACATTTTGCATCATAAGATTACAAAATCCTTATACCTATAGAAAATAATCTTTTTGAATGTTTGTTTTCTTTCTGTTTGTCCTTAATTTGCTGCATTTTCCTTGAATTTTGTTTAAGAAAAAAAGTGGGTATTCTCTAATGTAACCCCACTTAAGTTTCACCCAGTACCAAGATGTGGGTATACTGAAAACATTTATCTCAAATTCAAATTTTGCTTCAAATTTCAGTCAGATAAACACATTTTAACATGAAAAAAGCACATTACATTGTCCATTTTTTTCTTTCTATATAGAATCCCCAGTCTTATTTCACATGATCATCTTTTAAGATTTACCCCAAACATCACATGTTGTTTCTTTTTCTGTAGAAGTGATTTCTTCATATTCGCTTATTATTTTGGTTATGTCTGTATTTAAGCATATACTTCATTGATTTGAACTTATATAAATGTTTCCACCTACTATATTAAAGCTTCTTAAGAAAAAGTTTTATTTGGAAGTGTTAGATATTTTTGAAATATCTAAAATTATTATTGAAATTTATAGATATGGCAAATTTAATATAGTGCAAAATTTTCAAAGTGTTGACAGAAATAGAAATGTATTCTGATAGTGTGCATTTTCACAATCAATAGAAAACAAACTTCAGCTTCCCCACATAGTACTGTTATATTTTCAATATGAATGCCTGGTACTTAATAATGAAGGTTCATATATTTTTATAAAAATGTGCATATTTTAAAACACCTCTTTGAGGCATGTATAAGTGACATTTATATAAACATATATGAATATATAGGCATATCTACATTTCACTTTAGCAGCATGATTTTTTGCTGTTACAGAAGAAATTGGTCTGAATCAATTTTTATTCACAAGGTCATAGTGGTTTTCATTGCATGCTAATCTATGTGCTTATCATTCCAATTTTTTGCTTGTGTTTTTCAAGTTGTTTGTTTTTCTTGTTCTGTTATTTAGATAGATACTCAATGACATTGAGCTAAGTTGCTGAGTCAAAAATTCTTTAAATGTAGTTTTCAATGACAGACTCCCAAATTGCCCTTCTAGGGAAATTATTCTGAAAACTAAACATAGTGGCTACTTTCTATTATTAATAAAAATATTTTAAGTGTCGTACTTTTTCTGATTTCTTTTTTAATAGTTTAAAAATAGTGTATAATAATATTTTGCTTCTAATTATAATGTTTTCACCTCTTCATTTATAGAATAAAATACCATATTTAAAAATCTCCACCCCTACTCCAACCTGCAGTTTTCATTAATTCTTTTCCTTATAACCTGTCAGGATATTGAAAATCAATTTGGTGAGAGCTAATTTAAATAAAGATCTATTAAAATTTTTATGTATGACATCATCAGATCTTTAATAAAAAGCAAAGCACACAAATAGTTGTTTTAGATGTTCAAAAGTTTTTGTATTAAATTTTTATTTAGGATTTTGTTTTACAAACATGGAGAGTTAAAAAAAATACATATATGTAGAAAAATTAGAGATAATTGCAAATTTTTGCATGACCTCAGGATTATTTGGATTTAGTTTTCATTTTTCTATGCTTTAATTTAAAAGAAAAGTGCCCACCAACATGTACAGCCAACTGTATGTAATATATTGACATTAATATTAAAGTAGAAAAATCATATTTTTGCATTAGCAATAGAATGCTGCACTGCAAGGCCAATGCTTATTAAATGTTATCCCTAATTTTACTCTTTTAAATATTCTTTCCTTTCTGAAGTTTCACATTTGATTTTCCTTTCTTTTTGATAGTTTTCTTTAGTCATTTTTAATGGTAAATTTGCTAGCAACAAATTCTCTTTATTTTCCTTTGAGAATGTCTTTATTTCCTCTCCATTTCTGGAGAATATTTTTAGGAATTCAGGAATATCTCTACAGGATACATAGTTAGCAGTTCTTTTCCTTCAGAACTTGAAAATTATTTTGCTTTTTCTGAGAAATCTATAAATTTTGAACTGAAATGCTGTGAATAAAATTAATGTAGTATATACAGATGTTGATTTACCATGATAGATGCCATAAACCCATATAATGTTATATTGCAATGTTCCTTCAATACAAATGATTGAAATTAAAAAATTAAATAGATGATAGACAATAGATCGATAAATAGATGTTCTTTATAAACAATGCAACATTTCTTGTTTTTAAGATAAGTTGCTTATTTTTAGTTTTTAGAAGCTTAATTATAATGTGTTCTATTATGAAATTATTTGGGTTTAACATGTGGAGTTCATTTGGTTTTTGAATCTGTGGGTTTTGTTCCACCACAAGTTTGGGAATTTAACAGTCATATTTCTTTGAATAAGATTTTGGTCCCATATTATCTCTTCTCCCATTCTGAGAGTCCAGTGATAGACTTTTTTCTTTTGTTATTACACCCCAGGTTTTTGATAATACTCATTTATTTTTGGTGTATATGTGAGATCTATTTTCTCTATTGTTCAGATTGGTCAAATCAAACCAGTCCTCAGTTTTACTGAATGTATACGATGTCATTGCAAATAATTAGCTCATCAATCAGTGAATATTATATATGAGACTCTGGATCCTGTTAAGTTTTCTCTTGGATTAGGCAGTCTACTGTTGTGGCATAAACAAGCCATGCCTGGCTCTGTGTTTTCCACTGGGTTCCAGCTATGTCACCTTAGCATAGGTAATGGAGACTGACTGACACTGTGTTGGGGTGAAAGTGCAGATAGCTCTTTCCAGGGGAAAGTGGGCATGAACCCATTCTGTCTTCCTGGCCTCTAGCTCAGCTCTCCACTAGGAGACCACAGGAGACAGAGGAAGAAAGCAGAGTGATGACTCACAGCACTTTCTTTGCTGAATCAAGATCCAGGGTTCAACATTGTTCTGTATCCAGGTGTGGGACTGCCATCACCTTAAGAGAAAAACAAGAGCACCATTTGCTTCCACTGAACAGGAAATGGAAAATCAGGGATGCTGTTGCCTGCTTCCATTGTTAGAAGGAGCAGAAGATCAACTCCCAAATCTATCCCACTAAAATCACTGAGAGTTAAGGGTGGTGATTTTCCATTTGTGTTTCACTGAAGTAGGGTGAGTATTGCCAAATGGTTTTCTATTCTGAGTCTACATTTTCTAGGTCTTTGGCTAAGGGGAGCCAACTTTTCTTGAAGCTACTTTTGTTTGTCACAGTTGGTAGTTCTGGGTTGGAGACATGTAGAGATTCCTGTTCAGAATATATGGGGAGATATGGAAATCTTAGGAATTAATCATCTCTAGGTTCCTCAGGTATGGAAGAGGACAAGCAGTGCACAGTGAGCTTTCTTCTCTCTATTTTTCAGTCTTCTAGTTTGTGTTGGTTTTGGTTTTGGTTTGGTTATTTATTTATTAATTTAACTATAAAAGGAGGACTTTCTAAGAATGAGTTTTTTCCTTTTTTTGAGCCATGTTTTCCATCATATAACTGTGTGTATTTCTCTCTGTAATCACCTTGCTCTGCTCATCTCTGCTGATAGAGTCCCTCACTATCACACTTCACTCTCTCCCTGAATCTTTTCAACATTTCGTTAAATCTTCTAGAGGACATTTCTTACTCAGATACTGTCATTCATGATGGGGCACTAGCTATTTTATCTTTCCTCTGCTTTTCTTCTATCAGCAACATTGCTTATGAAGTCTTGTGAAATTGTACCCCTTTTTTATAATTTTGATGATAGATTCCCAATCTATCTGTGGTTGCTCATACTGGTGCAAAGAAATTGTGCTAAAATTGAAGAAAATATCCACTCCACAGGCCTACAGCAAGGCAAGGGTTAGCATTTCAAGCCATAATTATTTAAAAGGGGGTAACTTGGAGTTTACTGATAAAAGTGTTTTTGTATACCACTTATTCTGGGTTGAATAGTGTCTCAAAAAATAATCCCTATCTATACACTCTTGTGAATGTTAAATTTTATAGAAATAATGTCTTTGCAGACAGGATCAAGTTCGGAGGAGGTAATAGTATATGAAGATAAGACCTAAATTTAGTTAGACCTGTGTCCTTATAAAAGAACATTTGAACAGTGAGAGGCATAAAGGACAACTGAATGAATTAATAACAATGTACTTAGTTTGCTTTTACCCCGTGCTCAGGAAACTTCATAAACAAATCATATAAAATAGAAAAATAAGGAAGATAACATAGCAAATGGATTTTGGTAAACCATTTTTCTTTAACTTTTCCTTAAAGTAGGATTTGAGTCTTTTTATTGACAGTCATACATACTTTAACCTAGGTGCTTGAGTCCAATTCCAGCGCCTTGTCATATTTATTCCTTTGACTGAAGTTCCCATCACCTGTACTTTTTTCTGATTAAAATTATTTCCCATTGTTCATTTCTGAAGAACCAGCAAAGGTACATATATGATAAAACTCAACACTTGAGCTTATTGAGTTCTATCAATTATGCTAATAAAAGAGACAGTGGATAAAAAGCAAAATGTTTTATGCTTCAGTCTGTAGATGATTTTATCTCCATTCCCACAACCCTCACAAGTCATCAGTTTATGCATTAAAGCTTTGCCTTAATGACAGCACACATTACAGAGCAAGCTCAGCAGTGTTCTCTGGTTAGAGCATAGATAGCTATATCTTCTTCCTGCCAAGCCTATTTTGGGCAGAGGGATATGATTAGAGTGACAGATGAATGCAAGAATCAATGGTCCAATAAAAATTAAGGAGAAGCAAAGTCTGAAGTCTGGTGTTGCAGCTTTAATAGATTTGATGTCTAACAGAGGGAAAACAGTGATATCCAAATCAGAGATGAATGGAGTTTGGCTGTGGATATGATGTTTGCCTGGAGAAGATAAGTAGGCCCAAAAGAAAAATGCTGTTAGATCCCTGGATGACGCAGGAGCTAACATGTAGATGAAGGATGTATCACAAGTAGATATTCTATGATCATGCTGCATTCAACTCACATGGGTCTATTTATCTAAGAGGAGTTCTGCTGGTAAAGACATTTAAGGTTCCAGACCATTGTCTGGATGACATAATGAGGCAGAATTCTTGCATTCTGCTCCACGTAGTCTTGGGACATGAACACAAAGTCTCAGAGCACACACTAGGAGGTACCAGCTTTGAGGAACCCCTTCTGTATTCAGCTTAGTCAATTGTTTTCTCCTGTTTAAATACCCATTGCTAACTCTGAATTTGTTTTACACTTCAAGAAAATAAGACATAGAGACTGTGAAGCATCTAGGTAGCTTTCACAGAAAACTCCATTTGTTGAATACTTAGAAATAAAGGATTCCTCTGGATTCTTTATAACAGAATGTGTCTGGATTTATATAAACCACATTGTGATGACCCTACCATACCCAAATCTTTGTCATCTTGCCCCATGGCCTTACTTGTTAACAGAAATTATCATCAAACTACTGAAGAAACTAATTCTCTGTGTTCACAGCGAAAATGAACACAGCTGCCAGTAAAATACTCTAATACATACATTCTGTATCAGCCCACCAAAAGTACAACAGGTCTAGTCCTCAGAACTGACTTACTAATGAAGTGAAACAGAGTGAAGATGGAGAGAAAGAAAAAAAAGTATTGAAAATACATGTAATACCCATACACATATTAAAATTCTAGATGGTTCCATTTAAATTCTTCCTGTTTTCTTGGGTTCTAAATAAGAATTATTAAAAAATAAGAATAACATATAGAGACCAAAGCACCCCTTTACTATTGACAGAGTCCAGGCTCGAGGATATAGCTGTGCCTTAACCAAGAGAGTATTTTGACACCTAAACTGTAGAATTAAGTACACTTCACCATCTGGACCCATAAGTGCTGGCTTGGAGGTAGTCTTCTCCATATAGCAAGAAATGAATTAGCTTTTGGAGAAATAAAACTTACGAATACCTGAAAGATATGAAACTTGAGCAAAAGGGTAGATAGACATCAGCAAAGCATGGCCAGTTATTTCCCCAAATTTGCCAGTCATATAATCTCTGCATAAATCCTAGGGATAAATGGCAAATTTAACAAAGAGAGGTTTGAGGTAACAGCCTAAGGAATTACAGAACATAAGACAGAGGGAGATAAAAATAACAGAAATAAGGCTTTAACCTCAATGCTTTTTGCTCAAAGCAATGTTTAGGATTACATACATTTTCTGTTTCTCTGTGTTATATTAAGGTACACCTCTAATAATATATTGTAACTCTCCAATTCTTTCATCCAGAGTTTATAATACTTACTTCATTTTATATGTCAGAGATGAGATTTTTTATTTCAAGAAATTCTAATTAATTATTTTTATCTCCATTTATGCTGAAATAATTTATGTCTCTATTTGCTCTATAATTTCCTATTCTCCTTTGTGCATATTACCATTTGTTTGGTGTTTTTCCTCTATGATATTGTAATGTCATTTTTTGAGTGCTCTGTTTTATTTTCCTTTTCATTTGGGATAAGGTACTCTACCTAATGCTTACATAGTTCCTTCTAAACTTTGTTTTTCCTAGTGGGGTTTGGAATTTTTATATGCAGGCTCATCCTGAGGGGGAGCTTTTATTTTGTTTTGTGCTATCTTTTTTTCAGTTCAGTCCTCCAATCATTATGAGCTTACTTCTTTTGATACCACATGGGCCCTAGTCCATAACCAACTCTCATTTTGGTGGATGAAGCTTCTGCCCCATTGTGTGATTAAAAATATTGCAGATACATTTTCTGAACCACTGGGAAACTTGGTCTAAGTTCCAGCCAAGATATTGAGTCCATTTCCCTCTACTCTCTCAGGAATACAGTTTTATATAAGTTTTATTCAGAGCTGAAGGTCAATTTTAGCTATTTTCAGCCTCCTTGCAGAGGCAGAGGAATCCTACTATACTATCTTGATTGAACAATGTGATTGCTCTGGCCTCTCCTTCTCTGGAGGCAGATAGAATTCCAGTTCCCAAGAATTTACAGCTTCTTCTCCAGTTCCATATGCTACTAACTCCATATGCTACTAGTTCAGAGCTCTTCAGCTTAATACCTCCATCCCCATTGACTACTTCAGGTTTCCTCCTCCTTAAGACTGAATTCAGTGGTTTGGTTTAAGGATTTATTGTCCTTTCAACCCTTATGTTTATTCAGTGCATTTTGGGGAAGAAATTATCCTAAATATATGCTAGCCCTATGTTGGCCAGAGACTGTACAGCTTGGGTTTGTTCATTTGCTTTTGTAGCACTTAGAATACTGCCCTGGAGGTAGCTCCATGTAAGTCGTATATGTGACTTTCCTGAGCGGTCTCTACATTTGTCACAGCCTTTCCTGAGGTTGCTTTAATATAGGACTGTCCATTGTTTCATCCCAACAGTCCGTTTCTCTAATACTCTTTTAGAACCATAGACCTACTTGGCTCGTAGATACTTCATGTGTCTCACCAGCTTCATGGCTCTTAGCTCTTCTCTTTACTCCATGATTATTATGCACAATAAGTCAGGTAAGCCACTGTATCCTTTCTGTGGTTTCTAATAAGTACATACATATGTATATGTTTCTATGTATAGATGCACACACATATACACGCATAGATACATACATAAAATTCACTCACCCACCAAATATATATATATATATATATATGTATGTGTGTACTTCTATACATACATGCTAACATATATCATTTTTTTCAATTCCTGAATTATATCACAAAATCTTCCAAAATCTTTATATCATAGTTATGTTGTTTAGTGACAGAATCAGGTATGACTCTTTACCCCCCATTAGGCATCCACTTAGGAATAAAAAGCTATTGTTCCTTCACTTGAGACCCTCTAAACTTCAAAATGCACTGCTTGTGTTAATATATTTTAGCTCATTTAGTTCTGCTGGTAATATTAAGATAATAAATGATGCACACTTTAAACCTTTAAGATGTTATAATGCAATGTTCCTCAATAAAATAGAAAATGCATACTTCAGGAGGCCAATAGACTAAGATTCTGAGACTTGTTTTACTGTTGTTTTCTTTCTCTTCTCAATGTGATTTTATAAATAGTCTGGAAAGTTGATGAGAGTGGTGATTAATGATAGAAAAAATTAACTAGGCTGCTTCTAAATAAGTCTGAAGATGGGGGCTAACCTCAACATTTGGCAGATATTATAGAATACAGAATACTAAACAGAATTTTGCTTTTACTAGAGACTTTAATCAACAATTCCAAGTCAACACTGATAATTCTATTTAATATTCCATCTTCACCTGATTCCCGTACTAAATTATGAGATGTCTAATTACAGGAAGTAAATCATATCTACCTCTTTGGTGTCAGTTAATTGTCAAATTTCCAGCAGCATTTTTTAAGATATTCAATAAATATCAACCAATATTTATGAAAACACAAAATGTAAGAAGTGAATGTGATATCTTGTTATGAATTTATAATCTTGAAATGTTTGACTTGAGACTGGTAATCTTCTAACTACAAATAAGTGATTATCTCTATCTATAACACCAGGGATCTGATCTTAGACCAAAATAAATGAATGAGTCTTGGTTCTGAGAAGTCTTACTTGATCAGTCAGTTCACTCTCTGATTTGATTACATCTGTGTCTCAAGGCATCATTTTCCTACCCAGAAAAACTAAGACAATGGTCAGCTAGTTTATTCTAAAGGTTATAAAATTATTTCTTGTAAGATTCCTAAAATCAAAAAGATCAAGATATTTTTAAATGGTAAGGAAATATCGAAGTGTATAGTATTTACAAGAGGAATATTTTAGATTAGTTTCACTACAGAATCTTACTAGATTTTCAAATATAGATTGATTAAAAACAAAGCATAACTGCTGTATATCTACAAGTTTTTGATGTGTGTATTCTAGAAACTAGGGACAGATAGATTTTAACATACCAACAAAAAGCGACAAAGCAGATATACATCTGAATTAGGCATATATGTTCTAGTTACCTATTGCTATTTAAAACAATTACTTCCAAATTTAGTAGATGAAAACCATAAACATATATGACTTCACATTTTATGTGACTTGGATGATTATCTGTAGGTCTTGGTCTTTTACTTGTGTTCAAACTGTCACATAGGGCTTTTATTAGTCATGGTTAGAAACAGAACCAGTCAGGGGAAGGGGGGTGTGTGTGTGTGTGTGTGTGTGTGTGTGTGTGTGTGTGTGTTTATGTGACCACATTAACAAGGGATATCTGCCTAACTCCAGATTCACAAATTTTAGATGTCAAATTTCTAGGGGAAAAAAGAAAAGAATATTTGACCAAATATCTGGATACCATGTCCCAGTCAAGTTGACACATAAAATTAAACCTCTGAGGGTTGGAGTCATTCAGTGATTTACTAGGACAGACTCCACTGCCAAACTCACTCTCTTGTGTCTGGACAAGTCCCATGTTCTGATAACTGTAAGCTGGAAACACAGTTCCTTGTCACATGAACCTCTGTATAGGCCTCTTTAAAATATGGTAACTAAACTTCCCAGATCAAGTGAGCTGAGTGAGAAAACAAGTAAAAACAGCTACCACAGAAACCAGTATCTTTTACTAACCTGATTTCAGAATTGGCATGGCATTTCTTTTGTGATATTCTGTTCTTTAGAGATAATCAGTAAATCCAGTCCACATTCCTGGAGAAGGGATTACTCATAACTGATTACCCTGAAGCAAGAATAATTGGCGGACATCTTAGGTGCTACCTACCCCAATGTGGGCATAAATGTGTGTAGCATATATTTTCACTGGTAGAAAATGTAAGTCCTTACAGCAAATATTTTTCTTTGCTGACTATTTTCAATATCAAAAGAACAAAAAGGAAAAAAAAGCTTATAATTTTCAAATTTTCCACTTCTGCATCTTCTCTCTCAGCATGCTTCTTTTAAAGTACGCATAATGAATGCCTAATTTGAGAGTCAGCAATGTGTGTACTGAGCACTGCATTTAGTATCAACTTATTATTTTTTGTTTGTTTGTTTGCCTTGGTTGATAAGATTGTTTCTTATACTTGTAAAGGGTTGCAAAACTAACAAATAAAAAAAAAAAAGCAATAGCAAAAACCCACAAAACTTATGCAATAATGTGAGCTGCAGTTTTTATAATATTGACTAATGACCTTATAGAGAAAAAAGGTTTGCCAATCTTGATCCAGTTTTATCTTTCAGAAAGACAGTGAATAAAAACATAAAAATGTTGTAGAATCTGATTCTCCAATTTCACTTTGAAATTATTGTGGTAGGACAGAACAAGGAAATATATCAATCTTCCTCATTATTGGTTGAGTTCTTAAGTATTGTAAATGAATAAATGACCCAAAATCCTGTATTTCGCACATTGTCTCTCCACCAGTACATTTAATTTATTAAGAATGATAGGAAATGACAAGGTATCTCTAGTTTAATATCTGTGCTTTTGTGATACGAAGGACAAAAGAGCTAATCCAGGGAAATCCCATAGCAAAAAAACAGCAGCTAATATTTGGGCTATAGTAAAAAATGACTAGATTCACACATTTGTTTCTGCAGGTTGTTCAGCTTTTTGACACATCACAGTAGGTGCAACCTTCTAAAATGAAGAGAGGGCTTCCTGTCAGTGGATTTCTGAGAGGATACTTCAAAAATCACCACATTTTGTTCATGGGGATGAGAAAGTAGAGAGGAAGTTAACAGTTTATTGATTGTTTAATATTTACTTTACTCAGTACCATCACTGGGGACCTGGGGTACTTTTGAACAAACAATGCATTTAATGAAATGGTTTTTGAATCTTACACCAAACTCTGCTTTCTGCTTTAGGCCATGCAAGTTCTGTGAAGCTTGGGAAACAGGCAGATCCCTTCCGCTTCCTTTCTCCATGTCTCGCACTGCCATATTCGTAAAGGATGGAAATGTAGGGCTTGAGAGTAAATGGAGAAAGCTTTTTTTCAGTTTGGGGGTTAGGCATAATTTTTGAAATAATATGGCTCCCAAAGAGGTTCATAGCAACATTGGCTAATATTTATTGAGTTCTTATTATGTGTTAGACTTACTGTGGTTTGGAAGAGAACTGGGTGTCAGAGTCCCTAGTTTTAAATGTACCATTAAGTATTCCAACCCAGGACGGTGATAAGAAATAAGGATTACAACCAATTTCTGATATTTAAGGTAAAAATCAGGGCTTGATGTTTTTAGATTTTCATTTTATTGTGTGACTTTTCTGTTTCAATTGTTTTGTTTCTTTCCATTTCCATCTTTTTCTAGTAGGTCCTTCTGGTGAAATGGTTGTCAGATTTCACTGTTATTATATAATTATTTAATTCCTTACTATTTTAGAATTAAATCTATATTCCCTTAGATTTCTTAAATAGTGGAATAATGTTCTTTGAAGTTAAAGATTTAGACTTCATTTTCCAGAGAAAAAACTGTTTCCACTTATGAAGCTAAATCATCTGCTTTTCTTAGTTCATGGTGTATTAACTGTGTTTGAATCTACTTAACACGAACATGTGTTTATATATATGGAAATTGTATTATTTTGCTGTATTTTAAGGGAATTACATCTTTCAGAAATTTTCCATTTTTGAATGTGTATTCTACTCCGGTAAAACTATCAAATTTTTCTAACACTATCAATGGCTACACATTAATGCCTGTTTTTCAGTGAATAAAGAATTTTGGAAGTTACGTAACCTACCCAGAACTCTAAATCTATTCTAACAACTATGCTACCTCAAAGATCATAATAAAAATCAAATATTTTTAAGATTATTTTATACCATCTAAATACTTTATGTTTAATAATATAAACTTGTTCAGTTATGGTTGAAGTAAATGGGACAACTGTTACTCATTTCATCTTCATAACTAATAAAAAAAAAAAGGGTAAGCTTAGAAACGTCTTACTTGCTTAGAGTGACCTAACTACACCTGAAAAATACTGAGGAAAGAACTTTAAGCCCCTGGGTCTTATTCTGAAGATTTTTTTTCTGAATTGAATCCTATAGTCATGTTTATTCAGTGGAGATTCATAATTTATGAATAAAGTCAATCTATTTCTGCAACATTGATGAAGTCAATGTTTTTCACAGTGGGTATGAAAAAATGCTGCATCTTCAAGAAGGAGAAAATTCAGCTTTACTCAAACAGCTTTAGGTTTCTTTGGGACCCATTAGATTCACCATAGTTTTCCTGATCATTTTGTTTCTTCAGGGGATGCTGACAGCTGTTTGCAGTTAAAAATGAAGACTCTTGAGCTGCTTGAAGGCAATCCAGGTTGAACAAGAATTTGGCTATTCTCAACAATTTCTCTTATCTTTATTTAGTAATGGCATTTTTTAAAACAAAAAATATTGCCCTGGCTACCCTAAATTTGATATAATTTATGTAGCAACATTTTCACTGTGTCTTTATATTTTATGACACTATAAACATATTTTATGATGTGAGGCACATTTTAAATACTGGGATAAAGAGAAAATATGAAAAAGCTACAAGTTAAAGAATCAGCTACATGGAGAGATAAGTGACTCCTTTGAAAGAAAAAAAAATAAGAGGTGTTACCTATTCTATTGTATAATTTGACTGCATTGTGCAAAGAAATGATTATATAAACTCATGTATGACAGAGTTTGTGAATACAATAAATAAGAAAGTTTTCTACCCTCAAAAGTCAATAACATAGATGAGGTAAGCTAATGATCAGACTTAAAAAACAGCAAGAACTAAATACTATCAAATCTATGAACATGGTATGATAAGAGAGCCAAAGAGAGGCATCTAGCCACGTATTGGAAGAAAATGCAACAAGAAAGTGTTATTTGAGAAGCGATGCATTAATTAAACTTAAGTATGAGTTAGCTCTAGAAAAAGTAGAAAAGTACAAGGGTAGACACAATTGTTCACTAAAAGTTCAGGCTTTGTCTTCCAGAAAAAAAAAAACACAAAACACAAACACTCTTTTAAAGTTAGACAAGTTCATGTGATTTATTTGGCCAAGTGATGTGCCTAGTGTGAGTGAAGATGAGATGGTTTCCTTAATGGATAGAGAAAACAGTGGTCAAGTTCCTTGGTTTCTTGCCATGTCAAGGTGAAACCTAAGACAACTTGTAATGGAAATTACTTAGGATGTTGTAGCCTCCATGTGCCTGAGTCTAATGATGACAATGAGGAGACCACCTTCTCCACACACACTGGTTTACAGGACAAAAAATAAACCCTTGTTGTTGTTGGTCGATGTCAAAGCTTGCCCAGTCTTGACAGATAAATGCATGATTTCATAGTGGCAAATGCTTCAGAACAAGGAGGCAGAGTGACAAGAAATAGTGGTAAGATATTATCAGGGATTAAATTATAAAATACATTTTATAATTTTGTATTTTTAATATGTATGGATTTTTTTCTTATGACTGAGCATATTGTTGATTAAAATGAATTGAACTATTGTTAGTATAGATAAAAGTTTCACAAATTTGAAGCTGTTGCTATTTTAGGACAGATAAATATCTGTTATGGAGTATTGTCCTATTTATTGAGGATGTTTATCAGCTTTTCTGGCCTGTACTCATTAAATGGCAGTCATACTCCACCCGTCTCTTACCTCCCACTTGTGAAAGCTAAAGAGAGGGCACAGAGGGCAAAATGACCATAACCGAAGCTATTGACATAGAAGGGAAAATGGATGCAGGATAAGCAACCATTGATATCTACAATAGTTAATAAATATCACTTGCATTCTCTAAACTGAAGTATATTGAAGCATAATTTTATTTGAAATTTATAGAAATATCTATTTAGTATAGCATCGAAAATAGATTAGAGAGGTTTACTTTTGATTGTTGAAATACCTCCTTATAAGGAAATGGGCATCATTTGATTGCTGAAGAATTCTAAAAATTCAGTCTCTTCATACTTTCTCTGGCTTTTAATACCATACTGTGTGGCAAAGACCTATTTTCAAAAATTAATCACTTTAGAATTTCAAAATTGTCTAGTATCCTTTATTAATTGGAAAATATATAGATATGTTATGCATAGCTATATCATAAAACATTTGGACTTTGATTTATGAATTTCCATAGAGAGAATTGGATACTTGTTTAATCCAGTGTAGAAATTGGAAGTGTTCCACATGTGCATAGCAAAACAACAAAAGGCAGGCCAAAAGAATGAATGGTACTTAAGAAAATTGAATATAGATCTTTATGTCTGGGTGTCGAATGGAAGCACAGAAAATACAATTGAAGAAAAGGTTGATTTGGTGTGTGACATTAGGGAGTAGGAGGAATCAATGATGAGTCAACTTTTCCTGACTGACAAGAGTATACAGTGATGTTAAATGACCTAGAGAAAACCAGAGAAGATAGGTATAGGGAAGTTGTAATGAGAGTGAATGCCAGATTCTACTTTTTTTTTTTTGAATTTCAAGTTGAGTCATTATTTGATTAAAACTGGAGTTCAGGTGGGTGGGAGAAATAGCCTAGAGATACATATCAAAAAGTTATTAGTATGTTGATAAATTGTGACATTAATGTGTGAGATTACCTAGACCAAGTGTATGAAATGGTAAGAGAGGAAAGCTGCAGATAGAAGAAATTATGAGATTTAAGGTGCAGGTTATAAAGAATGCTAAATGAAGATTGGAGAGAACTGAAAACTCAGCACCCTGCTACATCTTGGAAGCAAACATCAACAACCATACATTGATAAAGGAAAATATGAATGTGAATTTATAGATCAATATATAATGACGACATTATTAATAAAGATCTATATAGCACTTTTCTGGTAGGAAGTAAGTGAATTTAAGAAAAAAAGATTTTTAATGACTTCCTAGTTAGAAAATTCTAGACTTCTCTTAAATTATATTTGCAACCACTAATTAAAAAATTTTAGGATATTTCCTGCATTATACTCTAAAACCATCTCGATCTTAAAACATGTACTATCTTTCCATGATCCAAGGTAATTGAATTATCAGTAGATGATTAAGGGGGTGGGAATTGTTTCATCATCTTTACAATGAATGCATGTTTTTTATTCTTAAAAAATTCTTTCACAGCATCAATGAACATTATACCCTAATTTAATCTGATGAGGGCACGTTAAAGGTATCCATTTTCTCCCTGTCTGGTGAGGGGGTTAATGTAACTGAGTGAAATAGCAGTTGCTGAATGTGGTGCACATCCTTTTCATACTAACAGCCCAGTAAAATGTAGATCAAAAATTTAAATATAAAGAGGAAATTGTACCCTCAGAAACTTTGTGATTTGAGTGAGGGGAAAGGTAGCAATATACAAATATAAACTGAAAGGCTTACTAATGATGTTTACTTTGTTTCTTAGATGCTATTAGATAGATTGGTTCATTCAAAAATAGAATTTCTGTTCAGTCTTAATAACAGTCTTTGTGTTCCTAAGTTTATTGCAGTCATGGAGCAAGAGTGGCAATTTCACAGTAAGCAGCTGGACTGATGCTATTCATTAGCAATTGCACAAACATATCATAGGAAAAAAAATGTGCTGTTGAAGTATGAATATAAAAATCTTACATCCTCACTGTGTATCTGTCTCACCAACACATAATATTTACAATGCCATTATTTTTCCCTAATAATATAAGAATGAAAACATGTATATAAAATTTAAAAGTTTAAGATAAACTTTATAAAGACAGCTGTGTGAAATCCTTTATATTACGTATTATTGCTATAGGAAAGAACAATTCATCTCATTAACTAAATTTCCTACATGGCCCAGCTGGGCCATTCCAGTGATCTAGGGAGTTGAGGTGATCACGAGCCAATGATTATTCATTTGTATGAGTTGCCAGCATAACCTGCCAGTAATGGTTACCCATACTGAGCATCTGTGCATAGATACTGATAGGGGTAATTGTGGTGGCAGCCAAAATGGCAAATCCCAGCATGTCCTGTGCTTGAACACAGCTATTCAAATGAAAAAACATTTTCAAATTGCCTAAACTGGTATAAATGTCCCAGCAATTTTGACCTATATAGACATGGGCAGATGATGATGCCAAATCTAGCTCAAATCTATTCCAGATTGACTACCAATCACATTAAGAAAAGTTGGGTAAAAAACAAAAAATAATGCCAATTTGGGACATACAAACAGTAGGTAAAATTCATGTTATTATGTTAACAGTCTTTTGGAAGCATGCACACTGTTAATTTGCTTTGCTAAAACTAAAAGTCTTCTAATATACACATATGAAGATATAGATATATGCTTATTGTAAAGTGCTTGATAAAATGACTTAGAGCTTTGCAATTGCATAGATTGTTAACAAATTATATGTTTTATTTTATTTTTTTGTGGACTTGAATAATCTGTCTTCTAGGAAATAACACCATTCATTCATCAGTTGAACAAACATTAATTTAATAATTATTTTACAAAAGATTTAATCAGCATGAAAAATAGCTGACTGTATCTCATGGAGAATATACATCTGTTGAACTCTGTAACTTTGATTGTCTATGTATCACATTTTGCCAGTGATTTTCAAAGAGTATCTGCCTATTATATACATGGGTTGATTGTTCAAAAGATACATTTTTAAACTTCTTACAGTAGTTCTGAAAATCAGTCTAAATATCTGCGTTTTTTAAACATATACTCCCAGATGATTGAGGCTTGATTACTGTGACTATCATCTTTTTAAAAACATAGACTTCACTAATTAAACTATATCACCAAAATAAAAAGAATCAAAAGAGAGACACAGAAAAATAGATGGAGAGAAAATATTTTAATGGCATGGATTTGAGCATTAGAAATTAGATATTCTGTTTCTGTTACTTTCCTACTCTTCTTATCATAGATAGGCATGCATATTATTTATTACTTATGTCCTTGAATAAAAAATGTTTGTTTAGTATGTGTCTTAATTTACACAATAATTGTGAACTGTAAATTGTGTTTGTATCTTACTTCTTCACTAACTAATGAAAATGAACCAGTATGTTATATGACTTCAAAATATTTATTCACATTTTGCTTATTCCTTTCATTTGTGTGGCTTCAACATTCTTCTACATGAACAGTGCTACAATAAGCACATGCTCCCACAGGTTGAAAGTTTCTTGTTGCAGGAGTGGAAATGCTAAGTTTGTCAGGTATTCTATAAGTCCTTGCTAATTTTTAGTAGTATTTTTATTAGTGGAATATAAATTGAGCAAAATATATGCATATTCTTATCCATTGTATTTGTTAATTTATAAAAATGTGGTAGTTTAGATGTTGTGAAAGGATGAATAGAACTTCACATTGCTGCAAAAGAGAGCAAAACTTTTCATGAAGAAATCCCTTGTATAAAACTGGAGAAAAGCGAAAGTTCATGACTTAGATAGCTGACAGGTAAAAAGATAACTTACCTGAAGGCTGAAAGTAGATGAGATTTAAAAAGATGTCATTAAAGAGACAGACTGCAAAGAACATTGTAGAATAAAAGCATTCCTATATGGATTCCTATATGGAGATGGTTAGTCATAATTTGATTTTTTTTGACATTAGATATCCCCCTGAATACAAATTGGATTTGGTGGAAGAAAAAGGTATCTGTCAATAATTAAAATAAAAATGATACTTACATATAACAGCAACACCTACGACTAGTATTACTGATTTTCACTATTTTCCAGAAATTATGAAGAATCCATTATCCCAATGAATCTTCACTCTAACACAGAGAAATAGTATTTGAATTTAACACATGAGGAAATGTATTCAGAGAGGTGAGATGATTATATTCAGGGTGTTGTGTGTCTTACATATTTTGTAATTTGAGAGTCCCTCAAGAAGAAAAAATTAGGAATCATACCTAAAGCATATTAGGTCAAAATAAAAATGTATTTCAGATGTAAAAATTAAACAAAATAGATTATAAACATCACAAAGTCAACATCTAACTTAAGTATCTCTAAATCAGAAAAAAAAATTATATCAACTAAGTTTCATTTTCTCTACTACCAGATATAACAATGTATATCCCTACAGTGCCCTTTCCTACATTTGGGGGGCATATAATGCATCTTTACCTAAAATAATAATTTTAAAGATTTTGAAGATTTTATACACAGATGTGAGAAAGATGGTTCATTTTCTCCCTCTGGAATAATTGTTCAAAGTATTTTTAAATGATTACAGACTGGAAGATATTTTTGAAATCTAACAAATTTGTTTCCTATCAAATTGGCAAATCTATATCATTTTTCATATGAGCTGTATGATTTGGAAGTGACAAAATTCAAATTTTTATTATAAGAAAGCTCAGTCTCTGCATTTTTTTATCATGCTGAGTGAGTCAGGCCAGGGAAAGAGGCAAGCAAACTAAAAGTATTTCTAGAGTTGCATATGGTATGGACTGAATAATTATATCCTTACAAATGTCATACGTCAAAGTCTAACCCAATGTGATATTATTTGGTGGGGCCTTTGGAAGGTACTGAGGCCCTGAGGATGGAGTCCTCATGAATGGGATTAGTGTCTTTATACAAGGCACCCTCAGCACACCCTGGCCCCACTGTTTGGAGATACAGCAAGAAACTGCCATCTGCCAACCTAAAGCAGGCTCTAGTGAGACAACAATGCTATGGATGCTGTGATCTTGGACTTTCCCAGCTCCACACCTATGGGGAATAAATATTTATTGTTTGCAAGTCACTCCGTTTATAATGTTTTTTTATAGTTGTCTGGAAGCACTGAGCCCAGAGGCTAACGTTAACATAATTATAGATGGAATTGACTGCAAACCACATGACTCCAGTCCATTAAACAAACAAGTGTATCTCCAAATTTACTTCTCTTTAATCTAGTAGCCTAAAACTTGTTTTCTGGCATTCTAGTGTCACACTATATGAAGAAGGGGTAATAGAAGTGAAGTCAAGGTGAGAAAACTAATGATCTTAAACAAAGTATTTTGTTTTCAAAAGTTGGAAATTTTTTCCAAACACATCACAATATAGAAAACAATCCTGTATCTAGGATCTTGCAAAGATCTGTGCAATTGAATGTCCTTGAAGCATAATTTCCTATATGGTCTGTATGGACAATCTGGTTTGGTTTGTGACTAATTTCTTTGATGTATCTCCAGGTATTTTAAATGACCATTCCCCTGACCGAATTAAACTTATGGCTAGGGTAATGAAAAACTTTACTGCTTTTCTTTCTTTTCCTGGTTGATAATGGTATTTATTTGTATAAAAACAAATTAGAGGAAAATTTTCAAAGTTTGCTATACTAGCCCAAATACTCAGATTATAACTGCTATGTCTAAGAAGATAGGAAACAATATTTGAAATACTCTGTTTCCTTAAATTAGTCTCCAAATCATTACTCTGTGACCTTGGCACATTAACACATTTTCTTTGAGTGTTAGACTATGATTTTATACTGCTACCATATCATAGTCTGGTTTTTTTCTTAAGGAAAGGTGCAGGGAGGAATTATGACAAGCAGGCTATCAGATAGAGATTGGTGAAGAAGCATTTTATTATAGTTTTATTTAGTTGTTCATCTTGGTTATTCTTCTGGACCCTGGGACGTGACCCAGGTCCTTGGAAAGCATATGGATTTTGACCCAGTCACTATTCCATCAGGGAGTGCCAAAATAATAGTGGACAATGCAGGTAACCCTCTTATAAAGTTTTAGGCTGAATTTGTATTTAGTTTCCTACCTAAGCTATATCCTTGTTACTCAAATTTTGGCCCACATTTAATTTACCAAGAGTATTGACATCAACTAGGGACTTGCTGGAAATGCACTATCTCAGATTGAACCCCAATCTACTGAGTGAATATATGTTTTCTAAAAGATTCCTGGGGAATTTCAGTATATATTAAAATTTGCAATCATTGGCCTTGAGACAGTTATAACATTACTTGAATTACTTTGATCAACACCATGAACCTTTTCATCCACGTGATTTCTCTCTTTCATTGTTTACAAAATTCTTAATTAAGAATACATTGTGACATTGACCATATGAAGGAAAACTTGCTAAAGCAAGTGAATATACAAATTTGGACCTTATTGTTCTGCTTCTACACAAATTTCTAACGACTGGTGGATCCTTCTGTAGTTTGGATAAATTCAACATAAGTATTTTTGTAATCTTGTTGCAAAAGCAGTTTATCTTCATTGCAGAAAATACAGACAACACAGACTAGTAGAAAATGGTACACATGTACATATTAATATATAAGTTAGCAATATATATTAATAAGCATACATATTTCCACTACCCAATGATATTTTAATGCAAGTCACCTATTATTAATATTTAGGAATAGTTCTATCATATATATCTGGTAGCTACTTTAGGACTTAATATTATAGCGCAACTATATTTTTGAACATCATTGCAAACTCTCTCGAAAAAGTTGCAATTATTATATCTTAGTATAGCTAGGATGAGCCATACAATTCATAGCCATTTCCACTTCTCTTTAATACTGAGATTATAATTTTTCTCAAGATATGATGATGTCAAAATAATATTCAGAATTATTTTGTTTCAGGCTAATTATTTAGAAATGAATACTTGAGATATTCTGGTAGATATTTACCAAATATCATTTTATCTCTTATTCTGCTCACATGCTACTTAAAATTTTTACCATTTCCCTCACAAATTCACCCATAGCCACTGCCATATTTATACAGGAGAAAATCTGTATCTATTTTTTCCAGAAAAAGTAGTTCCTCAGCAAGTATAAGATCTTTATAAATCTTTACTCTTTATATTTCTTTCCTCACAGTCTCAATAGATGACAGGCTTCTGTTTGTGTTCAAGAGGTGAACTCTTGATGCCATTACTATTTGGATGTTGCTTTAGAAACATGATCAATTCATCATGTAGCTTTTGTCCTTATTTTCAAAAAAAAAAAAAAATTAAGAAAATGGGCAGACAGGAAGAGAGAGGATGAATATTTATTTTATTTAGTTGTTTAACTTGATTGTCCCCACTAACCCCTACCCCCACCCCTAACTGGAATATAAACTTGGGTCCTTGGAATGTACATGGACTGTACTGGGCAGAGGCAAAAGGCCTAACCACTATTCCATGAGGGTGCATCTACTTTCCAGATCTTAAATAAACCATCACAACTTCTCAAATCTGCCACATTTCTTGAGTAAGTATCCTGTCTAATGGTCAAATATCAAAAACAATTTAAACAACTGCTTAATTTTTGCAATTTTTGCCTTCTTCTTTATTCCTCATTTTGCTTAAAACTGTTGCCTCCAGAGTCACTCTGAAATTAATCTCACTTTGGCTGCATGAGTATCTTACACGGTAACGTCAGCCAGTCATTTGGTTTTCACTCTACCAGTAGATTTCAGTATCTTATTCCACTTATCACTATGATTAGTTCCAAAACTATCTACTTGAGATGTCTTTCACAAGAGTTGAAAACATCATTTATCAAGCCTTGGTTGACCTGAGCTGTCCCTTTAGGATACTTTATTCTATTTTACAAGTTTGTTTTTCTCCTTAAGTTGGAAGAACTTTGTGATGAGAATGGTTAGTCCTCTGTTTCTTCACTGCTTCATTAAGTTCCTGACAAACTGAGAGAATTTAGCATACAGAAAATAGAATGAGGTTCATCTTCAGTGACCTGTGGGCAATTGACCCTTTGATCACTTGAATTTTCTTTGTTTTGGGAATCCCCTCAGTCCTGGTGTTTCTCTTATGACATAAAACATTTCCTCTAGGTCATTTACCTGCTACCTCTTGATAGCCATAAGGTATATGCAGAATCACAAATTTCTAGAGTTATGTTTGAAAAAAAGAAAAACATGTGAAAAGGCATTAACGATTATTTCAGCAAATACTAGCTAGATGATACTACACTACAGCTCACTGAAAAATCACAGCAACTTAACAACAGTTTATTTTTAAATATCCGGGAAGGGTCAGCTTCAATTTTGCTCGGTGTCATCCACACTTGGAGCCAGACTTTGCAAAGTAGCCTCTGGCTGGAACATTGTTCTCATGACAGAGGAAAAGGAGAATTTGGCAAGCAATGTGCTGGCTGCAAAGTTTCCGCTTGTGATTACCGCATGAAGGTTGCCAAAACAAGTCATGAGTTCATGCTCCATGCCAGAGAGGAACCGCAAGTGTTTTTGAAAAAAATAAAGCTTACCACAATGATTAGTTCAGTATTTTGTCTATAATACGAACTACTGAAATGATTAAACAATTCTGAGTGGGGGAGTTTAAAAACACTACACTGTAAATTCTAAAATCATGGTTCACAAGTCATTATAATCAACTAATTTAAAAAAAAAAATGACAGTGCTTGAAGATGAAAATAGTAAGCAGTTAGTCCATGATCATATCCATTTGATTATATCATCTTGAGAGTGATAACTGCTATTTCCTGAACAAGAGCAATGTTCTAGGTGCTGTGCAGGAAACTTTTCATCTATTTTAATCTCCAGAACATCCTTATACAGTAAACACTATTGTTCTCTACTTGAAAAATAAGAAACTGAGGCCAGAAATGTAAAGTAACTTGCCCAAATAATCTATGCATGCTTTTGTTTAAAACAATAGTAATTTTATCATAGTGTCATTTTTGGCTTTATTAAATTAACTAAGTGAACCTCATGTATGTAATTTATATGGATCATATAATGTACAAGGGGATGATTTGATATGCACATACATTGTGAAAGGATTTCCACCATCTAGTTAATTAACACATCCATACATTCATATATTTAACTTTTTATTTGTGCATGTATTTTTGGTCAGAAAACAAGTTCTACTCTCTTAGAAAGTGTATAAGATACAGTATTTTCCACCACAAGCTGTATGTTATGTTAGACCCTCAGAATTTATTCATCTTTTAAGTGAAAGTTTATGTCTTTGACTAATCTCTCCTTAATTTTCCTACCCTCTACCCCGTGGTAACTCACCAATATTCTATTCTGCCTTTATGAGTTCAACATTCTTTTTTAGATTCCATAAACACTAGACAATATTTATCTTTCTCTATCTGATTTACTTCATTTGGCATAATGTTTTCAAGATCCATCTATGTATTAGAAATTGCAAAATGTCCTTTTTTTTGTGGATGACGTTAAGTTGTTTCTATAATTTGGCTATTGTGAATAGAGCTGCAATATACCTGAGGTAAAAAAATATCTTTTTGAGGAATTTGTTTTGTTTCCTTTGGAAATACATACCCAGAGTTAGAATTGCTGTATCACATGGTGGTTCTATTTTAATTTCTGGAGGAATTTCTATATTGTTTTCTTTGGTGATGGTACCAGTATACATTCCTTTTGACAGTGTACCGGGGTGCTCTTTTCTTCACGTCCTTTTCAGCTTTTGCTATAATTGAAGGAATCAAAAAATATGCATATATATATATATATATCTTTTGATGATGTCCATCATCGTCACAGGTAGGAGATAATAGTTCATTGTGTTTTTAATTTGCATCGTTTCTTGTACCTGTTGACCATTTGAATGTTTTCTTTGAAAGGATGTCTATTTCAGTTGCTTACACATTTTTTTAATTTGTGCCATTTCATATTTTAATTCACTTATTCTTGCTTCGGACCTGCATGAGTTCATTGTATACTTTGTATATTAATTAATCTCAGCCTGTATATGTGAAAAAATGTTTTCTGTGATTCCATAGACGCCTCTTCATTGTGCTGATGATTTCCTTTACTGTGCAGAAACGTTTTAGTTTGATGAATTCTGCTCGTTTATTTTTGCTGTTGTTGCATTTGTTTTTATTGTCAAATTGGAGAAAATCATTACCAAGATCAATGTGGAAGAGATTACCCCCTCTGTGTCCTTCTAGGAATTTTATGATTTCAGGTCTTATATTTAAGTCTTTAATCCATTTTGAATTGATTTTTAAGTATGGCGGAAGATGGGGGTCTAGTTTCATTCTTTTGCATGCAGATATCCAGTATTCCCAATAGCATGTATTGATCAGGGAATGACTTTTAAAAAATTAAACATTATTTATTATGACATTCTGTAAGAAACAAATCTTTCTATATTAATTCCTGGGGTAAAGAAATGCTTAATGGGTATTGAGCTATTTCACTACATTTCCAAATAACTCTAGGTCTTTACAAAATTAATAAATATTTTTGACTTTGTCATTATTTTTAAAAAGCAGTATGATTTGTTACTCATGATAACCATATGATCCTTCCCTTCAATTGTGGGATTTTATTTAAAGTCTATATAAAATATAAATTGGCAGACATCTTTTATAAAACTATCTTATTTCATTGCAATTCAGTTTCATAAATGATGAGGCTAAGTGATCTGTATCATGCAAGTACATTTCTAACTTTATAAGAATTTTTCTCATGAGAGGTGGTATATTTTTTGCATTTTCTTAGAATAAATTTCTTATAGTTTAAAAGGACACACAATTCATTGTATGCATTATTAAAACAATCATTTTTCAAAAATGCTGTCAAATTTATGAAATTAGAAATACCTTTTTTAATTTCTAAATTTATTTGATTCTTTCATTTATCTCTGAGATAGTTCTTCAATTTGTTAAGAGTTAAGAATACTTTAACTATGACTTTTAAATATTTAATGAGATCTTTAAAATTTAATATTCTCTATAATAAGAAGGGTGTTTTTACCTTTGAAAAATAGTTTACAGATTCTTTCTTTTATAGCAGGTTTCATATTTTAATCAATAATGTACCCATTTGGGAATAGTTTGTTTGGAAGGCTTTTAGATGTATCAGTTTTGTTTAACTATAAATATTCTGAATAAGTAGATATATATATATATATATATATATATATAAGTATCTTTCCCTAGTAGTACAAATATGTTTTGTATGTGCTACAAAGAAACAGACTAACTTAGTAATGAGACATGCAGATTTACAAATTAGCATTTAGAAGCTGTCTGACCTTGGAAAAGTGCTTTTAACTGTCTAAACCTCAGTTACATCATTTGTAAAATAGAGATAACAATAATAACCACATGATTACATGAAGATTCTATTAAACGAGTATATAAAACACGCAGGTCTGCAATGTTCTCAACAGAGGTCATTGTCTTCAAATAAATATATATGTATATATATATACACGTACACATATATACATATACTCATATGTATGTATGTATGCATATATAGAGAGAGATCCTATTTTGAATATTGAAGAAAACAAAATTAAAGGAAATTTTAGCTTGCACCAAATGAATGGAAGCACAAATACATTCTTTAGGAAAGTCTCTTTTGAGGAAATGATATATTGATTCACATCTGATACATTCAAGAATGTATTTCAACTTTCCACACAGGTGGAATTGGGTTGAAAATATTTTTTCTGATTTAGGCTTTCTTTCTGTCTGCCAGCAAGCATACTTGTGTGCTGACAGCTTTTCAGAAAGATCACTCTACCTGGTACTAAAATGGTACATATAATTTCAGAGATACATATTCCCATTCTTTGCTAATGTGGCTATTTCTCTCAGTATATAGATAGATATACATTCATACTATACACACACATACACGTGTGTGTGAAAATTGTATAAATTAGCTAACTTCAAGTCTTTGGCTTACATCTAGATGAATCACTGATAGATTAAAGTGGTTTGTTTTCTACAATGACCTGCTCTGTACTAAGTAACTTGGATTCACCACTAGTCATCTAGAGGACAAGAAAAGTATGACTGACAGTTCTATCAATAGCGTTATGTGTAGGGAGTAGGAGGTTAAGGATGGTATATGCTCCCTAAAATATTCAATTTGGAATACTACTTGTAAATCACTAAGCATACCTGCTTTAAAAATTGTTACCAAAATTTTTGTTCTTATGACTATTATTTCCTAACACCAGTAGACTTATGTTCATTCTTATAGTTCTAAGTGTCACCTTAGGTGGTCAGCAAAAATGCATATTCTGTTTTCTGTCCCATACTCATAAAAAGATGCAATTGTATAATGCCAAAATCAAATTTCAGACTTTATATAAAAGATATACTTTGCAAATGGCCCACTTATTAAAACTAGTACCAAAGGTGAAATTAACAGGTATTTATTCATTATATGACCTCAAGTCATCTATTTCAGAACATCACTTCCTTTTGTTGCTTCATATGAAGTTGGAGTATGACAAGATAAAAAGGAGCAGAGATAATTTGACATAGGTGTGGAATCAGAATTTATCATGAGATACTTGCTGTGTGTTGGTATCTATTCAGGTCATTTCTTAGGACTTGATAAAGTTAAGCTGTAATTTCCTTTGAACAGGCTGTCATTCCTGAAAGGGTGAAAAAAAAAAAGATGATGTCAACCTTACAGTTAGGATGTAAGCAAAATAAAAAAGCAGAATTGATGCTGTGTACCTTACTGAAATTAAGTCTTTAAGGTTGCAGGAAATTGACTTTCTTACACCTCAATTTAGATTTTAAGCATCTTCATCAACAAGTGTAATGTTTTTGTGTAGGTGTTGAAATGTATATGAGGGACATTTAAAATTTGGTAGCAAGGCAGTGCACTTTTGGGACGCTATGGACTAAATGAGAAGATATAATCATCTGTGCAAATATCTAGCAAGATCTTTGTAGGTAAAGGATAGGTACATTCTATAAGGAAAAAGTATGCTTAATATATTTGAAAACCATAAACAAGACTCCATAACAGGAATTTCTTGAAAAGAGAGAAAAAGTTAACAAGATGGGTCCGGTGAAGTAATTAGCTGATAGATCATATGGAATCTTACAGACTAATGGAATAAATTTGGATTTTATTCTATGATACATGAGAAAGTGAAGAAGATTTTCAGTAGAGCAGAATCATATGTTTATCTGTATTTCTTAAAGTTTCCGACTATCCTTTAGAAAACTATATAGGAAGGACATCCATTGTTAGAGAGGTGAGGGTAAATGGACTGACTAGTGAATAAAGGAAAAAGTAAAATAAGTAGAATTTTTTTTAAGGTGAGTCACGTTGTTTAGGAAGTACTGTGAAGAAAGAAGTAGTGCAAGGAATGGAGAAATAAAGATGACATCTGTGTATGTGTGTGCTGCAGAGCAAGGGTGCTACCATATACCTGTTGGAGGAGAGTAAAATGTCTGCGGGTTAAGTCGATGCTTAGCATAGTTAATATGAAATATATGATGGACAATGACAGCAAAATTTGCCAGTACAGGTTTCTATATGACACTGAGCTCCATTACAGTGGATTATAGTATGTCAGATTAGAGGAAGATGAAGAAGGAAAGTTTATCCAGGACCAAGGGTGAAACATTTTAGTTAGACAGAAAAAAAAAAAAAAAAAAAGATGATGTGTCAAGAAATTTAATAAGTATCATTCAAGGTGATGGGAGAAAGAAAACTATATATAAAAGTCATTAGTACTTTTGAGAAGTGCATCAGGGAGGAAAAGAATGTGGAGAAAAAAATGTAGAGATAATTATTTAGAAATTATTTTTATAAAGGGGGATTTAGAAATGGAGTGTTCAAACGACCATTTTGCTGGAGTCAAAGGTATACCTTAGGCTGAGAGAATAGATTCAACATTTAAAAGAAATGATGATTGAGAAAAGGGCTATATGAATAAAGAAACCATTTAGATTAAAAGATTGAGAGGAGATGACATCTTAAGCAAGAGTGTTGAAATTATTGTAAAATGTGTAGGATATTTTAGGGTGTGTACATACCTGAATTTATAGCTTTGCTATGAGGAGTATAGAACAGGTCACTTTTGCATGCTATACACACAATAAGTTTGTATTGATTTTTCCTTCTACTGAACAGTTTTCTCATAGGAATTTCTTAAGTATTTCTACCAGTTTGTTTTTATTTTAAAATATAAAGCCTCAAATTTTAATTATATTTAAATATATAAAAATTAAACATTAGTTTTGCAGAAAAACTTTGTAAAAGTAAAGTAAAAGTAATGATTTCTCATTACTTACAAACATTACATGCTTTTAAAGTTACATTGTGCATCTTAAGCTATTTTATTTAATATGTATTTCAAAATTATCTACAAAATATTAGGAATCTGTTTCCTGTTTTACTCTTCTCTATTTGAACAGATTTGCTTAGAATTTTATTTAGAATTAACAACACCTTAACTTATGTCTTAAATTTATAAATTTGCTTAACCTTACATACTTGAAAGCACCTATTATTTGTTATATTTACCAACAACAGTTTAGACATTTTTCATTTCAGTGCGGTATTCATTGTTTTATTAAACTGGAACTTACAATTTAAACTATATTTGAACTATTTGTTATGCATTTAATACATGGAAATTATTTCTAAAACGGTAAAAAAAAATTGAATTTTAATAAAAAATGCATCTCTTTGCCTCTGAACAATGGCTAGGGCTAACTTTAATCCATCACTTCACAAGTCTTTCAAAAACTGTACAGAAATACATGCCAATATTTCATTTACAATGAAAAGAAGTGCTGTGCACTGCAATTTTCTGCCTGATTTCCTGCACACATCAGATTTCTTTCTCCATATTGACCAAATTCAGCTTAAATATCTAGATAGAGTTCTTCACTGTTTGCAGGAAGCAAAACTAGGATATCACAGGATACCTGAACAATACATTCCCATTTACTAGAATTAGAAAACCACAGTTTACTTGTACGTTGAATTTTTCTGACCCCAGGTGAAATGAAAGAGTCCCTAAGTCTGGAAAGACAAAGGACTCTGCACAGAGGAAACCTGGGGAACCACCAGAAGGACACATCTATCTCCAGCATGGCCTTCATGTTGCTTGTCAATCACCCAGCAGTGCTTGAATCCAAAGACATTGCATTGCTTTTCACCCAATGATAATAATCATCAGCTGATGGACAGAGTAGGACTTGAAAAACTGGAGGAATGAGTGAGTGGTACAGAAAATGAGTGTATCACATGGCCCTGCTGCTGAGTTCCTCTCTAAATTGATTCCTGTCATCCTTTCCCTTGCTCAGTCTTCAGAGACCACATTCACCATCTTGTGGTTAAGCCAGCATCTCTCACACTACTAGCACTTGCTGCTCTCTCAGTCAGGGCACACATACCCTGCTCCCTTATATATTTAGATTTTTATTCCAATTTAGCTTCTTTGAAATTTTTGCTGGCTATAAAATCCAAATAAATTATCACTCTGCTCCATCCTCTATCTTATTGTTTCATTTTTCTTCATACTACTTATTGCCTGATACATACATATCTTTTTTTTCCATGTCTCTCCACTAGTTTGTAAATTGCATTAAGTTGATACTTCAGTTTATTCTGTTCTTATTATGTACCTCATATCTAGAATATGGCACATAGCAGGAATTAATTACATAACTGAACAGGTTTTCATATGTTAATAAAACAATATTACTCATAAATTTAATCCAATAACAGCTACAAAAAAATTTTTATGTCACTCTTCAAGAACAATTTGATTTGATTTTACTGCTGTTCATATTTCTTCCAGAGTCCTCTGCGTTTTATTGAGCTGTTCTTCCTCAATTTGCCTTTCTCTTCTTCTGAAGCTAAAAATATTTAACTCTCTGTTATTCGTCTTCAACATAAGAAGCTTTTGTCATGAGATGCTCATTGATAGACTATGCACTCCAACAATTTATTTTGCATTATAATCAGAAAAATATTCTTCTTTTCTCCTAATCATAGAATATACTTGATAACTCATGTCTAGATGTCATTTTGTTCACTAAATTTGTGTCAGTTTCTATATTAAGTGCTTTACATTTGTAACTTAGAAAAACAATACCTTCACAACCCAGACTGTGAAGCTAACTTTGAACAAGGTTTAAATGCTGATAGTGGCCCCAATTGCTAAATGCAGGAAATCTTTCAAGTAAAACTACTTACTTGATTTGAATAGAAACAATAGGACTTTTTCAGTGGTAGCTGATCTTCTATTTTGGTAATGTATTTTAATGGACTCGTTTCTTATCCATTGGTAAGCTTCTAAACATGATCTTGAATCCAGAAAGAGCAATTGTATAGCTTTGCATAAATATGTAAACTATCTCTCCATTGTATTCATAATACATATTTATTTTGGGATTACATTCATCTATAAAAAAGAAAAGAAATTTTTATTCATATCTTTTTATCTAATGTAAGCTGTTACTGTTTTTACATACCATTGTTCATGTCAGTGTGACTGGTGACCGGAGATCAGATGAGAGTTTTCAAGTTCATTTTTTTTTTCTCAGCAATGCTGTTTCAGTTTGTTAGAAATATAATGCAGTATCACAGCATTACATACATTTGTGTCTGTGAATAGTGGACATTACTTAGGATATAACTTTTGGTTTCAAGTGACAGGCAATTCAAATCCAAAAGCAAAGTGGAGTTTGTTACTTAACATTTATAAAACGTCCAGAGGAGAATGTCTTCAGATACTGCTTGATAAACTTCAAAGAATAATTATAGAATCCAATTTTCCTCTCTCATCTTCAAATGTCCTTAGATTGGTTTTTATATCACAGTTCACGATGGCTGCAATGACTTCAAAATTTACTTTCTCAACTGGATTAAACATTAGAGGCTCCTAATCTCTCCTCTTTAAAGCAATTACTTTGGTAAACTTGAAATTATATCTCTGACTCTTTGAGATGCAAATCGTTTGCCAGATTCTTGTCAGTTTTCCAACCTAAGAATGTCTTTCTCAAAGGTCTCAAGGTTATCCCTTTGAGATGTAATCAGCAAGGAAACTAGTACCTCGGTCTCCTGGACTCCCTAGGAAGATAGTAGCTCTAACTTCCATAAACATCAATTTGTAAAAACTGATAGTTTAGTCAGAATGAACATCCTCCCCACCATGCCCCACATAAGGTCTTCCCACACTTTAAGTAGTAGCTCACCCCAGCACTTAGCACATATAAACTGCCCACCTTTCGTTTCCATGCAATAGAGTCCATTTTTTCTCTTCTATTTCAATAGTCTCTCTATGCAATAATTTGAAATAAATGTTTTCTTACAATTAAACAGACCCAGAGCAATTTTTCTCTGATAGAAAGGAAATAGATCATACGTATGCTCAAAATTAAAAGAAACAAAGTATTTTTAACATTAATTTACCCAAAATGTTCTTAACATCTCAATCGAGTTAAGGAAGAAACAAGCAAAAGAGACCATATATTATGATTAACAAAATGTTTTGGTACAGTGTTGCCTGCTTGTATGCGGTGGAATGCAGGAGACAAGAGGAGACAGGAATAAGGTATAAGTCAAGAGGGACATGGATGGGAGGTCAGAGTCCAGTTTATTTTTCTTCAGATTCTGCCTTGGAGAAGATTCAGCTGACTTTTTAATTTGCCAACCAATTCTCTCTTCTTTTTACATAAGGAAAGAAAGGGTGGGAAAAAGAATGAGGAGAGAAACTGATGAGGTTCAGTGCATGCTAAATATGGAGCCTGGACATATTGAGTATCGTCTTAAACAGAAGGCGTTTGAGAAAATGGCATGTGCGTAAAGGTAACTCTGACTTACTCCCGTCCTCATCCTCTTCCCTGAAATAGGTCATAAGATCTTCATGTGAGTAGTGCCCTCTTTATATCCAGAGCAAAGGAGCACCTTTTTTCCAAAGCAAAGGGAGACCCAGAAGAATTCTGACAAGCAGGACTTGTTTAGCTTTGCCCAGTTTATTACATTTTCTTCCTATTCCTTAACCAATTATATTCTTCCATGATTGTCTATTCTTCATAAAACCTAGCTAATATATGTAGGTCTGATTTTTGAATCTTCATCATATAAAACTTACATTTGAATCCCTTTTTCCTGCTACTTTGAATCTTTTCAGACCCAGCCAAGAACCTTCAGAGAGTGAGAAAAGCTTTCTTTCTCTTCTATAATGTTACGTGCCACCTTCTCCTCTGATTTTTTTTGTATCAACTACTGCTGATACAAACTTAAGGTATAGATTTGAGGAAATGAACTGGGAGAGATAAATGAGCCAAAGGATTATATTTAAACTGTTAGGATAATCTTCCATAATTAAGTTGAAGTCACAAAATGGACATTGCCTTTTCTTTCTTTCCTCAAAACAGCTAACTCTAATAATAATTCATAATAAATTGCAATTTGTGTCTGTCACTAATTACTGCTGTTTGTTGAATGAACAACAACTCAGAACAATTAACTGGTAGCAATATATATGTATATATTTTTTCAATATACTTAGAAACTTTTAAAATACAGTATAATTTTCAAGTGTTTATAGATCTCACCCACATCATCCTAAAGTAGTAATATTTGTTTCAATCAGCACTGTAAGAAAAGCAAGATTGACCATGTCTTCTGATAATTTTTAAATCTTTTTTTAACTGAAGGAACAATTGTTATTATATTTGATACCTGTATCCTCTGTGAAAGATGCAACAGTTTGACTCAATCTATGATCTTTCTCTCAAAGAAATATCTGCAGACTGTAAAGAATGCACTTAGGAGTTTTGCATACAATATCTTGCTACAAAAATGTTAATCTGTTCTACATTACATATCATTATAAAAATAATTGCTTAATGAATTGAGTTCAAGGGTTTTATTTTTTTAATATCATTTTAGTGACTCGACATAAAAATGTAAACAACACACATCACAAGGGTAGCTGAATTAATCTTCTTTCCTGGTGATGACTACTTTAAAAACTCAGAGTCATTGTTACCATCTGTATTTAACTACTCTTAGATATTTTTGCTAACTAAACTCTTTATCACTAGTATAACATGATAATAATATAGAATGAAACTCCCTTTAATTAGTGACTTTTTTTTTCCATTTTCTTTAGCAGGAATTATTAGCTGCTGGAATTTTTCTCCTGTCTAAGATAAGATGTCTTACATTTCTTTCAGTCTATGAAAGTAAAACCAATAAAAAATGAAAAACAACCTAATTATCAATAATTCATTCTAATCATGTTGCATTGGCATTTGATGACAGCATTGTTCTGTATGTTCTTTGAGAATTATTACTCTGTAATTCAACCATTTGAATATGAGACTTAGGATTATTAGTAAAGAATCAACAGATCATACCCAGCTGTACAGTGATTTATTTCAATAGCACTGTTAGGATTTTAAAACTTTCAAAGACAATCACTAAAATTCTCAATTGAGTGAAAAAATAGCTTGACTGAAAGGGAAAGCATTTTCAGGAAAATAAAACCATATAATGTATTTTCTAGGTAATTATTCCTTCTTGAAACAAAATTGCAATGCTGATGATTCTATTTCATGCTGTTGATAGAAGATGTGTGGTGTTACAAAGAAAAGCTTAATTTTGACTAATATCTTTCTTGCTTTCTTTGCAGACCTGATTACAGAAGATAGATGTATGCTCATATTTTTAGGATTACCTGTGAAATACAATCAGATGTCACTGGCCACCAATGTATTTTCAAATTTTCTATAGTAATCTCTACTATAGTTCATTAATTATTTATTCCTTATTCATGTGCTTCTATGGGATGCAAATACTAGCTTTGCTGTATTTATGCTAAATCAGTGAACGGGAATTTTTCAAATGGCCACTGATAACTAAAATATAAACTCTTTTTTTTCCTTCCTTCCTTAGTTCCTTCCTTCCTTCTTTCCTTCCTTCTTTTTCTCTTCCTCTTTAGGGCTTGGTGTGTATTTGATTAATTGCTTATGATTTTGCAGTGCATTTTATGGCACCATCTCCATTTAGAATATAACTGAGGTGAATGATACTGTCTTTTCCTTTTTCATCAGACCTTCCTGAAGGATGGCTTCTTTTATCATAGTGACATTCTTCTCACATTATTTTTAGATAGTTCTTTAGCATGTATTATCTCATTACACAAGTCTAGTGATTTTTTTGGTTGAGATATTGCTCTCACAACTGCACTATTATTAATAACAACACAAGTTACTTATTAATCACAAATCTAGACTTCCTTGGAACTAGCTTTGTATTGAAGCAAAATAGATTTTCTAACCTGAAAGTTAAGACACAAAGTACAACCTCAAAATATCATTGATAAATTTAGCTTTTTGTTGTGCTAAGAGAAAATGCACTCTAGCTACTAGTTTTCTGTCAAAATGCTTTTATATTCTGTGGATGGAAGTTCTGAAGCTACTCAGAGAGATATCAGTCAGTAACACTTTTCATGTCTGTTTTCCTCACTGGCCTTCCTATAGAATGGGCATGAATAAGTATTGTTCCTGAAAAGTGGATTGAATTAAGATGCTGAGCATGTGTGACTCAGCATCGATTTTTTTTTTCTGCTGCAGAAAATATTACATATGGAAAAGGAAGCATATTTTACCTGTCATAGTTTTTCTAGGCATCCTGCCATGCCAAGAGACTAGTCAATATCTAACTATGACTGAGACTGGATGAATCATTCTCGATAATGAGGTAAGAAATAAAATTTTTAAAAGTGGCTACTACTAGAAATAATAACATTCATTTTTTTTGATTTTTTCCAAACTCATTTCTTCATTATTTCAGAACTCAAATGGAACAAAGTCTGGCATCATTTCCTGGAACTTTCATTTATTGATGATATTTTTCAGGTAACCATTAAACAACATATGCCCTGCTTAGATTTCTTCTGACAGGCTTGGGAAAGTGTCCCAGGAAAAGATTACGGATATTTTAAAGGAAAGATAATTCACTGAAATATTTTTTAAATGCCAGTGATAAAACATCCAAGCTTTTCTCTACAAATGACTCAATCAAAAAAATGGGCAGAAAAATCTAAACAGATATTTCTCCAAAGAAGGCATGCAGATAGGCAGCAGGCACATGCAAAAGTGATTATAATCTCTTATTATTTAGAAAACAAAAATCGAAAACGGAATGGGATATCACCTCACACCTGTGAGAATGAACTATATCCAAAAGACTAGAAATAAAAATAAGGGTTATCAAGGTTAGGGAGAAAGGGGAACATTTGTACACTGTTAGTGAGAATATAAATGATTCAGTCACTTTGGAAAAATGTATGGAAGTTCCTCAAAAAGTTAAAAATACACTACTATGTAATTCAACAATTAAATTTCTAGGTATCTACCTGAAGAATGTGAAAATACTGATTTGAAAATATATATGCACTGCTATGTTAATTGCAGCACTATTTACAATAGCCAAAAATGCAAACAACCTAAGTGCTCACTAATAGAGGAATGGATAGAGAAGATCTGGTGAATATATAGTGCACATACGCGAGGGAATACGACAGTCTTCAGAGTGGAAATACATTCGTGACAATGTGGATGGAACTCAACAGGATTATGTTTATAAAATAAGTCAGAAAGAGAAAGACAAATACTGGAGCATATCACTCATAAGTGAAAAATAAAGAAACAAATTAAACAGACAAAAGAAGACAAAAATTGACCACTGGACACAAGCAATAGAACTAATGTTACCAGATAGGAAGAGGGTAGAAGGTGGGAACAGAGGGTAGTGGGGGGGCTCAATGGAAAGTGATAGAAGACTTAGAAATTTGATAATAGTTATGGTGTGTTATCATTTGATGAAGAGTGAACCTGGACATCTGAAATCTATAACATGTTTAAATTAAAGTTACCCCAATTGAAAAAAAAAAAGGGGTTTTTTTGAACCATATAATATAGTATAGTATAATTGTGGTTTGAAATTACTTTGCCATTTTGATGACATTGACTGATATATAGAACATTTTACAACTACACTCAAAATACCATCAAGGGAGGAACAACTCTCTGAGGAAGAATGTGGGAAGTTAAGTGAGGTGACATCTGAGACAAGACCAGTAGCAGGGCATGCAGGATTTAGCTTAATAGTATCTATGGAGTGTTGTTCATAATGTGAGAAAACTATATTAAACATGCATGAGTCCACATGAAGTATAGAAATTTATCAATGAATATTTAGACAAAGAATAGAAAAGGTTTGTTTTAATGAAATCAATGAACATGCCCCAAGACCATTCTTCTTGCTCCTTGTTCTTGAATCCAGAAACTAATTATTTCTGTTCTTTATTGTCAATTTTGTCATTTCTAGCTAACTTCATATTAGGGAAAAATGGTAACAATAGAATTAATAGAAATGCCATGCTTCTTTGCAACTAGCTTATATTGAAACAAAATAAGATCTTAGCTCTGCAATTTATTTTTTGTTAGTCTTATCACTGCTTATATGATGATATCTCGTGAATTGTGACACAGTGACTATTGACTTTCAATGATTTGCTCAAATATTGTTCCTGTGGTATATGGGTGAAAGTTAAAAATGTAAGTCTTACAAGGATTTTGAAGAAAAAAATGTGAAACTTTTTTTTTTCAGGTTGTGCTAAATTGACTATTTAGAATTTTTGCCAGAATAACACATATTTCAGTAATGCCACCTCTTGAATTCTTTAGGCATAAACACTGCATTTTAGAATGTGATCTTTTAAATATTAACTACATCCAGCTTTGTACACAGCTCTCTCATTTGTTCAAATTGGTAGACAATGAAATTTCAAAATCGTGAGAGGGCATCAATTATAAAGGTCTATTGAGATTACCGAGACAAGGTTTTAAATGCTCTGAAACAAGATAGGCATGCCTCCTCCTGACATATGATAGAGAAACCGTAAGTGGTGAAGTGATGGTCCTGGTGCCAATGATGGGGTGCACAGGATAAAGATGCTCTCATCATCTTTTGTATTACAAACACTAAAGACAAAGCAGTACCAAGGTCAGAATATAAACAGGCAAAGATCAAGAACTTTAAGTGGCAGGTGACTGGTTGATTCTAGCTTAGAGATCTACTGTATTTTAGATCTATGTCTAAAAGGAATGAAAATAACCCAAAATTAAATATCAACACTATTCTAGTAGTTTAATTTCAAGCAATCTTGTAAAAAATACTATGCTGAATAGTGAATATCTGTTTTTCAGGCCATGGTAATGAAGCCAGGACTCCTTCAGTGGTGAATCTTGGAGTTTGCTGGGTATCTATCTAGTCAACCCCAAGTATGTGTGAAGGGGAAAATGGGAGGAGGGAGTTTTAAATCACACTTAAGTAAAGAAACAGGACAGATTCATAGATGATACTGCTGCCTCTGACATATTTCAGGTTCCAGAGAAGGACTTCCTTCAAAAAAAAACCGCTCCAAATCTACAGAGAGGAGTATGGAGACACAGGCCTACGTCTAGAATGATTTTAGGAGAAGACTGATTTACTCTTAAATCCTAAGCCTATAGCTAATAAAATGTCTTAACACGGTTCGTATTTCAAAAACTCAGTTTTCTTTATCTTGACAACAGAAATAAATACCTGAACTAATTGCTGCAAGAAACAATGAGAACATGTTCTTTTTTTTTTTATTTTTTTTTATTTTTGTGGGTTTGTAATATAGCAGATACTCATTAAATAGTAATGAGAGATTCAGACCACCTCAGACAAAAAAAAAAATAATGCTGCAGCAACCTCATATTGCTTTAGTGGACAACAATGTAAGATCTAGGGAATCCCCAAGACAGGAGAAAGGAAGGATGCTATGGGTAGATTAAAGAACTACATTTAGTAAAAACGTAAAATGAAAATCTCAGTTTTACTCATATATTGGAGTACAAAAAATGTTATAATCTGAGAAATGAAGTGTGTAAATTGGAGATTGTAGTTTTGAGAACTACGTGCTTCCTTAGCGGCATTTTTAAAAATCGAGAATTCACATTTTGGCCTCAGGATAAAGTATTGGTTGCTTACAGGAGATAGAATTGTGCAGTTTCTAGAAGAAATGCTATGACATTGTCACTAAAAGTTAAAGGACAAAATGCTACATTAAAAAAAAACAACTAGCGAGCAATTGCGTCCTTTCAACATCAATATATTAACTCCTGAAGGCTAACTGCTATCAGTCTTACAGGGAATAGGTATTGTCATATACCATAAGAATTATCTGATATTCACTTTTCATATTGCTTCTTTGTGTAGATGTATATCATATCATATATAATGTACATATAATATATGTACATATATGTATATATTATATAGTGTAAAGGGGAAATGTTGCCAAATATGTGTAGGTTATTAGTTCTTACATCTAAGTGACTCTTTTATTAATTAACCACCCATTTATTTTGTTTTCCTTTTTTAATTTTTTTAAAAAATTTGGAACCAGTTTGTAAATACATGAAAACATATCAACACAATTAATAGTTATCTTGGGTAATCTATTCCAGATGTCTCTGCATACTAAATTGCTATGTCTTCTTAAGGTATATATTGTAACACTGTTTTCTTTTTAAAGAGATGTAGTTCATTAGATTTGAAACGTATGGAAATATTCTTGGCTCAGTAGAGTGAATAAGTCCATATCAAGACTGGAAAGACAAAAATGAAAGCATATATATATATTTTTTTTTTCAGGCCATTGTGTAAAAAGATGTGCATACTTTAGTGATTCATGATTTGCTCTTTTTTTGTAGATTAACAGTGAATAACCACAGAAGTTATGTTAGTCGTTTATTTCAATTGCATTATGAGTATCCTTAATTCTAAATAATGTGCCTCCCTGTAATGTTCCTGTAAACTTCTAATATTCCTCATGATTTAGTCTGTAATCTTGACTTTTAAATGACTAGGTTATCTGAGTCTGCTCTTTTGCCACTTAAGGGAAATAAGAGTATCCACATAGAATACTTAACATGCGTCCTTTCCACCTAATATTTATTTGCACTCATTCATGAGTATATTTTAGTAGTCTATCATGTAACATGTGATAAGAAGTTTATAGCTCAGAGAAGTCATTCTCCTCAAAGGTATTAGTATACAATTAAGTTCAGTAAACAATGAAAAAGTAGGCACAGGGATAGTTTGTATCGGGACAGTGTTAAAAATGGGAACGTGAAGTTGGGCAAGCCACCTCTGTTATGTGGATGAAATTTGATAATTTAGAAGAGCTTTTGAAATAATATACGTACTCTTAAATTTATTTAAACAAAGGACTGCAAAAGTGCATTTAGTTGTATTGAAATAACATTCCTGATAACATTATATAGACCAGGAGTGTATCATATAAATCAACATCTTCCTATACCACATTAAATTTGTTGCTAACAGGTCAGTTTTATATGTAAGAAATTTGAATTTTGCTAAAGACTGCATATTATTTTCTTCACCTTATTTTGTTTTATTGCTATTTAAAATATTCATACTACATCATCCACTTACTCCTTATATCTTAACCACTCCATTTTTATTTTCACATTCATTATCAGAGTATGTTTCATTGTCTAAACATTCTTCTCTGTCCTAATTATTTAACATCTACTACTAACATTATTAAACACCCCATTATTTAACACCTACTCATATTTCACGTTAATGTAATTTTGCAGAGGCAGCGATTTTCATATAAGCTTTTAAAGGAAGTGTGAATGTGAAATTATTAACTTGGTGGTGGAAGCTCTAGCCAGGCACTGAAAATTGCCAAGTATGAAGCATTCACTGATTCATCTGAGTATAGAGTGTAAAGTTCATATTATGAAAGAATAGAAAATATGAGGAAAGGTATAATGATAATATGCCATAAAAACTTGCTAAAACTTTCTAGGCATAATTTGCATAAGATACATGAAACAAGGGATAGTCGGTATAACAAACTCAATTCTATGTGTCAATTACAATCCAAATCTTTTTCCAAAATCGTAATTCCAAGATATAAAATAAAAATGTGTTATGATTTTGGCATCTTTTTTTTTTTTTGCCTTTGTTATTTATTGGTCTCTAAAACATTATATGCATATTTTCTCGCTCAATAATTGCTTTAAATAAGCAACATGATATTCAATGCCTTTACCAATTAAAGATAATGAGCAAAAGTAAAATGCAAATGACAACAGTGAATGCAATGGTGAATCATCCAAATGCTTGATTTTCTTGACTTAAACCTGCTGCTGCTATAGAAGCAACTATTAGCACATTGACAGATGGTGTCAGATCCTATTGTCTCTTTCAGCCTCCCTCTCCTTGTTCTCCCCCCATCCCTTCCTGTCCGTTTTCATCTCACTATTTATGACAAAATCATTGTTCTTGGAACTGTTAATTTTCTTTGAGCATTATGTTAATAATATCAAAACTCATCACAGTTGGACATTTAATTGACTTGTAAACAGCTAAAAAAATAGATGTGGCTTTGATCATTGCCTGTCTCTCTTTTTTCATAATATGCAACGCATTCTCTTTTTTCACCAGTAACTGAGTTTTGCATCTATTACAATAATTCAAAGTAAATATATATTTGTATTTCCCTCACCCTCACCACTGCTATACTTTATTTTTACTCCCTGAAAAATTAATAAATGAAAAAGAAAAATGAGTGCTTTCTGCCCATTATAAAGTTATTTTCCCAGAAGAAAAATTGTTTCTTTGCCATCAAATAATAATATCAACAACAACACACCCAAAGCTTATATTTAAGAAATTCCACACATATTGACTCACATGTTTAAGGATCTAAGTGCTTCTGCAAATATGTTATTACTCTACTCTTACATTTCAGGCTGGGAAACAACGATAAACCATTTTATACCTCTTTCCATAGCAACGCTGTCAACATTTACTTTCCAAAAGTCTATAAAAATATCTATAAGATATCTGTAAGATAGATAATTTTGTTATTTATCTGGTTCTATCGCCTCTGTAACAAACAATAAGCTTCTGTTGCTTAAAACAATGCACATGAATTATCTAAAGGTTTTGGAAGTCAAATATCCAAAATGGGTCTCTGGGTTAAAATTAAGATGTTGGCAGAGTTGTGTTCCTTTGATAGTCCTGGGAGATAGTCTATTTTATTTCTGTCCATTTTATAGTCTGCTGCTATACTTTGGCTCATGGTCCCCTTCCATCATCAGAGCTAGCAATAGACATTGTCATCCCTCTGATACATATGCACCTGTGTTGTTCTACCACATTTCAGGAATTGTAATCACATTTATGGCACCCAGAGAATTCAGCATCATCTCCTCCTTTTAAGGTCTACCGATGAATGCGTTTAATTCCATCTGTAGCCTGACTTCTTACTTTTCATGTTAAAAAACACATTTGTAGTTTCTTGGGATTAGGGCACAGAATTCTCTGGGGACCGTAGTTTTGGTTATGACCCAGTAAAGAAAGGAGACTTGCATACAGACAGACATACAGAAAAATATTCTGAGCAAATATACAAAGATGCTCTATTATAGCATCTCTAACAGGACTTCCTAGATAGTTCAGACCACCTGAGGCAGAAATTTTTAACTCATTTATATATATATCAAGCCTGTTGTACTTTACAATATTAATTTTTAAGAATATTTTCTTCCCTCTGCGCTTCACATTAATACAGAGTTGTCAGAGTATATGTTAGCATATTTTACTGAGTCATAAACTATTAAATGTTTCATGAATAGTCCTTCTGCTACTAAATTATGTCTCTCCAATTCTTAAGCACTAAAGGCAAATCTCCCTCTTAAGGACTTCACAAATTTTCATTAACTTGCTATTTAAAATTTTTCATCATCATTATGTTCATTACACATTAGTCAGATATAAAACATTTGTTTAGGGTAGTGCTAAAGAAGGTGTATTTATAAAAAATAGAAAATTACCTTGCACACAAGACCCCTGCCTGAGGGAAAGCCTGCCACAATCACATCCACAAAGTTTCTGTATATTTAGTATTGCGCCTTTATTTTAATAGTTATCCTAAATGTTTTTAGGAGGTAAATTATTCTAGCTTTTTTGTGTGCATCTTTTACTAGAAAGGCAATTATGCTGTGTTCTTATTTTACTTTTTTCTTTTATACTATCTCCTGGTAAGACTAAGGAACAGACAAAAATCTTTTATTTTACCCAAGAGACATAGCCTATGATTCTGGGTTTTCAGTAATGAGGGAGGTGGTGAGACCTAGCAGCTGAGGAGTCAGCAGATCTGTGTTTTGAGACCAACTTTGTAACCTTAAAAACAGTCACCAAATCTCAATCTGAAAGTAATATTTTTCCATGATAAAATGAAAAAAAAATAGCACCTGTCTTGTGCAGTTATTATAAGGATCAATAAGAGAATTTTTATTAAACTATCCATAAAACCTTCTTGCTCATCTGTTGTAGCATTTCTTTGATTTTATCTTGTAGATCATGAATTGCTAATATACTAAAGGTCAGGATATCTTCCATGCAAATACCTTAAGGTCCAGGTAGATACTTGCTGAAGTAAATAGAAGTTGAAAATTGTGCATTTTTGGTAATTATGGGCATTTTATTAAAATAATGGTCATATAATTCATTCAATAATTATGAGGACAAAGAAATTAAATTACAGTAAAGATGGGCACCAAAGAGCTATGTAATATTTCTGGGCCACATGTTTTACTTTGTAGATAGAACTAAAATTGGAGGTCAACCATACCTTTGCTAAGGCTACAGGTCTATAGGCAACTGTCAAATCTCCACCTGAGTGTTCTGAATCTCTTGACTATTTTTATGCTTATTGAGCCCCAGTTTTCCTTCCTAATACATGTTCCTCTTGCTGAGTAGGGAGGCTGCCATTGATCTGAAGCATTCACTGGTCTGTGTCTCAGTCTTGCAGCTTTAAATGTGTAGGCATGTGTGTTTCTCTGCAACTGTCTTTAGCCAGTGATTGAAGGAGGAAAGTATAACTATTCCAGCTCCCTGTCCCCTAACACTGAAAACCACAAGCGGTGTTTTTCATTGTATGAGAGCTACCTTTGAGAATGGAACAAATTCACACTAAGTGTAACTTGATATCAATCACACCCTTGATGATGCTCCTTCTTTTCCTTTCACACGTGTCTTCTCTCAAATTTTCACATGCATGTCTTTCCCAGACCCTGTTCTGGGAAACGGCTTAAAATAACAACCCCATTCATGTTCCTAAGTGTTTTTGTCTTGTCTGCTATGTGGATAACATATTTGACTGTAGAATGGCATTTTCTGGTCAAGAACTCCTGTAACTACATTTTGTTTGCTTTAGGATCCAAATTTTGTCATTGTTTTGTCTTCTCTTCCTGCAAAGCTTGTTTTTGTTTGTTTGTTTGCTTTTTAGCCTATTTAGCATCACTGCATTTTGAAGAGTAAGTGTCTTATCCTTTGCAAAGCATACTTGCCAGTTCCTAAATGTCAAGCTGAAATTTGCCTTCCTTAGGTATCCTTCCTGCATGTCCCCATGGTAACTCTGTGTGTACCACTGATTATAGTGTAGTAAACTCCATGCTGCCACATAGAAGCCTCACAGCATAGTAATTAATAGAATTGGATCTCAACTCAGACTGCCTAAAATTCCAGCTCAGTCATTTACTAGCAATGTAAATTAGTAGGATAATAAATCTTTTTTGTGAACATTTTTCCTAAGTTATTAAGTGTGGTTCATAATGTTTCCTACTAGTAGTTATTATATGGGTAACATTACTCTTCCTTGGGTACTTTAAACAGTAACAAACATGTAACTTATATATTAAAATATACTAAGTTTAGAAAAGAGAACAAAGAAGTATAAAAGCATCAACAGTGTTTAGAGACATAGAGGGAGTGACCACCATTAATGTAATATATTGATATTTAGGGCTAACTTGTCTAAAGTGTGATATTGAGTAGAAAATTAAGGCAGTGACAGAATAAGTTATATTTTATTGATTTAGATACTTACACTATTCACTGAAAATTTTAATATTATCTGGGGCAGAACGTTTTAAACGGAGTCAATGGCTAGTGAAAATCCACTGGATACAAGTGTTCTGATATGTTCTGACACTGGTAGGAAGGGCAGTGTGGCTGAAGTGATTAAGGAAGGGAGTAGTAGTAGGTGAGCTCAGAAGTATGAGGATACCCAGATCATACTGAATCATCCAGTCCATTTTATGGAATTAAGTTTCTATTTTTGGAGCAATGGTAGTCTGAGCGAAGAATGTGGAGAGAGGAATGTAATATGTCTGAGTGAAAATTGAAAAAGTCACTGTAGCTTTTAGTCGCAGAGCAGAATTTGAGCAGGCAACAGGTGCAGATGGGCCTGGCAGCTATGAGAGAATTACACAGACCACAGAGGAGGAGGCTGGCACCAGAGCTCAAATTCAAAGTGAACAGGTAGGAAACTTTTAGACTCCAGATGGATTTTAAAAGTTGAAAGAGCAAAATTTCCTGATAGGTTGAAGGTGGATCGTGAGAGATCAAGGAATGAGTTCAGATTTTTGTTTTGTTTTATTTTGCAACTGGTGCATGGAAAACAATGGATTTTCCATCATGTGAGTGGAGAATGTGAATGAAGCAAATATGGGAAGCAAGGGTTTGTGCAAGAACACAGATTCAACTTTACAGATGATACTTGACGTATGGGTGGTTCGACTTGAAATTTTCTGACATTATGATGGTGTGGAAGTGATAAGCATTCAGCTGAAACTGCAGTCTAATAATCTTTCTTAATTTTGGACAGTGAGATCTAACTACAACTTCCAGTCAGAATTATTGACCTGTGAAATTTTCAGCTGATAATGGAGTTTTTGGAAAGCAGCTCCATAAATTAATACATGAAAATACTTAGAACAGTGTCAGTCACTGATAAGGTTTTTGTTAAATATTAACTTCTAATGATAAGTATTTGAATAAACATTCGAGACAGAAACATAGAATTCAAATAATAAAAATAAAGATCACTTGAGAAAATTAGAAACCCTGAATAAGAAAAACTATGTGAAAGCAAACTAATGGCTTGCTGAGAACTTCACTTCTTACATTTGAACTTTCTAGATTTAAGATATCCCTTCTATTTTTTAATTGCACAGAATATGCTACATATCTATAGCAATGAGGCTATATATGCAAACAGAAAGACAATTTAGGACAAAGGTAAACTTCACATGAAATTACTGGAGCAGAAATACATTCAGTGCATCGAATAACTGAAAGGAAGTGTCATTTCATTGGAGTGCCTCTAAAAGCCATTAGACTATTTAAAGACGGTTCATTTCTTTAAGTGTACAGAGACTGGTGCACTATGGAAATTTCAGGCAAAGCCTCTTCAACCACTTTCCTAATACCATTTTTATTCCTAAATAGATTATTTTCTGTATAATACCAGGGGCTTAAAAGCCATCTATTAAAACCTCTTAGCTGATGAGATTAAGGATTTTCCTTAAGATAAAAAGAAGATTATTCCACAATATTGGAAATGTGTTTCAAAACAAGAATTATTGCTGTCAGTTATCTTGTGGGGTTTGTACCTGGATATAGCATGCTTTATTAGATTTTTCCTGAGGTCGCATCTTCTTTCTATGTCCAGAAGGATGTCAAAAGTATGTTCTTTCTCACAAGGAAAATAATAAGAAATAGCCTCCTATTAATTTTGAAGAAAAGCAATTGAAAAGCATGTTGAAGTTTAAATGATGAATGGTCAGGAGAATAAAAAATGTAGGATTGAATCTAGCAGAAGAATCTGCCATTGTAGAGGACCTCAGAAGAGGGTGAATGCTACACCAGGCCATAAAGGGAAACTATTTCTGATTCTATCTGTTGTTATTGTCCATTTGCTCAAGTCTGGCAAGGATGGTATCATTATTCAAGCAGTTATTATTGTGTGTGAGGTGAAAGACTCATGGTATAATACGCACATCTATGTTCAATCAGTGTTAGAATGACTTGGGAGTCAGGAAAAAAAAAAAGTTTAACTCTTAGGAGAACTCACCTAGTGGCCGTCTTAGTCAAATAGCAACATAGCAAATCTCAAATCTAACAAGGAAAGATTCATAAACAGTAAGGAATCTAGACAGAATCCCCATTTGGACAACTGGAGGAAAGTGGCAAGGGGTAAACCTCTCATAAGTGAGTCAAATTTGGCAAAGTAGCAAGAGAGAAAAGAATAGCTTCATTTGTATGCAGGCATCTATGACCCACGATAGTATAGCAAGGTGCTAATGAAGCCAAATTTGTTAGGACTGTCCAAATATCTAAATTGGGACGATATTAGCCTTTGAAGCAAGAGAAAGTATTTTCCAACACCAACTGAGATGATAAGGTTGAGTCAGTGTTATCTCAAACTCTGTGCTGTAATATATTCACTGAAGTATACTGCACCTTCATTCCCTAACTTTGAAACACAAAGCATTTAGATCACAAAGGCCACCAGATATCACAAGGAACATCAGTTAAAATAATTGGAATAGTCTGACCAATTCACTTAATAAGACTTTCTCTTCTTTCAGCTGTGATGGGCTACATAATGATCTTGAATTGGGTCAGATGTGGCAGATATGAAAGGATAGTGACCTTTAAGAACATTTCAGACTCTGAAAGTGCATAATTCCCCAATACTCTGAATGCATGACCCTCTCTTTCACTTGCCCTCATCAAAATTTGCTTCCTTTTTTGCCGAACTGAAATCTGTAGCCACAATCATATGGGTAGTCACAGTCAAAGCATCCCCAGAGAATCTGGCCATCACAAGAACAGCTTGTGATCTTGAACATTTACAGAATCTGGGAAAAGCTGAAACAGTTCTGTCTGGGTTATTTTATTTTATTTATTTATCTTTTACATTGACACAGGTGCCTCCAGAGCCATAGGGTGTGATAGAAATCCCTATGGACAGAAACAAGTGGGAAATTATTCTTTTCATGGGATAGACCAATTCTAGATCTGATTCTCTTAACTGTAATTAGGGTTGGCGAAGGAAAGCAAAAATAAAATCACGTCTATTTAAATAATCACTAGGTGAGACATTCAAAATCTCCAATGATGGGGGAAAAGTTTAATTCACTAGGATCAAAGGAAAGAGTCCTATTTCAAGCTGTTTGACTGTGAATGGACTCTTCCTGTCATCCAGTTAGTTGTATGCTTTGAAAATTATTTAGACTCTCTAATATTCAGATTTCTCCTCTGAAATGAGAAGTAATTGTAGCAGCTGCCTTGTGGGGTTATTACGTGTCCCCAAATGATGAATGTTCCATAAATACGCTACACACAATGCCTACTGCCAACTACAGTCTCAACTAGTGTCATCTCTTATAATTTTGAGTTTTCTGCATGCAGTTATTTCTTCCCTTCATGAGTGAGAGTTTGGAATATTTGATTGTGGTCCTGAAGGACAGAAGGTATGTCTTAAGAAATGCAGTATGACGATAAGTCTTAGTACCTATTTAAGTTTTAATTGCTTTGTTTTGCTGTAATACATATGATGTGAAATCTAGTTCAGCTAATAGGTTATCAAAAACCTTGAAAGAGAAAGGCCAGGATGTTCATTTGCATTTTATGTAGTATGCAATAGATAATTTTTTTAATCAGAGGGTTCTAGAGGGTGCTCCAGGCTTCCAGAACTTTTTGCCAAAATTGAGCATAATTGTGCTTCAATAATATAAATGATATAAACTATTAATTTAGAAAGTGTCACCATTTTTTATTTTAACAACTTTGATTCAAAATATTTGCATGTGATTTTTGAAAGGTATTTCTGTGAACAAGAATCAAGCACTCGGAAAACATGGAGTGGTAGATAAATGCTGGGTGTGTGCAAAACTTACAAAGGAATGTTTTGAGTCATCTCTAGTCTATCAACAACACACATCATTTTATGCATTTTTAGCTTAATGGTGCTTTCATGAAACACCCTGCTTCTCTGAAAAATGATAAAATAACAAGGTTAAACTCTCAGTGTGGAGTAGATCTGGTGATGTGTGCTAATTAACTATTTTTTAATCAGTATGCTAAAAAAGAAAGAAATGGAAAAATGCCCTGCCTGGCTTTCAGTTAGCATATTTTGCTCCTTGCCATTTGTTCCCAATTGTATATTTTGACTAAATCTTGCATTTTCCTTTGCTGAACTTTTTTTTTAAGTGCTGTTCTATATTAACCTATTCTCTACTGTTGTGAATAGTATAGCAGACAGTTTAATATTGGGCAAGCAAATAACTTCATTTATGAAAAACTGAAGTTATTCACAGCTAGTCTAAACAAAATCACAAATAACAGCACAATGAGACTGCATTTTATTTCCTGTAGCATTTTCATTAGTTTGAATATTGAATCAAATTGAAAATCAAAGAACAAAACCTGTCTCATAGAAGCAAAGATCATTTTTATTGCAGTGAATATTATCCCTTTTCTTGTCATCTTTCCTGGCTAATCATGTACTCTTATACATAAATGGGGATTTATAAAATTGCCAAGCTTGTTAACAGTAACTACTTTCAATCAACCAGCATTTGCTTCGTTTTTCCTTGACTATAATTTTGACATATTCCTGTCATTTGGTGGGGCAAGATTTGGATGGAAAAGTCTCAGATACGGGCATCATATTTTGTGTTTTACATTCTTTTTGACATAATGAACATTTTCCCTTCTTTTGCTTAAATCAGCACTGGGAAAGATCAAATACAGCAATCTTTTAACAGTTGAAAATTGCCGCTGTCATTATGTTGTCAGTTACATGAGACCTTGAGTGTGCCAGGCTATGGTAAACTTTCAAGACAAATTTGCTTGAAGCACTGCTTGGGAAGGATGTTGATAAAACCTAAGAATTTTAATCATTAGAGAAGACATGTGTAACATGAATGGCATTTAGTGGTGGCCAGAAAGCAGCATGACATAGTTTTCCTGACATGACTGATCAAGGACAGTATGGGTAGCATGGCAAATATATCACGTTGTATCTTTATTATTCTCAGCTTTCTTTTGCCCATATCAATCTAAACAAATAACTATTTAAACATTGCTTCTTCTTTTTTTTTTTTTCTTACACTCTGGATTTACTTTCCTTCTTTCAGTTGATTCAGTCTTTGCTGCAATTGGTGTAGAAAAAGAAATTTTGAGATAGATTGAGGCTGGATCCTGGATCTTCTACTTGATAGCACTCACTAGCTGTGTGATGTTAGGCAATTTTCTTCCCTCTTTAAGTGGCAGTTCATCTCTTTAACTGACACGTCATACATTCAATACATGGTAGAAATTGCAGTTTCTAGGTCTGATTAAAATTCAGAGCTCAGTGATGATCCCTCTACTTTTGAAAAATGTGTGTGCGTGTTTGTATACACACACACGTATATATACACATCTATAGCTATACTATATCTGTATCTAAACTCACCTATGTCAATGTCTATATCTCTATATTTCTCTCTCTCTCTGTAATTCCACCTGATTAACCTAGGCTCACATTGTAGCTGTCGCTTCTTCAGTAAAAACTCAGTACTTTCATATTTTATTTTAATTAATCCTCTATATATCTCTACTTTCATATTTGGGGAAAAATCTACTTAAGTGCTTGAATGTTATCTCAAATCCAAATATCAGTGTTTGATTTTGTTTTATTCCTGTCACTATGCTAATTGATTGCCACATTTATGTTAACTCTCTTCTTTACAAAATTCTTTAAGAGCAGGACTTCAAGTTTTAATTTTTTTTTCTCTTCTATATTCACATGATGATTCAGGATAGTACATTCTTCTTCCACAACATCTTTTGAATTATTATCTTCATTTTTATGTCTAATGCTTCCTGTCACTGCAAATCTGATCTACAAAAATACTTTTCTAATTTCTTATCTTCATCTCATTGAATTTCTTTTTCATTCAAATTCATTTTTGTCAATTCCATTTTTAGTTTTCTTGCTTAATGTCTATTATTGATAACTATGTCAATATTTAATTTCTGAGGACAATCATTTGTTATTATCTTAGTTACTGAATCGGGAAATTTATTCTAAAAACTTCTATGTGCTGGAGTATGACATGGAGAGGGTACAATTCTCTTTGTCTCCCAAATCATGGAGCACACATGTTCTTTGAATTATCATTTTTTCAATTCTCGCTTTTGACCTTTTCAACTCTCTGTAACCACTTTTGTAGAACCTGGTGTTGGTAATCTACTAAATGTGTTTGAACTTGGTATACAATCTGATAGCATTTGTACTTCTCAGACTGTAGGACTTCTGTAAGAAAAAATAACGTTGCTGCTGAAAGAAACATTAAAGGCTTGTATATATGTTTCAAAAGTCTTTCTTATCATTACAACCCTAATTCTCTCAGTCACACTGCATCTGCATTTCCGCAAAAGTTCAAATCATGTTTCTGCTTCAGGATATGGTATTATGATGATTTTGATTGTAATGATATTTTCCTAGGAAGAGTGTCATATCCATAAAGAGGTCTTTCCAGACTTTTGAGCTTTCATCCAATAATTTTATCTTCCTTTACCTATTTTATTTGTATTCATAGTAGTTTTATCTAACATTAAATTATATCCAATATCTATCTTGCTCATTAGAATATGAGCTCTATAAGGGCAAGAATTGTGTTTCTTTGTTTATAACTATATTTTCTGTGCCTAGAAGTGTGCCTGGTATAAAAAGGTATGCCATATTTCTTAAGTAGAGGAATAGTTCAAAAGTTACTTAAATGAGTATGCTCTAATTATTCATGTGGAATTCTGGAGGTGGAAAATTGGTGGATAGGGTGACTCAGTTTAGAAATCTTCCAAGAAGTAGGAATAATTCAGATGTTTTGAAAAGGTGGAGAATTTCATGAGCTATATCAATGGAGATAGGGTACTCCTTGACAAAAGTACGATTCTGGAATCAAGGAGATGAGTTTGATGATGAATAAACTGATGGAAAAGTGGTAGCCATAAAGCAGAAAGGAGCAAAAACCAGATCATAAACTCTGGATTTAACCTGTTGATAACCAAAAAGCTACAAATAGCTGTTGAAAATTTTAAGAAATGGGAATTATCAGATTTATATTTTTGAAAAATGGTGCCTTTAGGAAGAAGCATAGTTGTAGAAGATTGTTGATTTTTTTCTTTTTTTCTTTTCAATTTTTAAAGTTTCTAATCTTATATCCTAAAGTTTAGATATTCTTTCCTCCGTCATTCCCAACATATTAATGAACCCAATAAAAGAATTTTAATTTCTGTTATTGGGATTTTTTATCTCCAGCATTTATTATTTTTTCTTAGTATTTCACCCTAGGTTTATATTATATATCTGTTCTAAAATGTCATCTACTGATTCCATAAAGCTCTTAGCATAGAATTGTCGTTTAAAAAAATAGCTTGCTTTAATTCCATCTAATTCATATATATATGCATGTGTATGTATATGTATGCTAGGATTATCTATAGATTTTTCAGAATAAAATGCAATGTGGAAGTAGATCCCAATGAGAGACAAAAATGGTACTAGTATTAGAGTCTTGGAAGGAAGAGAAAAAAAAGAAGATAAAAAGGAGAAAGAATTATATTTGAAGACAGTTGGTAATGCACTTATAACCAGTAGTTCCAAAGCAGGGAGGGTTCTCAGAAATTGAAGCTATTATAAAAACAGAATCTGTTCATTCAAAAGGTATGTTCCAGATTTGGTTGAGGTTACTGTGAGCTGTTCAATGTCACTTATTAATGCTCCTAACTGAAGAGCCAAAACTGGATGTCAGAACTGCTTAATTATAGTCCTTGATGGCATTTAGAGATAGCAGGTCAATACCTGAGAAGGATTTAGCAAGAAATGATGACAATGTGCATATATAATTCTGTACAGGGGAATTCATATACATCCTTGAATATAAAAAGTCACATTTACATCATCCCCTCACTTGATTCTGACAGAATCTGTATCTAATTAGTATCCACATTTAGCAAAAGAAGAACTTGAGACTACGTGTGACTTCCCAATGTCAAGCAAAATATAAGTCGTGGAGGTTGAGCTGGTAGTTTCACTCCAAATCTCATGCTCTTTTCTTTTTTTTCCTAGCTGGGCTGAAATAGAATACAATAATTTATTCTTAGCATACTAGCTTTCTTGTTGCAAATATTATAATATGGGTTGAGAAACCCATAACTGAAGAAAAACTATACAATTCAGATGCAACACCCCAAATCACTTTTTTAGACATATGGTAATCAATTTTCTTATAAAAAAAAGTGCACATATGCAGGGATATTATAATCAGAATGCACAATGGAATTCACACACTCATTAAACTCCTCAAGCAGAGAGCAATATAAACTAACACAGTGGAAATAAGGTCAGTGAACATAATGAGTGAAACACCTTACAAAGAGAAATTGGTGTTTAGCCTTCAAATCCTCATTTTCTACAGTTTGGGAAAATGTGTCTAACTGCTAGTTTAGATTAATGTTGTGTAGCTGTGGTTATGCCATTTAGAAGGAAAGAGGTACACAAATGGGTAAGTCAGCAGGAGACAGAGGTATGTCAAAAGAATTGGATAAACTTATCCTTTTCCCAGTTACCCTCATTTTTCTTTCAGCATGAGACTTTATCAAGACCATCACCTCCCCCACCTCTGGCCAACCCAGGTTTATATTTCTATCTAGCTATCTTTATTTATCTATCTACCTATCTCTATTAGCTGTCATAAATTTACTTAAGAATGTTAAGCAAATGGGTAGCATAAGGTGAGGGAATGCCATCAAGCACAATGACCACTGCTTTGTCACTTTTAAAGTATTGTTATCAATGCATGGATTGTTTACTCATCAATATTTCTACTGTTCTACAAAATCTGTTAGGAGCTATTAGATGTCAGATCATCTGGTATACTTGGAATAAAGGAAATGTATGACTTGTGCTGCTTGGCCTAAAGGGGTATATTGGGTAAAACAGAAAATGACAGGAGAGTTTGGTACATAATTTAATGATGGTATTTAACTATATACCATAGGTGCATATAGACTATTACAAAAGAAATGAGACAGAAATGAAGAAATAAGAGAGACATCTTCGAAGATGTGTCATTGAGATGAAGGATAGAGAATGATAGGACTTGGATATACTGGGAACCATGAAAATTGAATAGATACTAAGAAAGAGAAAAATGCAAAGACATTAGTTCTTATAATCAAATTTATATATATATATTTAAATTGAAAGAATTCCAATATCAATTATTCATATAGATATCATATACATTCATCAGTTGGACTTAATATTACAAAATATTTTAGCTAAGATTGAGCTCTTCTCTCTGATATATAAATATTGGTAGGTAGAGTAGCAGACTCCTTGAGTCTTAGATATCTTACCTGCAAATAAAGATATTAATCCAGATGTTCTCTAAGGGCCCACATACTCTAAAATTTTCTACGTTACAGGTAGCAGTTCTAGGTGGCACAGCACATTATAGAAAATTGGCAAATGGGTTTAGTTGTGACTTTCTGAGTAGTATTCAGAAAAACATTTTACTGGGGTCATGTAAATGGAATGCAGCTGAGGCAACCGTTTCTTGCTGCGTCTTAAAGGAAGAAAATAGACTACAGTATAGTTTTTGCTCTGGGAAATTTATACTTTATAAAACCACGTTTTAATTCAAATAATAGAACATTCTTTCCAGCAGATTTTCCTCAGCAATGGGTTCTTGTAGAATTTTCCTATTATTTTTATTAGGCCACATTATTATAGAAATTATTTTGGACTAGTGACATAATATTAAATCTCAGACTTTGTTCTGCCTCTGAGAAGATTGATATAAGATTTACATATTATTTAGTCTTTTTTTTTTTTTTTCATTCCTCTGTGCCTCAATTTGCTCATTTGGGATTCAGGAATGATTTTTATTATAACAAACTACACAACAGCTTTGTTAAAAATACTGAGAAAACATACATATTTTCTAAATGTTGAAAGTTATAAGCTTTTATGCTTTGTAATATTGTCATAATCTTGTGACTTTTCTTGGGAAATTTCAAGGTACAATGAAATTATAAATACCTAGTTGCTCTAACTTTACATGCAGAAGGGGATAGAAATCACACAGGCCTCTTTTACAAGGGTACTGATATCCGTAGAATCTACATTCATAATCACGTCACAAAGACACCCACCATCTAATACCAGGACTTTGGGGATTAAGTTTCAATATATTTTTTAAAGGTGCACAAATATTCAGAATGTAATAGTGGAGTATGAGGAATTTGATAAAATATTAATAGTTATTGGGATATTGGGAGTTTCTCATTTATCTGATAACATGATTCTTCCTACAAATGGGCTCTCAAGGTCAAGGAGCCTATCTAGAGATTGTTCAAGGAGAGAGCCTTTGTCATATACCAAGACACATACTTGCTTATCAAAACCCATCGTCATTTTATTGGAACATCCAAAAAAGCTGTATATTCAGATTATATATCAACAGGAGCCACATTCCCCATCACCAAGTAATTGCATGGAGGACAGTAATCTTCGTAGGTTACTATTGTCTTGGTCTTCAGAAGAATTTATATGCACTAAAGGGGAAAAAAGTGTTAGTGAGATTTTGATTCTGTTTCTCATTTTATCCTAGTGATAGTCACATACTAAGTGAGTAACTGATTTCTAGAAAAATTTAAGTAACTTGTAGATAGTCACATGGTTACAGAGGAGTAAATTCATAACCAGAAACAAATTCTTTCTAGTAACCTGCTTTCTATTATTGAAGAAGTTACACAGATTTTAGACTGATCTTCCACAATTTAAGATGAACGAAGTTGTTTTCTATAAAATATACAGAATATGTTTTAAAAGGCAATAGAATATGCCACTGTATAGTTTATATACATATATATTTGATAATTTCATTTTTTCTTATTTTACTTTGCCATATGCATTTTAGGATATTGAAATTGTACCTTAATCTGTGTGTATTTCATACCAAACCCATTACCAAGCTCTAGTGCCGTTTACAGCCACCTGGTTCCTTTATTTCTTTCTTCTTCCCTACTCTGCCCCTGGTAATCACAATCCTGCATTCTACGAACTTCGTTGAAATGTATCTGTTCATTTGTTTTGTTTCTTTGTATTCCACAAATGAGTAAAATTATGCAGTATTTCCTTCTGTTTTTTTTTTTTTTTTTCTTATGATCACCTCCAATTCCATCAGGTTATTACGAAGGGCGTAGTCTCAGTTCTTTTAACAGCTGCAGAGAACACCATTGAGTACACATATCACAGTTTCTTTATCCAGTCATCTTTTGATGGGAATTTAGATTGTTTTCATGTCTTACCTGCTTTAAACTGTGCTGTGATGAACCTAGGTGTACATCTTTTCTCTGGTTAGTGTTTTTGTCATCTTTGGGTATAAACCTGGAAGTGGAGTGTTGTATCGAATGGAATGTTGTATCTTTGTTTTGTGGCTCAGTCGGCTCAGGTGGTGGAGGTTTACATGTTTTCAAATGAATAGTATTCATTCAATAAGAATTTTAAAAACAATTATCTTTCAGTGATGGTATTTCTATTTATATCTGTGGAAAGTCAGATGAGTATCAAATTCCTTCCATTGATTTTTTCTTACATGTTTTATAAACTAAATAAAATATTTAAAAAGAAGAAAGAAAAGAAAGTCTGAGTATCCATATTATTTGGCTGTTACTAATAACTGATAGTTCATATCAAATTTAGAGGAAAATTCATATATTTAGCTATAATAAGCTCTGAAATATTGCATATTTATATCTACGTAAGTGAAAACTAATGCAATGGATTCTAGAGTTATTATTTCATATTTTTACATATGATGAAGTAAATAAAAATAGTCTTCATTTTCAAGGAAATCAATATTGTTATAATTTTATTTTATTTTAAGGACACTCTAATATTCAAGCACACCTGCTATTTAAGAAACATAAATGTTTCAAATTCTAGAGTAAATTTTGTTCAGATATCATTTTCCAATAAACATTAGCAAACGTATTGTTATGGTAGAGGAATGAATGAATTGTAATGTAGAATAATAAACCTGAAATTTTTCATATGTATAAAATGAAGTCAAGAATGGAAGATTCTTATCACTTTTCAACTTTTGTCTTTCAGCGTAACCATCCTAATGGTGGAGGTGATGGCTAATAGAACTCTGGTAGTGGATGTAATGTGATGTGCATATAGATTAAAGTACAAATTCAATATCTTGAAAGTCATAGATCAAAGTAAACTAAAGAAAAATAATTTATAAATAAATACCTATTTTAGTCTTTATTTGGAAAAAAACATAATGACCAGAAATAGTCTCCAAGGATTCCATGAGTCATAAAAATTGTGTGTTCTTATTTATTCTGAGATACCAATCTTAACTCCAGCTATTTTAAAATCTGATGTATTATAAACAGGTGGGAACTTCTTTTATGAGTATATTTCATTTTATTTGAGATGTTACATCTCGAAACTCAGACGCTAAGGTAGTGCTTTTATAAGCAAAGCATTTATGCTCTGAGTCACAGTAGAAAGAGGTACTCAACTAAGTTGATTCATCTTGTTAAGAATCTACTTGTACTTTTCTTATCCAAATGTTAAAACTGAAGAAAAATATCTTTAAATCTTTTTGGCATGTTAAATTTAAGATTTTAGCAATACCAAAAAAGTTAACTGTCATCTATTTAGTTATCTTTTTTCTAATATATACACATATATTTATATATAATTTTGATTATCCTTTGTTTTCTTTCTCTGTTGTTCTTCAGTATTGTCAGTTTTTCATTTGAAGATATAATGTTCAGTAATTTCTGTAGTGCTCTTTGCTTTGACACTTGAAATCAGAAAAGGGTGCTGTATAATCATACTCAGAGTATGAGAAAAAGATATCCTCTGTGAGAAATTTCAAGTTCTCAGAAGACCAACAAATAAACATTGCATGAAATAAATAAAGTCTGAATCCTTTTCAAGCAAATTCTCTAAGGAACTACCATTGAAATTCCTTAGACAAGTTTTTCAAAGTAGTATATTAAGACCACCTAGTTCCTAAATTTGCAAATTTAATTTGGCAGATAAGAATACCAGAAGTAAATTTTCTGTTTATAAAGCATCCTGAAAAAGAGTTTATGCTGTCTTAAATTGCCTCCATGTCCCAAGGGATCAACAGATAATGATATCTCATTTACTTAGTTCTCTGGAAATGAATCTATGTTATAACAGTCCACTAACTTAAACAAAAGAAGATTTGCACAATTCCTTGGGAAAAAATAAAGATTAAGTAGTGGACAGATTAAAAAGTGTAAGGAACGATGTTTTTTGTTGTTGATGATGTCGTTTCTGTTTTTCTCCTCAGTGTGACTCCGGACAAATAAAACTAAGGAAATCTATTTAGAAACCTAAGTAGGTCAGAATGGCTTCTGGTTATTCAATAATCGGGAAATCTAACTTGTACAACTCAAGAAAAGGGAGAGCCTCCTAAAGAGAGATAGTTAACTGGCTGATGAAGAGCCCAGTATTGCAAGTTTTCTACCCATATTACCCTGTAATCTCTTACCCAAGACTCAGCATGTTTATCGCCTCAGAAATGTAAGAAAAGATAACTCACTTCATCTTGGAATGTATCCCTAACTTAATATTCACATTATTTGCAACTCATGTAGTTATATTACAGAGCTACCAGAAGCCTTTGGAGCACACTCAAGTCTGTCAGTAATAATAACTATCACTTCTGATGACTTGAGCAACTGTAGCAAACACTTTCGTATAGTGTACAACATAATGAATTTAAAGTCATATTTTTTAAATATAGATTTTCTATTGTTGGACTTAAGGATATTTTGCTTTTAATAAAAATGCCTATGCTCCATTCTACCTCTGAGAAATAGGTATAAGAATTATCTATATCCTGTGACAAGCAAGGGAGAAAAGTATCTGTGGAAAAATTATGTGTACATTTTATTATATTACTGTGCATTTAATATAACTGTCACTATATAATAAAATAGTGAATGTAGTGAATGAAGTTTGTAGTGAATGAAGTCTGCTAAATCTAAGCTAAAGTTGAATTCTTTTCTTTACAATCTGGAGGATTCAACGAATAATCCGGAATGAAATGAACTTGAATCTTCCCCTTCCCTTGGAATGCGACTGGAACTGGCAAAAACAAAATTATACTTCTGTGTTTATGCTATATTAATGACATAGTTGATCTCCAAATAGGGAGACTATTTGAGTAGACCTATTATAGTTGGACAAGCCCTTGAGAAAAAAATTATATTCTCTAACCAATGGCAGAAGATTAATGTAGAGATAGAATGCTAAACACTGATAATGAGTTTCTATAAATTTCTCTTGTTTGTATTTCCCTTCTTGTAGCATTTCAAAAATATTCGCCAACCAATAAAACTTGAGTCCCACTTATCTAATCAAATTAAAGATCATCACTTACACACAGACACAAAATAATAATGATAAGCAGTATGATGTTTAGTGTGTCCCTAGAGATATTTTTGTTGCCTATATTTAGAGAGATATATTTATTTTTCAAGTACTCCAATGATGAGCTAGCCTTGACACACCTTGATGACATGCATGGGATCTTTCATTTTCCCTTTCTATAGCCTCATTTTTATATCAAATCTCATTTTGACTTTCAAATCAAATAATGTGGGTTTTGGGTTTATCATTCATGTCCAAAGTGATTTTTCTTTATTATTTCAAACTAACTTTTCTTTAAATTTCTCTACGTCAAATTCAGTTTTGAAAGTCCTGGAAAGAATGACAAGAACATCACCTGTGTTCTCCACAGGTCTTAATAATTCTCTTGTGAATAATGAAACAAATTACATTCTGCAACAGGAGACTTATCTTATATGTGAACTTCAGAAAGTTCTCACTTATTTAAGACCTATAGATTTTAAGAGACTTGAACAGACAATTTGGTTCCCGTTTTTTAAAAATATAGCACATTATAATACTATCTTCCCAATAACTGAAGTCATTATTAAAAAGGTTAAATTACTTTTTAAAGCTCAGATCTGGCATGACTTGTGGGTTATAAAGAGTGAATGATAGAAACTACATCTCTCATCAAAAAATATTGTTTGCATTAAAACCACACACATAGAATCTGTAAACTTGTATCATTATGTCAGATATAGAAAAGGTTGAAAGAACATCTATGTACCTATGATTCATAAAACTGTGCTATCTACAGAGAGTAAAATACAGGTGAACCAAAATAAAAGTGTTTCACTAAATTCATTGGCATTAGGGGAGAAGTCTGAAATGATGACTATTGCATTATAGCAAGTGATAAATGCCTTTAGAGAGGAGAAAATTGAAATAAGTTCATTTTTAATTGGGAGCAGTTGATTCTGCAGCAGCAAGAAAGGTCTCAAGAGAGAAGGGAGATCTGGCATAGTGTCATGCACTTTGGAAAAATATTTTTATAAACAAAATTATGAAAGTATCCATAAGTATGTTTGCTTCTTGACCACCATATTTTCTTTTCTTAAGAAAATATTAGACACTTCAGGGTTAAGGTGAGTTACTAAAAGAAAGAGATAGTCTATGATAAATCATTGAAAAGCAATCCTATTTTCTGGTTTCTGAATTAGCTTGACTTTATATTCATATTATGCTTTTCACACAACCAGTTAATGTTTCTACTCTACTTAAGAAGAAATAATGCCTAAATGTATGCAATGATAATGATGATGTCTAAAATATAGCATATATTTATGATAGGCCTTCTTTGAATTAAGCACTGTAGATGAATTTGCTTTATATGCTTACACAATACTGAATTTTTAAGAGTTTAAAGATGTTTAACAACATTGATCATACAATTATGAATCGAACCCAGTATTTCTATAAGAACATGAGCCATATTTTTAATATATACATTTTTCAATATGTCTCTCTGAAAAATAAGACATAAACTTTAGAGATGAAAGAAGTTGGGAATAACCTAGCCCTTGTTTTTCTAGTTACTGTTGACAGTAGGGAGATAGGGAAGAATGTTCAAAGGCCCAGACCTAGAATCTTGTTTCACCAACAAACTTAATCATATCTTTCCAAAAGGTAAAATGCATTCACTCTCTTCCAATGTTATCCCAAAGCTCATCTCATAATGTACTAGATCAAAGTTCAGAATCTCATCATCTGAATCAGGTCCTGGAGCACATGATGTTCCTAAGTGCAATTTTTAAAATACAGTCCTTTCCTTTTGTGAGCCTATGAAAAAGTAAGTTCTTGGCTTCAGTGTCATAGGATGATATGACAGGCATAGGCTATAAATGTCCACCTTAAGAACTGGGAAATAAAAGGAAAAATTGAATTTCTGTATAAAAGAAGTTTTGATTTAGTGGGGGAAATGTTAGGAATTTCTTGATTAAGGCTCAGGATTTAATAATAATTCTCTTTCTCCTGGTCTCTTGGTTCCATCTCTTAATCATTTTTCTTTTGTTTTTCATGAAAAGTAGCATGTGCTGAGTTTTTTGTCAGACTGCTTCTTGCCCTTTATGGACTGAATGTTTGTATACACCCCAAATGTACAAACTGATATTCAAATCCAAATTCAAATATGATGGTATTCAGAGGTTGGGTTTTCAGGTAGCACTATCCTCATGAGGGTGGAGTCCTCATGAATGGGATCAGTGCCCTCACAAAAGAGACCTCAGAGAGTTCTCTTGTACCTTCTGCCAGGTGAGAATACAGAATGAAGATAGCCTATTCTGAAAAAAAAAAATTTTTTTTTGATAAACGTTTTAGAGAAACCCTAAATGACCTTGAAGAAACTTAGCAAAAATATAGACTTTAAGGATACTGCTTTACTCAAATTCTAATCTTCTTGTACCTTGATCTTGAACATCCCATTTTCTAAAACTATAAAACATAAACATTTGTTATTTTAGCCACATAGTATATGATATTTTTCTTATAATGACTGAGCAGACTTAGACACTGCCTATATAATGGTGAGGTGATGGGGTGGGTAATCACATGTATTGGTGTTTTTTCTGTGTTTTTGAGCCAAGCTGACAGTATATCTTTAAAAATTCTTGTGAATCTTCTATAGATTTCAATAGACAAAAGTTACACTGACAGCTCTTGTTGAGATTATCTTTACCTCCTCTTCAGATGGCAGAGGACAATACCCTCAATCTCTTCAGGATGGTTGAGAAAATTTTCTCTACACTTTATTGTTTTGCTGATTCACATTCCACCCATTAGTAAGATCATGTGGTATCTATCTTTCTTCTTTTGAATTATTTTCACTTAGCATAATCTCCTCTAGATTCATCCATATTGATTCAAAAGGCAGGATTTCATGACTTCTAAGGGCTGTGTAATATTCCGTTGTATATATATACCATATCTTCTTTATCCATTTATCTTGCAATGGACACAATTCCATTCTCACATTATTAATTTCTTTAAATGACTTTTGAGTGACTGAAGACTTTATTTGATCTTTCTTAAGTTATAGCAAAAGTGTGTGCGGCAACATCTTCCCAATGCTATATTTTCCCAAGACATTTCTGAATGTAAGCATCCTTTGTCATTTGGAAAGACTACTTTAAAACCAGCAAGATTTGGTCTCCTTTCTTTCTCTTGCTAAAAATATTGCTTCAGTGTATACAGGTGGTATTCCATCACATTGCTTGGAAATCTCCCCAACTAGATGAACAAGTCCTTCCCTCACTTATTTTGCTCTCCAGTTAATTGCAGGAGACAATTTTGCTTAACTCTCTGCCACAGTAGGAAAAAGATATTCCTTCCTCCCATTTTCAAATAACGTAATTCTCACTTGATTTTGTGCTCTCAAAAAGCAGCATTCATGAAGTCCATATTTTGTTCAAGGAAATTTAGGATTTCTCTGCCCTCCAACATTGTTTGAAACTCTGCTGATGGCCCAGTTCCAATGCTTCTCTCAAAGTTTGAGGCACTTGCTATAGTAGCATCCCAATCCCACTTCTAGGTATTCAAATTTTATTAGTTTTCAATTACAATGTAATAGACTACCACAAACGTCATAGTGTGAGATGATAACCATTTCTTGTTTCACATTTTCAGTGAGTCAGGAGTCCAGGCATATCTTACTTTTGTTCTTTTCTCATGTCATACAAAAGAGCTTCAAAGCGTTAGCCCAGTTAAAATTTCATCTTAGTACTTGACTGAGAAAGCCTCTGCTTCCCTATGCAGTTGCCGGTTGACTGCATTCATTCTATGTGGCTATTGGAGTCATGGGAGACACACTTCCAATTCCCTTACTTTACTTAGGTCTTGCTCAAATGTTGCCTCATTGCAATGCCTATTCTGAGACTACATGATTTTAAACAATGCTTCCTTTTAGTTCCTATCGCTTCATCTGTTTTGTGCTTATTCTCAAAGTATTATATTTTAATTTGCATCTTTTCATCATTATATATTTATTCATCAGAATGTATATTCTATGAGGGTAGGGTTTTCATATTGTTATGATAAAGTATTCTTTTTAGCTTACCATCTCAGAGAATGGCTTCTCATAATCAACACAAAATATTTGTTGAATGTATTGGAATTCAGTTTTCCATGTCTAATTATTAAATGGTTATATAAAAATTATAAGAAGAAACTCTACAAAAAATTCTGTGCACCAAAACTGTTAGAATTCAGTCAGATTTTATTTTAATTTAATATAAATATATATATGTACATATATGTATTTGTTAGAGTGAAGATGCAGGCAGGAATAAAAGTGAGTTGGCAGGCAGGCAGGAAGAGAGAGGAGGAAGAAGCATTTCACTTTATTTTTATTACAGCTGTGCATTTTGTTCGTTCCTGTTGACCCTGGGATATGATTCCAGATCCTTGAAATGTACAGTGGCTGCATTCTCAGCCAAGGGCAGTGAGTCTAATCTCTACTCTACTAGGACATATCTGGACAGTTTTTTTTAAATACAAATTTGTATACATAAATCCTACTATTTTAAAATAGAATTACAACAACTGAACCAAAATTTTTAAGCAAAGAGGAAATATGATAACTAAAAATTAACCTTAAAGTTGAGGAAATATGTATGACCTCTATAAAGTAGTTCCAGTCTTAAAGTACATATATCATCCTTGAACCAATAAAATAAACTATTATGGATTTGATATTTTCTGTTTTTCCTCTTTTAGAACTTTACACCTATAAATGTACCCAGAAACATACACATGAATAGTAAACAGTTTGGGAAAAATATACGTAAAGCAGTTGTGAACAGTTAGATTATGCATTCACTTACAATTCCTTACAGTTTTGTTTATTTTTCATTTTTTTATTTAATTATGATATAGTAACAGTTACTGATGGTGAAAAGTACCTAAGTATCTTTTTCATGTTGCACTGAATTTCTCTAAGACCAATATATATGACTTAAACAATTTGTGTACTTCTATTTGCAAGTGCCTTTGTGTTTATGTGTGTGTTGAATCACTTCAGAACCTCCTCAGATATTACAGGAGATAGGAGAATGATTTCTGTATTGGATGAGATAATAGTTATTTTGGGACTATCCTTAAAATGTACATCCTGCCCAAAATTCAAAGTTTATTTGAGAGTTACTAGATAGATGAGTATAAATATTTTGTGGTAAGAAAATCTGTAGCAAACACATTGAAAGTATTGGTGAATAAATTTCCATAATTTGATAAAAACGCCTTTATTATTCCTCTTCTAGTGAGATGTCATCAATGTTAATGAATTTTGATGCTTTAAAGATGGAATGATAAAAATATTGATATACTCTCTCTAAATATCACTTACATTTCTGGTTTGAGGTGTAGGTTAATATTTTAACTCGCTGATTAAGACAAATGATCAGTGAGTAGGATGACTTGCAAACAGTTTTGGTTTTGACACTACTTCCTTGAATAAATTTAAGTATTTAGGCTGTCTGGTCTCAAATTTTTTCTTAAGGACTTTGGACCAAAGATAGTCTATACTTCCTTCCTGCTCCATCATTATATGCAGCTACATTTTTTTTTTTTTTGAATTGTCTCATTTGGAAATAATTTTCAATGACTCATGGAGTGTAGTTTTAAATAGATTTTCATTAAAAACAGGAAAACATAAAATATTCTAACAGAACTATACTGGTTTAAAATTGCATTTCCATATGGAATTAGGTTACTAGTTTTTGTAAGAAACTTTAACATTTTGGGACATTTCATCACTATAAAATTAAGCTGCAAGTTAAAAATTTTTAGAAGGAATACTCTAAATATTTAAATATATTGAAATCATTTAAGTATAATGAACATAAGAATTATCTTAAAGAAGTAATCTGTCTTTAAAGCTGTGATCTTCAGATAGAAAACAACTAAGGTAATTTTTAATTCTATTTATATACATAAAATAGTTAATAGTAGAATTAGGTTTAAAAAAAGTCATGACAGATATCAGATGTGAATTTTTTTCTTCCTGATTATTAATATATATTCTCAGTGTTTATCATAAATACATCCAATTTCTTTAAACTACTATACATTGTAGGAAGTTGTATACAAATGTGATTATTTTTAAAAATAAGATTGAAACTTTAGTCTAGTGTAAGAAACTGATATGAGACCCAAAGGGGAATTTCCATATATTTCAATTTTCTGCTATTAAAAATTGTATACCAACTCATTTGAAAAAAATATTTGACTAAGATGTTTTTCTAAAACTTAAACTCACATTGATAATAGTAGTATCCTTTTACTAGCATACATTTAAGCCAATATTTGTATTCATATATAATAATATCAATTCACTGAATATGCAAAGCTGGAAATTTATAGAGATGTAATCTGAAGTATTGATCGTCATTTTTATTTATTTTTTAGCACAACTTAAAAAGTACTTCTTAGATGCCAGTTTCAGTTCTTATTGGTGTAAAGTCCTCTTATTTAATCTGGAAAACAGTTCGCTGGGGAGACGCTATTATTGAGATGCTCCTTATGACGGGACAGACACCAAAGCCCAGAAACATAAGGGCCTCGGCTTTCCTCCTAAACTACCTACATAATCAGCATTCACACTCCTCAGTTTGCGCCCTTCTTATATTAGACACCTCTTGGTCAAAAACGGAAAAAGAAATTCAGAGAATGGGTGGCATACTCAGTCTCATCGCTAGTTTGTGGAAACCCAAGATTAGTAAGCCACGCTAAGATGTAATAACTTGGAGAAAAACACAACAAAAAATACAGGAAAATCAGATAGTTTCCTAATGCAAATTATATGTTGATTTCTGTTTACTTTCTCCTACAGTATACTAGAGGAAGAAAAAAAGAAACCTTAAAAACATTTCCTTAATTGTGTTTACCAGTGTTCACTGAGTGATAGAATTTTTGTTTGTTTTTGCTCTTTTGGCTGCAGATCTTGAATCTGGGTCCACAACTTTCATAGTGCCTTAGCCAGCTGAGTCCTGGGGACTGATATTAATTTTTATGCAATGTTTCCCTTAAACCTGAACAAAGAAAGGAGGAGGAGCAATAGAAGGAGGGGTATAAATTCAAAAAAGTAAAATATTTTGAGGAACAAATAATAGTATATTCATTTTGGAATCATAGACGTGAACAGAGTGAAAGGTGGACATTTCTGGAAGAATTTAACTTCAGTGATGTTTCCAAGAAGCATCACCACTAGCCCTGATATAGAAATGCCCCTCATGCACTGTCAAAAGTATGCATTTGTGTTTCTCCACAATACAAGCACCTTAGCTGAAGAATAGAAAACACAAATGTCTCCAAAATAAGGGAAGGAATCATTATATTTGTTCTGCATACATTGTGTTAATAATTGCAGTGGATGTATGGCAAGCTACACAAATGTGCCTTTTGCCATTTAAAAAGAGTCAGATACTTGCCATTTAAGCCCAGTCAATTATCGCCAGGAGAGTGTGGGCCTAGTGGTTTTGATTTTTATGAAAAAATGTCTAATATTAGACTTTTTTTATGTGTGTGTGTGTATGTATGTGGGCAGGATAAAATATAATGATCTGGAGACCAGGTCAGATCACTCTTGAAGGCAACTTTCAACCTTTGTCATAACCATCTCGAAGACTTGATTTTTTTTTTTTTTTCATTTGGAGGGTGATCACATGCATCTAAAAATCTTTACTTAAAAATATAAACAGTGCTTCAGAGAAGTGACTTGGAGTTACAGCAAAAGTGGAATGCTGAATGTATGACAGTTTTCAATACATTTTTTAACTGGAAAGTAGACACACAAATCTGACTTCCGTAGTTTCAAAAACAGATTAAACTTGTTCTTGCTTGAAGTAATTCCAGTATTGTGCATTCACATTTACCTAAATTAATATTTAAAGATGAATCAATTGAAAGTGAAATTGAATTAAACTAAGGCATCATGTTGTGTACCATGTGCTGATGGTTTGTAATTGATCAGATATGCAAATGTCAATCTATAAATGCAATAAGTTGCTCATACAAAATGGATCAAATAGAAGATGCTTAAGAAAATGTAATGTAATCATTAGAATGCAAAGTGATGTGGCATATAAACGATTGCACACACTTGCTTAATAAATAATGTGATAAATTGCAATAGATTTTAGAGGGTATCTGTGGAATGAATTTGTGAATCTCACAGCAACAAAGTTTTATACAAATGCGTACTATAGATTTAAACACCCCAGAGTGCCATGATTCAAAAAGAAGTTCGTGGTTTAATGAGTAAAGAATTAATTCCTATAATTGATATTGGGTGGCTTGCTTAAAAAAAATTCTGATACCTGGGTGTTCTTATTAGCATCCTACCTACATAACTCTTATGCTGTTTAAATATTTCTGAAGTGAATCTTTATAGATTCTTGTGTGTAAGGCTCAAACATATTCTTCTGGGGAATAAACTTCAAGTTAGAGAACAATTTAAATACTTCAGATTAATTTTTTTAACTCCATTCCACCTTTTATTTTCTCTCCCTCCCTTGAAAGTTAAGCTTTCTGAGAAAGATATAGTAGCTGAGAAAAAAAAAGAAAATGTGTCTTTTGTAGAAAGTCATGGTTGAGAGTAGACTGCTTACGTATTTTTCTGCTACTTTCTTGACTAGGATTAGAGCTAAAATCCGTTAGGTCTATTGCTGAAGCAGATTACATATCATGTGTGGCATGTTACGACTTCTGAGCTTGAATTCAAAATCTATTAGATAATAAGTTCTTCATGATATGCCATTGTTTCCTTAATATAATGGGCCATTTTTTTTTTCCTGTGATGGAAATAAAAGGCACAATAAGCCACACAGATCCTGAATGAGAGTCCACACTTAGACTTTCCTTATTTGTTTTAAGCACTCCATAGCATATGAAGTCTCCACAGCAAAGTGTATGACACTCAGTATATTTTTCAAAAAACTTTCCAAACCCTAAAAGCTGATGATATAAAGGAGAGAATTGAACTATTGGTGGTAAAATTAATGCATTATACAAAGATGCTGATTTACAAAGATGCACACACACCTTAAGCCTGTATAATGTTATGGTGCAATGAAAAAAGTGATAAATACTACAATAAAATTGTAAATAATTAAAAATAAAAAAACAAAGCAAAAATTTTAATTGAAAATCAGATATCCCTGGTAGTGGGGGAAAGTAGTAGTGTGAAGTTTGAGCTAAGACTTACAGGACAATCTACAACCTTAAAGCAGAGAATGTGTGAAATGAGAGGTGAAATCAGGTTGTTGTTTTTTTTTTTTTTTTTTAAGGGGTGGTCAAACACAAGCTCAAACTCAATTCAGGCCCATACTTTTCATGACTGAAATAACATTATTATCATATTTTCCTATTCACTTCAGCAATGCCATATAACTCATTTGGTAGATGCAAAGAGTATTTCTCAAACAAATGAGATTTATTTTAAATAATTTCCTATTTTTTGAAAAGTCTTAATAGTCATAGTAAGGAGGCACATGGTTAGAACTTTGTTGCATTTCCTTATTCTTGTTGCAGTCCTTACTGCTTTATTTTATTTTTGTGTATTGTATTGTATCTATATTGTATATATCTGTATTGTGTATCTATATTGTAGATAGTAGGTAGGTTATTGTAAACTCTTCTAAGATTGAAATCTGACCAAGCATTTCTTTGAAATAGAGTTTTCATGTTTTTTTTTTTTTTTAATTGTTCCAATATTAATGGATCAGGATTGGAGATGTAGAAGAAAAGATCAATATACCTGAAACAATGAATCATAAAATATTACATTGCTATCATGCTTCATAAAAGGAAGGGTAAAATAGATGTGTAAAAATGCCTTCATTTTTTTATAGAACACTTGGTAAACTTGGCCACACATGATTCAAGTAAATCTCTGTTCTGTAAAACTCGACATAGACAAAGATTCAATTCACTCTGAGTTTTGCTAGAGGTTGGAAAACAATATAGGTGAGGCCAGATAGGAGATTCTTTAATATTTTTGATACTCTTCCACCAGATTCTTTGAAAGTTTGAAATAAATGCTCAAGATAAAGTATGACCCTGAATAACATACCAAAAATTTTAGGACCATGCAAGTGTCAGACTCCAAACAAAGAAGACCGTATATTATCCTGGATTCTTAGAATAAATGAGGGAGTCATAGCCTTTTTTTTTTTTTTTTTTTTTTTAAGGGAAGATAAAGGGAGGAATGAAGGCAAGTGGAGAGGCAGGCAGAAAAGGAGAAGAGGAAGAAATGAATATTTGTTTTTGTTTTCATCTTGGTTGTGTTCCCATTGCCTTGGCTTTCAAATACAGGTCTTTGAGATGTATGTGGACTATGACTAGTGGCCTTACCTGTTAGGCCACCAGGGTACACCAGGGAACTAGTCTGATGTGTAAACAGGGAACGAATGGAATCCAGGCATTTAATCCTTCACCAGTACATACACAGATGTGTAAAACAGTGTTCTTTAATTTTATGGAGAGGTAAAAGAGAATGCTATATTTAAGATATATTTATATATCTGTATACACATGCATATATATCTGTGAAATACATAATTATTTGGCAGTTTGAAGATGGATCAGAATGCACATGGGTGAGAGGACAATGACGGTTTGAGAGAAGAAAAAATAGTGCTGAATTGCTCTGTGCTAAGATTCTCCATTCTCTGAAGGACAAAGGACTGGAGATTGTTTCAGACAGAAAAAATGGAGGCTCAGAGGTTTGAGGTACTGACGTCTGACATTTTTCCTCTTAAGAAAAGGTAAAATGGCAATAGTGACAAGATCATCTACTGTAGGTTTAAACTGCTAAACAGAAAATCCAGGATTTGTTATTACACTCAGGAGGAATGTCTAAAACTGTGTCATCGGAAGCAGCTTAAGGTCAGTGGCTTCTGGGCTTTAGGGAAAACTTTGTGTGGCAATTAAGCTGGAATTAGCTCTGTTCTTGCCAAAAGTCACAACCCCTTGAGGTATTATTAAAGAAAGCTACCTGACTAATCTACCGAACTAACATCGTGGCCAAGATTCTGGTGCCTCAAGTGGGTTGAACCAAGCAATCAGTGATCTTACATAATGGAATCTGCGTGATATTTAATTTGGCCAGTATGGTTCTTATGCTGCAATTTCTTTGAATTGAAAGAATGCAGAATTAGGTTGGTCTGTTTGCTTGCCTGCTTCCTTAGCTGTGTGCATTCATTCTGCTTTTCTTATTTGTTTTTGCTCTATTCTTCCCTTTAAAATCTTTGTGCATGGGCAAGGAACAAAATTATTTTGATTATGAGATTTTCTGAATTGCTTTTAGCTATTCTCCTGATGGTATTTTTAATACCTTCTATTTTCTAGACCCAAATATATAGCACCCTCATTGGCCATAAGTAACATTAGGTAATGGAGAAGAATGGAAAGTGGGGATTAGAGATGGACACCAGCTTAGTAAAAATTGGATCCACCTGTGATAGTCCTGTCATCACCAAAGGACTGAAGTATTTGGTGAGCCTGAATGCCATAGATTGTACTACGGTGCATGTCACAGTCTCCCTTTGTTTAGCCTAACTACTATATGACTGAAAGTTTCAGTCAGTAACTTATTTTTGATATATCATATTTCAGGAATTGCCCAGATGAATAATATATGGTCTGTCCATTCAAGTCATTTATAGTGCAACTTAAGTCAGGTATAATGATTAAAGCAGATGCTTTAAGCAAGTGTGGTAACAGTAGGAGATACAGGGCATTCTTGTGCTTTGAGGGAAAGACTCAGAAAAAAATATTCCCAGAAAGAGGGTACTACCTGACTGAAATAAATGATAGGGGTGGAAAAGCTAGATTTATTTTACTTGAAGTTAATGGTAGCCAGAATGTATGATGTATTGCTAATGCATGCTTGTGCATATATAATATATAAATGTTTGTGTATGGATATATGAATAAATACACATTAAAACAATAAAATATATTGCACGTATATGCACTTGTAAATGTGTGCCTATCTGTATGATATCATATGTAGAAATAAATATACTTACATATACACAATTCACATTACTCTCAGCATATAATTGGAACATTGATCTTAGGCAACAACAGAATAAGGTCAGTGGTATCAAGGTGGAATGATTATTAAGGTTTACCTAAAACTTCCAAAGTCTTTGAAGGGCTATGTTCTACGTAAAGTTATAGTTAAATGGGCCAAGGGCTCACCAGAGACATGCTATCAGATGACACATCATGTTAGGTGGCACTGAGTGAGTTTTGCAAAAGGGCTGTGCTACTGTGTGGTCACCACCAGAGGGCTCAACAGGAATTCTTAACACCAGAGTAGTTGCTGAAATAACATAAAAATATTTTCTCACAGAGGAAGGGTCTGGGAGAACATGAGAGGGCGGGAGGACTTCAGAAGATTCCAATGCGTGCAGTTGCAAGGAAGTCACTAGAAAGAGAGCAAATATCAGTATCTGGAAGCCCTTGAATGCTTCCCAGTAACATCTACTGAGTCCCAAGTCACTGCTGTTGGAACAAAAGAAGAAATGGTCATCAGACGGCTGACTGGACATTGATTTTTGTCATCCTAATATATTACCCTTGAAACAAAGGGGACATGTGACATATAGGATTTTTCTTTGTATTTCTTAGAAAGGGTAGATGATTTCCCATCCACTTGAAGTGGAAGGATAGAATTAGAATAGAGATGAAGACTGTCATTTGTATTCCTATTTAACTGTTTTGATTATGTAGTCAAAATAAATATCTTTGACACAATATGACCCCCAAGTATGCCCACATCATAATCTCCAGAATCTGTGAATATATTCCTTGACATGACAAAAGGGAATTTGCATATACAATTAGCTTAAGGATCCTGAGATGGGAGGATTGTTTTATATTATGTAGGTGGGTCCTGAGTAATGATGAATCATAAAAGGAAGTGAGGAAGTCAAAGTAGAGAAAAAGGAGAGATATGTAGGAGAATTATTGGATAAGTGTGCTTTTGAAGTCAAAAATGAGGACATACACAAGAAATACAAAGGAACGCAAAAACTGAGAAAGAAAACAGGAAACAGTCTCCTTTGGAGCCTCCAGAAAGATTTCAATCACTCCGATGCATTAACTTAATTCCTCTAAAACTCATTTCAGAATTCTGACCTTTAGAATTATAAGATTATGAATTCGTGTTAATAGTTTTATAATGTTAGTAGGAAACTAATACAGAATATTGCAATATCCATCATAGAAAAAATATTCTATAAATTAGCATTGTATTACTAATACTTGCTTTATATCATGTATAAATTATTTTAGAAAAACCTCTTTGTAAATCAGTAATATTAATTTATTAGCTTATTAGCCACAATTTATGAGAGTACAGAGAATCTGAATATTATTTTGTATGAATAATTTCTGTATCTCATACCACTGTATTCAATATTACTAGCATTTTCTAATTTAGTTATCAATAATATATTTAGCTTGTGTTGTAAATTTGTTCATCAAATCATTCAGTCTTTAACATATATATATATAGAAAGCAAACTGTATGACTGATATGCACATTTAATAAATATGTTGTGCAACCAACATTATATGAAATAGTTCATTTTTTGTGTTCATAAGTAGCTCATAAATATTATTTATATATTGAGTATCTACTTAACATATTATTTCTCTATTCCCTCTTCTTTAAACATGGGCTAATATTATTATATATGCTATTTTTCTTACTTGGTTTTTAGAATCACTATGAATATCAAATTTGGTTCTATTTCAATCAGGGAACTGCATAAGGTATAGTAAAAACGAGTTGATTTATCTTGTCTTTTTTCTCAGTTTCGATATTGTGGATTTTATTTATTTTTTGCTTTTTTCTCAAGTAATTCTGATCTTTATTTAATGACAGAAGTTTATTTTCTTTCCTTTCGTGTTCTTAATTTACTAATGATCATTCAATGACAGGTTACAGGGAAAAGACCTTTTTACAAAATGTTTCCAACTTACATTACAAAGGAAAAAGTATATTAGACAAAGTTAAATAGGTTTATTTATACAGTACATATAGACATGCGTTCCAAAGCTCTTGCCATCTGGAGATTAACATATGGCCTGCATACTAATTGTAACCACTTCTATAATACACAAAACAGTACTCGGAGCTTGATCCTAGCCTGTTTCCATGATGATCACAGTGTCTGAATCTCAAACTAAGATTTAACATCTGACATTTTTTTTTTATTATTAATTTGTTTTCTTAAAAAGCTTTACAAATAGAAAGCATTAACTCACAAAAATAATGTCTATATTTATAAGTATTTTAAAAAATGAAATTAGGTTTCTATCTCAATATTAGAACTAGTACAATTTATTTTCCCCTTTTTATTAATGTGCCATTAGTCTCTAATCTATATAATTTCAGCAGTACAGCTTCAGACCTTGATGATCAGCCACCAAACTGCACCAATGTCAAAGTTCTAGTAGCATTCAACTCTAACAATTCTACATTTTCTCCCCTTCCTTTTACTCACACTCCATTCTTCCCCTCTGGATACCACTATTTTGTTGTAAACATCTAAGAGTTGTTTTTTGTTTCTTCATTTGTTTCACGAAGGAGTGAAATAGCCTAGTATTTGTCTTTCTCTGATTTATTTCCCTTAGCACAGTTGTCTTAAGTTCCATTCGTGCTGTCACTATTGGCAAAATTTCATCACTCTTTATGCCTGAATATTATTCCGTAGTGTATATATTACATCTTCTTTATTCTGCCACGGGCATTTAGCATGGTTCCATGTCTTGGCTATTGTGATTAGTGCTGCAGTGAACATAAGGGTGCACACATTCTTTTGAAGTTGCAACATTATGTTTTCATCTAAGTATCTAGAAGTGGGAATGCTGAATCACATAGAAGCTTCATTTTTATTCTTTTAATAATTTTCATACTTCTCAAAATTAAGACATCCTACTGAATGGGGGAATATATTTTCATATCATTTGTCTAATAAGGGGTTCAATCTAAATATATAAATAAATCATCCATTCAACAACAAAACCAGCAAGCCATTCAAAAATGGTCAGCTATCAATAGAAACTTCTGTAGAGAAGACATATAGATGTCCAATAAGCACTTGAATAAGTGCTTATAAATGCTTATTTGGTACATGCAAATCTAACCTACAGTAAGCTATTGCTTCACGCAGGTGAAATTAGTCTTTATCCGAAAGACTAAAAACAAGTGTTGGTGAGGGTGTTGGTGTACACTTATTGGAAGGAATGTAATTCGATGCAGCCTCTTGGAAAGCAGTTTGGAGTTAAAAATTTCCTTAATTGCATCTCGGCAATTTGAAGGAAAAACAGTCTATTCACTGTTGTATTTCCAGCACCAAAGTTTATCTGGATGTGTGAGGACTTGATGTATAGGTGTAAAATACATTTAGTGAATCATTTTACTGTGTGAAATACTATTATATAAGATAAAATGAGCCATTGTGAAAAATACATAGACAAAATTTAATTATATTGACGTTAATGACAGATCAGTTCTTATTAGCTGTTGCTTATTTACTTACGTACTTGTAGCTCTAAGAAAGCTAATTACTTGGTGCTGGTTTCTCGTATTCACCATACATCTAATTGAATGTATAAAATTACATTGTCTGATGAAACACTATCAATCAATTATCATTAATTTATGACACATGTATTCTCCTTTACATTATTTTGCTTAGATTCTTCCTTATGTTGATAAATTTCAGCCTATTCATTTTTATTTAAAGGTGGGCTAAAGGTATATTGTACCATTTCTCACTCCACTTCTCTCGAGTTTCTTCTATCACCCCTGACTTACTTTTCCTTGAACTATTGCTGCTTTTAGGTATGCTCTTTATAATTACATTTTATTTCTTGATTTTCTGCTGCTTAGTTATTTGCTTTACTGTGTTCTATTTGCAAATCTTTAGTTCTAATTTTTATAAATTTCTCAAAAATAAGATTTAAGTGTATTATTATCCTTTTTAAATGAGATTCTTACATATAGTAAGTATGCAAACTTCTTGCAGTCTGAAATTGTATCTACTTTATTCACCTCTGAATTCATCATCACTATCAGAAAACTGTTTAGTAAATATTTGTGGAATCAATAAAGATGATGATTTCTCTGTTTATTAGCATTTCTTCAGAATAAATCTGAGAACCTAGGTTTACTGCACCTAGTATAAGAATCTTTACAGTGCTTTACACTTCTCCAATGAGGATTATGCTTTGGTCCCATTATCAGCAGCAAGTCTATCTGTGTTTTATGACCTACTGCTTGATTTGGCCCATGAATTAAAATTATGCTAGAAAACCAGGCTGCATGGCTCTGGTAGGAATATTCATATGCATTAAAAAATTGGACTACTGGCTCAGGAGCTGAGTGAAAATATAAATCTCTTAGAGTTCCCTACTTATAAGCAAATTACCATTTTAACATCAATAATTCTATTATTATTTACAGTATAAATGCAGAAGAACCTAAAGCATTATATTAAAAATTATGGAATTACTCTATTTACTAGAGAAAACTTTAATAGTCTAAATTAGTTTTCTTGAACAGAAGGTAAATTACCTATTTAATTGCTTTGACTTATGAACTGAGAACATAACTTCAATATTCTAAGTAAAAATATTTTAGAAATATAAGCCTATCAAAATCAGATTTCTAATAATGATCATTAACTCATAGAAACTTTTAGAGGCTTTATAACTCATGAGTATAAAAGTTCACATCTAATGCTTATACAAAATGTTAAAACTAAGCATCATTTATCATTCTTGGCTCATGGATAATGGCTATAATTTTGCAATTAGAGTTTAACAAAACAACAGATTCTTTTCTTAATGAAGCTAATATTAGGGAGAACTTTTGATCATATTATTTTATAAGTTGAATCTATTCAGTCATGAAGAAAGTAATTTTACCTTTTACGTATTAGAATTCTATACAATGGACAGGAATTAATATTGCTTTGTCCAGTAATCTTTTCAGCTTAATCAGATGAATGAATTCTACCTGTTGACTCTAAATTTTTCCTTTTTTGAAGATAGAAGAAATAACCCAAAAGTCCCACTAAACATAATGTCTGGATCTGATTTTCACTACAAAGGTGCAAATCTATGAATCTATTTTCTAAAGAACTTTTCTAATGTCATTTAGTGAATGTGAAAAATAATGTCTCATCTAAATCCAGGTTGATAGCTATTTTTAAATGAATTTAATTGATAAGAGATTTTTTTAATAAAAAATGATTACAGTATGTTAGATTGATGATAGAATGCAGAAAAGTAAGAAACAACCAATATTTTCTTAATCCCTCTGGTGACATATATGAGCTCTAACAAAAAACATTAAATAACTTTTAGTTTTTATAAAAAGGACTCCAAAGTTGAATGAGATGTGTTCTTAAAGTCAAATTTATAAGCCATAAGCCAAAATCCTATCCAGTATGAAACAATATTATTCTCTATATTATTGTTTTCTTATTAATATTCAGATATGCTGTATATTTGTGGTTAATTATTTCCTCGCCATACTTTTCATTTCTTACTATGCTTTTGTTTGTTTGTTTGTTTTAATGTCCTGGACTTTCTTTCAGCTCTACTTTGGAAATTCCCTTAATGTTTGCTAGACTTATTTTCAGTTGTTGCTGATAGGGCCATTATTGCTATTTTAAACCTCATCAGAGTAGTTTTAGAGACAGGTTGACAACTTTCTAAAGTGTCTGAAAAGAAATCTGTTAGATTGATAAGGAAAAGGTAAAAATATTAGATGAACTTTTACAAAAATTTTAAATTATTTTCCCATTTTTTTCTATGTTGAATATATGGAATTTCATTCTTTTATTTCTTTAATTTTATTAAAGTAAATTTTAATCATAACATTATATAGTTTTAAACTCTGCATCATCATGATCAACTTCTGTTTATAATCCATTGTTTGTCACTAACAGTTCACATCAAACATAAACCCTTTATATAAAAGAGTTTGAAAATTGTCAAATTTTTTAGTAATTGAAAACCCTATAGATTTGATTAAGACACTTCTATCACAGAATTGGAAAAATGAATTTGGAAAATTAAAAGAATTAAAGCCATCAATGTTTGCTTTAGAAACCAAAATCTGTTTTTTCTAAATTTCTTAAAACTTGCTTTGAAATAGCAATTGTATGAAACACTTAACAGTAGTTACGTTAGATTTCCATTGTTTTGTAGTAGTAGAATTTCAGTTACTTTGGAAATAAGTGATTAATAGGCCTTAAAATGATAAGTTTAAAAATGGAAAGAAACTTTTCTAAAATCTTCTTTATATACTTAGTTATATAAAAACAATAGTAGTGACTCGACTTTTTCTACCCTTTTTGATGATTTGGCAGAACACTATGTCGGATTCTTCTCCTTAACTTTGCATCATAACTAGCACATATTTTTACTGTCTAAAACACACGGGATTTATGTAAACTGAAGCAAAGAATAGTTTACAGCAGAGTATGTCCACATCTTACCTCATAAAAATGAAATGATGAGACTTCATTTTACTTGAGTACTACTGTTAATGAATAACTCCAACCAATATATTTCTCTCATGATCAAGATGTTTTAATTCTTTTAAATAGTTTAAAATAATGTTTTTAGCCATATGGGGTGGGAGACAATGAAGCCCCAGTAGAAAGGAATTCTACAATACAGAACCACTAGTTTACAGATTGCCAGCTTGCCTGGCAAATATTGGATATAACTCCCCACACACAGGTGAGTCTGATTCAGAAAAGAAATCCATCTATCATTCTTCCTCTTTCACTCATTTTCTTATATGTGTGTGTATTTGAATAGATAGATTGATGATACATTATAGATAGATGACACATAAATACATACAACAAGACATACACATACATTTATACACACATATATACACATGCACACACATACATGTGCATGTGCACACATGCATAGATTATAGTTAAAAATAATCTAAATATGTAAAAGCAAAATGAGAAACAATTATGTTTATTTGGGATTAAAAATTATAGTTCATGGAACATGATTTCAAGTGGAAACTTGAAATATATCCTCAGAAAGGATATGACTTGATAGTTTTTATGGGAAGAAAAGAGGAAGATGAGTTAAATATTTAAAGATAAAGTTAATTAGTGTTAATAAGCTTAAGCTATTCTTGGTCATATGTGGTTGGTTACTTATTCTCTAGTGAAAGTCCATAATCATCAGTGTTTGTGATTAGAATGTCTGTTCTCCAGCTGGATTCTCAACAAAAGTTCATGAAACAATTGCTGTTTGGTCCAGTATGATAGGCAATAAGCTATTTTTTTCACCATCGTAACTGATTATTTTAAAATGACTCCACTTAAGTGTGTTTTTAGATGTATTTTTTAGCATAACTCTGACTGATAAAACCCTGTTTAATTGATTCAATAAATTGACCACAATTTTAAAATAAATCAGCCTTCAGATTTTCAAATTAGATGAATTAATATAAGCAGTGAAATTTCATATATTTTAAATCACCTGGATTCTATATTTTACTATGACAATTATTACATGAGATATTGGAATAATATAAAAATTGAAAAAAATAAGAAAGAACAAGGGTAGTGAATTTCATTAATTTCAGTACAGTATTAAACACTTAATAAAGCAGCAGATAAACATGTTTTGTCTAATGACATTCAAACCCAGCATGGACCTTATTATTATGAATAGTGAGTTTTCTAAATCCTATGATCCTGCTATATTACAGCTGGTTTGGTGTAAAGATAATTGTGGAATTCAGCTTTAAGAATTATGCAGGATATGAAGTGTGCTGCCATCAAGACTTATTTTGATTAAGTGTTTTGTTGAATTTGAGTGTCTTATTTGCAAAAATACTTTGACATCATCATGATTTCAAGACGAGAAATGTTAAGCCATTGTTGATAATTTCAACAAATATTGTATAATTAACATAAATTCAGATGTCTAGAAAATTTGCAAGAACAGTACTCCCAAAATTCCATAGTTCTTCAGTTTCTGGAAGTGTTAATTTATTATTACATATATGCTTTATCTTTTGTATCATTTCTTTGTTGTATCTATTCATGTGTCTTTGTGTGTTTAGAATCATTTTTCAATCACATGATGATTTTTACATCATTTTGCAGACATGATGGCTCTTTACCCCTATAGACTTCAGTGTTTGTTTCTTATAAACACTTTATGTTGCAAAACCACAATGTACATAATAAAGTCTGGAAATTTAATATTGACAAAAAGTATTATTATTTAAGCCAAAACTCATAGCCAGGTTTTGCCAATTGTCTAATAATTCCCTTAATAACAAAATTAAATCAGTATTACAAATCACATTCATTTTTTCTTTAATATGACAGAGTTCCTGAATCTTTTGTTGCTGTGTTATAGTACAGAAAGAACATTTTCCAAGAATTTGGGCTAGTTATATTGTCAAATGTTCTTTAATTGAGTTTAACAGATGTTTTCTCCTAACTAGATTCATCAGGTTATGCACTTTGAGAACAGCAATGCAATAGAAGTGATGTTGCATCCTACTTGATGCCTCATATCAGTAAGCCTGAGATATCAACATGCTAAAATATTAAGGAAGCTAACTTTAATACTTTGTTAATTTTTGTCTGTCAGATTTCTTCACTGTAAAGATAATATTTAGGCTTGTTTTAAGTAATAGCAATCTTTGAAGTGATATTTGAAATTATTTACATAGCATAATAATCCTCAATATTTCAACTTATAGATAGACCTTCTCAAGACGTTCAGAGTAGGTCATCCAAATTGTCAATTTGGCATAAGAATTATTTTGAGCTGAGGGAAATAGAGAATCTATGGAATTCCTGAAAAATGTTTGCCATTACCATAAGTACCTAGAAAGTTGAAGGCTGGGAGCATAGATTTAGTGTTATCTCCCTAAATAAGTTTTCTTATTAAAGAAAATTCTAATGCAGACGAAGCATCTAGTTTCAGAGCATTTGGTTTTGGTCATATGAGTTCCTCCTTTCTGCCTGAAGCCCTGACCCTTATTCCATTCTTTAGGTCAGGATATAAAATCCTTGATTTGTCCTATTTTCTATGGAATTTGCAGTAATGTAAATTCTTCACACTTTAGTAGTTAAACTTGTTTGTATTTTATTCTAGTATTTGATCATCCAGAGAAGAACTCATCCCTTCCTCTCAGCCCTTAAAATATATTTAGTTTTAACACCCATGATGGCTCATGTTTGAACAATTGTTATCCCATGGCTGCCAACATATTCATTTATTTGCTCAGTCTTAAAATTAATAGAAACATTTGTTCAAAATTGCTAGTCTGTATTTTTATATAAGCTAAGTTTGTTAATTAGAGTTGAATCTTTTTTGGTTATTTGTCTTTGATTGAGATCTTTAGTCTAAATATGCATTCAATATATACTACATCTGGTTCTTCTTACTCCCTCTTAAATGTGGTGTTGTTAGTGTTTTAAAAAGTTTAATTTGCTTTCATTTTGATTCAATTTTAGGGTTTTCTCCCATATTTATTGATTTTACTTATATTTTGGGGGGTATGAGAACATTTGCATGTTTTCAAAATCAATGTTGTACAAGTGATAAATCTGGTCGTGTGACTACCCTATTCCTGTTACTTTCTATCCCATTTCCACGTATACCGTACTGGTAACCACTCTCATTAGTCTTTGACTTGTTCTTCTTTTATTTCAATTGCAAAATTTGTAATAGTTAAATTCAATTTCACTTTGCTTCCACTCAAATAAGTTAGGTCAGTAGACTGAAGAATTCTATTTTCATGATTAGGAGGAAAACATGTTTTTGGGAGTGAACGAAACAAAACTGAGTTTAAATTTAGTATTTTTATTTGTTAGTTGTGCAACATACTTTGTTTTTTGACATATACTTAAAAATGAGAATTTATCAATTTTGCAAAGTTGTATATATGCAAAGTAATTTATGCAGTTTATCTAATACTAAACATTCAACATTTAGAAGTTTGTCAATAATTGACAGCTACCATTATTTCTAGTCCTGAGACCATTTGTACAAGGTAACAATGCATGCTCTGTTTCTTATAAACACATAGTATCCATTAGCAAATGATACATAACAGTCTACTAATAGATTGTTACTGAATCCTTAAAATGCATAGCATTTTACTAATGAGAAAACTGAGATTCAGAAAATTGTGAAGTCATAATAACACTGAGTTAATGTAAGCTGCAGATCTGAGCAGTAAATTCTTTTCAATCTAGGGTAACTTCCACTAAATCTTACTGAGTTTTCACTGGGACATAATGTGACTTTTTGTTCAATGTCTAGAATTAAGTTACTCTAAAAAAATCCATGACTTTCATTCACTTAGGAAATTAAAATCCAGATGTTGAAAATGGAGAAACAGAAGAAATGCACATATATTTTCTCCCTATAGATAGTTCATAAATGCTGCAGCTTTCCCTCAAAAAATAAGACAGATTTCATAAAGGGAAATTCAACCATACTTATAAAAGCAAAATTAAAATAATTTTCTCATATAGAGAATAATAGGTTTACTTTAAAATTTTTATATTTTGTCATTTAGTTAAAACGTCTTGACAATTAAGCACGTCCCTATAATATGGTAACATTACTAACATGGTGTTTGAATGTGCTATTTATTTTGAAGGGTGTAGTTTATCTCTTAGTGTCTATGATTTTCTCTGGAATATAGAAATAACTACTTTATTGAACCACTTTTGAAACTTTAGAAGAATTTCTACCTTAATATTTGAAGGACTTTTATATGAGAGGTAAGGTCACTTAAATCCTTGAGTTTAGTTTTTATTAGTAGAAGCATTTAGTTCAGTCACTGACAATTTTTCTTAATTATGGAACACAAAAAGGTATGCAAGTAATGTGTACCATAGAAAAGTGCATTCTGCCCTGGTAATGAAAGCTTTAGTGACATTTTAAGTAGAAAGGTTGAGTAATGTACCTAAGTACATTTTGGAGTAATTTTGTAAGTTGAAGTAAGATTGATCCATTCTGAAACAGGAAGCATGTAGACCAGAGTAAAAATAATTCAGTTTAAAAAATGATATATCATTTTGCAAGTCTATGCTTTGGTCAAGTGAAAACACCGAATTCAATATTCTGTAAGGTGATACTCACCAATTCTCTACTGTGTGAGTGTGTGTGTGTGTGTGTGTGTGCATGTGTGCATGTTTGTGTGAACATGAACACAAGATTATTTCCTTGCGATTAGAAAAGCAAACTAATTAGGTTGTTTTGTGTCCTTATCCTGTATAATTAGCCACTAATAAAAGTCTTACTTAGTTTTAGTGGATAGTGGTTCATTTTATCACTCTCGCAACATATTTTTCACACTGTATAAGTGTAAGTCTAAAGTACTGGTGGTGCTTAGAGAATTTTTGTTTCAGATGAGCATTATATTTTTTTCTATGCCACACCCTTTATTTCTCTCCAGTTTAAGAGGAAATGAGTGTTAATCTAGGATGGCCAGCTTTTCTAGAGCAAGATGACTTGAAACTCTCAACCAATTATTGACAAACGGTTAATATATAGGAGTCTACCTACTTCTCAGACAGTGTATTTTTAATTTACAGAATGCAAGTTAATATTCACACTAGGAATAAGTTTTTAGCTAGAAGGAAAAATACATTTAATAAATGTTCATCATGGAAGCTCATTTTGTTTATTTTTAATGAATAATACAAGCAATCATTGATTTGGCAGAACTGAAAATCTTTCTGAAACCCATGGTCAGTGAAAAATGAAATGTTACCCCAGGCACATCTTTATGAAAACAATTAACAAGATTTTCCCCTTTAGAATTAGATTTTTCCATTTAATGAAAAATAATTCATGCAGATTCAGTCAAGCATATATAACAGTGTTTACTTAGCTATTACCTTTAAAAGTGGTTTTAGACCTTGGATAGAAAATATCTTGAGTCAGGAAAATGCAACTCCCTGGGGAACACTTTAGCAAGAGTAACTCTAAAAGCTGAGTTAAAATCATTTTGGTTCATAAATTATGCTCTGATTATTAACTTGGAACCCTCATCACAAGGAAAATCCAATATTCAAAGCAGTATTGAGGGAGAAATGAAATGAAAAGAAAGTAACATTATATTTGGAGTGACTTATCGGTTAGAATTTGGCACATACTAAAGAGAATCATTCTGAATTTTTTTTTCTTTTTATTTCCCCTCATGACATTATTATATTAGCAGTTGCACTGTGGATGAAGGTTTTTTAAAATGATAACCCCCTTTGCCAAATTATTTTTCTGAGGGTGAATCAGACTGGGGAAAGGCATTCTCTTTTTTTTGCCTAATGTAAAGCAGATAATTATTGGAGGGTCTAGTTTGTTCCATAAGGCTCTCTCTCTCTCTCTCTCTCTCTCTCTCTCTCTCTCTCTCTCTCTCTCTCTCTCTCTCCCCCTCTCTTCTTTCCTCCACCATCCAGTACCATCAAGGTCCTCACACCCCCGTTCATGATAGGGACTTACATCTCCAACTGTCCTTTGTTTAGTCAGTAGCTGAAAAGACTATGGCAAGTACAGATTTCAGTCCTACATACATTTTCTGAATATACTAAGATTTTCAATACTATTTTATATTTAATTATTTCTTTTTTTAACAGAGAATTGGCTGTTTTGGTTTTTTTTTGCCAGGTTTCTGTGAGGCCTAACTGAAACACCGTCTATGTCTTGTTCAAAACAGGTTTTATGAAGAATAAAATCAGTTCATTTTTCCTTGATACATTATCACCTACAATATATAACACAGTATCAGGCCTCATTAGGTTTCATATACTTGTTGTGAATAATTGTAATTGTGTAACTTGCCATCTACCTATTTTCATTCATATTACCTAGATCACAATTCACATAATAGAAATTCATTATTTGCATATGCTGCTCTTTATACTTTTTGCCATATTTATTTGGCTTTAAATCTGTAAGAACAGAGCTTGTGATCTTTACAGTGTTTACTTGTGAAACATCAGGTTGCTGTGCACAGGGTGTTTTTAAATCTAAATCAATTTCAAATAAAGTATGGCAAAAAAAAGTTAAGGAGTATATGTAAATTTCTCCCACATATTTATATTTATGCAAATTTACAATGGAATTTATTTGTTTTCTCATTAGATTTCTGAAGTCTTTTTTTTTTTCCATTTTGCAGCTACTAAATTCTTTACAAGTTGAACTTCTGTATAATGTTTTACATTTTGTGGATGTTTGCTGTCACTTAGCATATATTCTGTCAATGACCATGAGTCTTTTTTTAATACTTTTTATATCTGCTTACACATTTGCAATGCTCTAACTAGAAAATCTTTTTTCTATGAGACATAATTATAGAAAAGTTTTAAATGCTGGAAGATCAATGATCAAAAAGCAAAATGTATTTAAAATTCCTATTTATGTCTATCATACTTTGGAAACAGCCATTTTTGTAGAAATTTTAGTGAGTTAAAATGGTAACTCAAGTGAAAATATCCAATTGCAATGGAAGTCATGGACCTTTAAAATTAGATAGTTAAAGTTACTTTTGATTTGGTAGCAACTGAAAAGAGAAATAATATGATCAAGGTTCTAGAAGAATCAAAGAAAAAAAAAATAACTTGCAAGTCACTGTTTCTCTCATCTGTGGTCTCTTCACACTTCACTCTGGATTGAGTCAACTGTATGAATTAAGGCACACTTCACCATGCGTTTAGTCAAACTATATCTTTCACATCATACAGCCTCCTTGAAGAACATTTTGTGTGTTATTAGTCAGTCATATCCCAATGTTTATGGCACACATATAGTATGTATGTGAAAAACATAAGTGATGAATAATAAGCACATAGAATAATTATGTGCCCCAATCTGCTGATTTTTCATGGTGTGAAAATAAAGAGCAAGAAAATGAAAAAATGTGCAAGATCATCAAGCTAGAAGAAAATGAGGGCTTTAACTAGGTTGAGAAAACAATGTTGCTTCCTCAGGAGAGTTTAGGTTTATTCTGTTATTCTGGAATAATTTTAGAGAATCATTTTCACCCTCAATATTTCCCTTTGCTGTGTAATGATCTCTAAGACCTTGTAAGTATAACCCAGATCTTTTAGGGAAGACTTATGGTTATTTTTATACACTGTCATATTATATTATCTCTAATTTTGAGTAAGTTATTTGAATATTTATATGACTAAAAGTATATCATTAATGAGTAAGAAAGTTATCCATTTATAGGTACAGTTAGTCTTGTGAATCCTTTGATTTTAATTCAAAGGTATAACTTTATGTGTAGTAAGTATGCTTAAAATCTCTCATTTTGAATCTATAATCGAGAGTTATGGGAAAATTACAATGACATATTAAATAAAGGATAAAAGCAAATTAATGGAAATTGAGATGGGAATAAAAAAGTAACAAATCATACATATAATTTGCCAATGATAAATCATTTTAATGTTCAAATGTATTTATAAGGATTCATCTTTCAACTCAAGTTGTTGCATAGGAAGCATTCAACCCATTCGTATGTTAGATTTTTATTTTGTCCTTTGTAATTTTAAATAATGACATTTAAAAACCAAAATCTGCCCTCACCTCAATCCTTTAAAGACAGAAAGAATAATTATGTAGTTTTTAGTGCGAGGGTAAATGTTAGTCATTCTCTCAGTCTGAGCTCTTGAACCATGCCACACCTGATGAAGTATTGAATGCCTGTCTGTTTCTTGTTTGCTTTTGAAAAAAGCACTAATTCAGATATGTGTTCTCTAAGATTTTAATGTCTTAAAAATTATATTCTTTTTATTTGCAATCATATAATATTAGCTATTATTATACACACTAGAGTGTGTATAACTGTCAACAAGTATTTTAAGTATCTTCAAACTGAAAGAAACAAGCATAGATGTTATTATTTTTAGTAGTGAATGCATTCTTTCATTTCTGTTTCTGTATTTATGTATTGTGTAATGGTAATGGACCTGACCTTCATTCCAGGAAGTTTCCATTCAAATCTCAACTCTTCCTCACATTACTTTGTGATTCTGAGTGTCAGATGCTCTCTCAGAGGCTCAATATCTTTAGCAATGCAAAGGTAATAATAGTTATGTGTGCCTTATATAACTTTATAAATACAATACAAAATGCTTAAAATTAATATTTCATGCATTAGTTATAATTAATTAAGATATTTTACACAATTTCTACATAGAAATTTTATATAGCAGTATAAGCATATATTTTATTACTGTATATCATATCAGTTTTAATTAATTAATACTATTCTTCTATGTGAATATTGATTATTATTGAATTCTATAAGTTTATTTTTCTTAAATAGCAATTTAATATATGTACATTGCAATTTTTAAATCTAAAGCACAAAATGTTGGTTTATAATAAAGCAAGCCTTAGATGTTACAACATTGCTTCGATCAAAAATTATTCAAAAGAGTTCAGCGTATAAAGACTTCCAAAATAGATGTACGTAGAAGCAAATGATATTTTAGATACAAGTTTCTCCTAATGTTATGTACCATAGCACAAATGTAATTTTATATCTCTGCCTCATCAATAACCTATATCATTGGTTGTATTAGTTTGTCTCTTCTCTCCATCATACTATACTCATGGTGAGAGCAGTCATTGATAAGCTACTCTCATTTTTTTCATTCACCTCTAATTTTCTTAATTTGATATAGCAAATCTTAGAATCTTACATAACCACTTATCTGTTATAATTCTCTGTACATAAACCCACACAAATGGGCATTACAGCAAGTACTACAAAACTGGGTTGATTATTTTTGTTTTTGTATTTAAATTTACTTTGAAACATCAACCTCGACTAAGCTCTCAAAACTGCCTAAACATCTAACTGCCCAGTAAATTAACTTTCCCGGTCTTCAACTGATTACTGTTTCATCTTTTCCTTAAAACTTTATCATTCTATTTTCCTATTGTACTTAAAGGCAATGGCCTTGTATTAGTCCTCACTGAGGAAAAAAAGAGGTAGAAAATAATTTATCTTTACTTTCTTGAATCTACATATAAACTTAAGTCAATGGCTAAATTATCCACTGTCTCTACTGCTACAATGAAAGAAAAGAGTCTGTCCTCAAAGTTATACCCTATATGTTTTCTTTTAAATGCTATACCTTGTTTTTTCTCAAGGACTCTGCTTCAGCTTTGATTTGTTCATTATCATTACTTTTTGCTGCTCAACTTGATGATTACCACTGCTTAAAATTGTTCATGTATATGTATTAAATTTATTAATTTAACTTCATTAAAAAAGCAACATTTTAATGCAGGGTACACTGATGGGTATATCAGTCCCCCTTTAGGATATTGCTTCATTGTTCTAACCCATTTCTCAAAAAAATTTTAAAAAATTAAAAACTTTAGTTAAGAACATCTATACTTGTTGTGTTCATATTTCCCACTTCTATTCTGCCTTCACTTTCTACCATCTACTTTTTGTTCCTACTAATCAACTGGCTCTTCTCTTTTGAGGGTCTGTTACCACCTTCTTATTACCAACTCAACAGATGTCTCCTTCCCCTTCTCTTAAGTCAACTTTCTGGATCATTTCACAAGTCAATCACTTGTTTATTTTTTGACACACTTCCTTTTTCCTTAAACAATGACAATATTTTTTCCTGCTTTGCCTATCTTCAATTTTTTTAATATTTTATTTGTTTAACTTATTTTTTAGAGGAAGAAAGCAGATAGAATTGAAGGCACATAAGCAGTCAGAAAGAAAGGAGAAAAGAGGAAGAAGCATTTACTTAATTAGTTAGTTGTGGGGTTTTTTGGCTGTTTTCTGCAGTCCAGGATCACAAATTTGGGTCCTTGGATTTTGCATATGACTATGCTGAAGCTGCAGACTAGACACCTGAGCCACCTGGGTGCACCAGTCCTGCTTTACCTTTAATGCATGGAAACTTTTTCTTCACTTCTTCCTCTCCTCTATCATTTCAGTTCTAGATGTTGGAAAACCTTGAATCAATCTTGGTCCTTTCCCACACCGCCTACATGCTGATAAATCACAAATTATATCTTTACATTTCACATTTTCTATGAACACCAGTACTTTATATGTAGTGAACTATTTGACATTTACTAATGAGATTTAATATGTCTACACAAAATTCATTACTTAACAAAAATACAGCTTGTTTTTCTCAGATTCTTAAGTCACAGTTCTTGAGATGAACCTATGCCATTATTACCAATGTTTGCTTTTTTTTAATCTTAGCTTCCACCCATGCAGCAAAGAGCTATCAGACCATATCTTTTTCATTTCATTTCATGCCCCTATTTTATTGTATGTGTCTTTGTGTTGATTGTATCTCACCTGGAGTACAACAATTTCCTAAGAGATTTTGCTGTACAATTTTATGAACTATATCGTATTTTCTTTAGACAGTATCTACAGCATTGTTTTTAAAATGTGAAAGGCATATTATTAAAGTAGTTTAGAAATTATGATGGGAGAATATCTATAAACCTGGGGTAGACAAATATTTATTAAGAACAAAATGTAGTAACTTTTAAAGAAATAATAGTGATGAATAGGTTAATTAAAATCATTAATTTCTAATACTCAGAGTTACCTTGAATAAAGTGAAAAGACAATTCACATTTTGAGAGAAGATATTTTCCACTCATATATCAGGCACAGATATAAACGTAATGTATGAACAAACACAATAGAAAATCAATAAAAAATGCAAAAAGCCCAACTGAAAGTGGATGAAATATTGCACATGGGCTTTATGAACAAAAACATTTGCATAACTAAGTAACATATGAAGAATAAAAATTAAATGTTGAATGAAATATCACTACCAGAGTAGCTAACATTGAAAAGATTGATAATATCATTATGTTCTCAATTATTTGAAATGACAAAACTTCCAAATGGTGAAAATGGGATAAAAATTTTACAACTGCTTTGCAAAACCACTTAGCAAAGTGAAAATATGATTCAGTAATTTTCTCATTGGAATATACTTATAAGTGTACCAAAAGACATTAAAGGAATTCTACAGAAGTTATATTCACAAAAGCTCCAATCACAACAAAACACAAGTCTAATTACAATAAATATACATTATCATAAAATTATAAACAGTCATGGAAAAAAAACAACATCTGAAGCTCTACAAATTATATGGCTAAATCCTGTAGATGTAATAATGATAATATTGACACACTGAGTTATTTGAATGTAAGCTAAAAGTCTTCAGTGAAAAGATTCCTTAAGGAAAGAATGACTGAAATATCTCATAAACATCTTTCAGTTTTATTGGTTTATTTTGCCTTTTTAGCATAGTTCACACCAAATATTGATTAATATTTCAAATCATTTTAACCGATGTTCCCAGTGGGAATAATTTCATGTCAGATATGACAATAGTGACATCTGATGTTTGAAGTTCTGAGATATTATAACTTATTGTGAATTTTGAGATGTGTCTGGGATACTCTTCAAATGAAATTATGAACACTAGATAATATCTTTTTCTAAATTTTAAAAAGAAAAACAGCTTATTTAAGGAAGTTAAACCAAACACATGCAATTAAAGAAAGTCAGGCTAAAATAACTAAGCTTTGGGATAAAATTTATTCTACATGGTGTCAGTATCTATTTCGTAACAAATTACCTTAAAAGTTGGTGGTTTAAGACAAAAGAATAATTAATATTTCTCACACTTCTGAGGGTTGATCATACAATCCTTGTTTTCAGTCACTCATCCAGTTACAGTCAGACGTAGATCACAATAGGGTGACTCCTACGTCAACGTTTTTGTTTTTTTTTTAATCCTGGTTATAATTTGGGAATTGAACTATGGCAGTAATCCTGAAAATCTAGACAAGATTCTTTCATGTTTCCTGGACTTTCTCCTAACAAGATTGGGTTCTGTGGCTGAGTATCTCAAAATAACCAAGCAAGGCTTTATTAAATTTCATGACTTAACCTTGGAAATCATGCAATGTTATCTACTATGATCATAATTCCACCCAGATTTAAGTGTTGAGTATCTAAAACCCATGTCTCAATGAAAGAGTGACACTCATGATAAATCTGCCACTTATTCAAAACCAAAAACATGCGTTTACTAGTATGAATGCTGAACTATTGAAAATTAGTAGTCAAAAAGATGTTGTCACTACTGTGTCCTATCTCTTCTATGACTTCATACACTGTATAAATCTAATGAAAACATTGATATTAATAGTAGTGTAGGTAGTAACACAAAATATATGTAATTAAAGTTATTAATATATAAATGTCTATGAATTTTGGATCTTTACTAGTCCTTAATTTCAAACATCATTTTCCCTTCATTACTGTGTTTTAATAAAGTACTCAGCTTTTTACAAAATTTCATCTGTCATCAGGAAATAGTTCCCAAACTAATTTTAATGGATATTTTGTTGTCAACAGTCATTCAGTCCAGTAAACTAAACTGACAGATTATAGTATCAAAACTTATAAACTGATTTCAGAGTCAGCATGATAATGGCCTTGAAATATAATACTATCCCAATAAGTAATTAGATAATGATAATTCTGTGTATTTCACACAAGAAATGTATCACAGTCCATGTTATTAAGAACACATTAACATTTTTGTTTTGCTAATTTTTCAACATCATCAGAATAATTTATTATGTTAATAGAATAAGTAATATAAAAAGGTTTTGTCTGATACTGAGCTGTAATTAGAACATTTGAGTTGAAATCTATTTTTAATATAAATGAAATTTCAATAACAAGCCCTCTGTGACACAAATTAGTTATAGAGAAGCACAGAGAACTTAAGAATTAATAGCTATTTGAATATGCATTTAATATAACTATGAAGTAAACCATACATAAATAGAAGTGAGTGAATTTTGAGTAGAATCTTAAACAAATGTTCTACAGATTATCTTTGAATTAAAACTGACTCATTTTTATTAGTATGTCTTGATATAGTAAACTGCAAACTTAATTTCTCACTTAATTTCTCACTTTCTTACGTTTTTTTCCTTATTAGTGAAAACACAGTATTATTGTTATTTATTTTGGGGGGCCAGGGGAAGAAAGAATCCATATCACTTTTCAAGTGAATGAGCTTTTATAGGTTTTTCTTTTTCAACAGTGGGAATACTCATAGAGGATCATATGGGACATAATTATTTTAAGAAGAAAGACAGTAGGTTTATTGTTCTTATTCATGGATGCATGGATTTGGTCTCCTGAACAGTTTCTCCCAATTTCATCGCTGTGCTTAATGTGATCCTGATGTATCAGTCACTCGGGTTATGTTTGAGTATCAACAATATAAAAACTAATTAAGAAATACTTACAAAAAATTAGCGGCATTTCAATACGTCTTTATTTTTCTAATTTTTTTTTTAGTGAATGGAGAAAACCAATAGCAATTCTTCATCTTTATCCAAAGTGTCTGATTAGGGGATTTTGCAAAGTGAGTATTTAGAATAAGATAGTGTCTTCTGTTTTACTTCTAGGTTTGTTTTCTTTATTTTTTCAGTATTTGCAAAGAGAGGTAGAAAAGGAAGCAACCCATGGAATGCTAAAAAGATTAAGAGAAATGAAGACCAAAATATCTTAAAAAATAATGATTGCAGCAATAGTAATGTCAAATCATCAGTAAATTCAAACTATACCATCTAAACTGGTGAGTACATTACATGAACTAACTCATTCAATATTCACATTAATCCTCTGACTTGGAAAAGTGAGATAAAGGGGAATTTATAATATGCACAGGATCACAAAGCTAGTAAATGGAAGAAGTGGAATTTGAACTAGTTAATCTATCTGTAGAATCAAAAGGTAGCTATTGAAAATTCAGGAAGATTTCTTTCAGGAGTTGAGTGATTGCTCAACATTTTCACTTTTAGTTTGCTTGGTATCTACTCCCTGAGTTGAATCTACATAGTATATTTTTAAGAACAGTTCTGCAAAATAACATAGAATTCAATAATTAAAACTCATCAGGAAATGAAGTTGAATCTATCTGAATACTTGCAGTAATTTCTCTTAATTTGCACAAATATTCCTCTGCTCCTGTAATTGTTTTACTCAGCATTTATTAAATTTTATTTATGTATATACACATATACATATATATTTATCTTCACTAAATAATTTATACCACTGGAATAAAATAAAACATATACAAAAAATAATGGTTTCATCCTTTGAAAGACAAAAAATTGTGAGGAATTTTCTGAAAAATAAATTCTTGGATGTTTACAAATGTGGTTTCATTCTTAAGCATGTGGATTGATAGATAACTAGAAGAATAGTGAATATATAAATTTTATTTCTGGTAAAGTTGTTATGTCTTTTATTTATAATCTTTAAATTGCTTGTTCATATAATTGCATTTTGGAATAGGGTAAAGCATCATCTATAAGGTCCCAAACTGAATTAACTGCAGACCACTGTGGTAGAACTTAACAATGTTTAAAGAGATGCTTAGGTGAAGCAATATCCATTGAAATGTAATAACTTGTTTTAGGAGGTAAATCCCTTTATTTTTCTAAATATTAATTGAATTATATGGAATTCTTTAAATCAGATAGTCAAGAAAAAGATCCTAATAATTAGGAGGACTGTATATTACAGTTTAAAATTTTCCTGAATAGATTCTGTATGCCACTTAAGGAGAGGGAAAATGTACAAACCTGAGAGCCAATCCCTTTAGAAACAGTAGGTTGCTTTATCTAATCAAATAGATTGATCTTCAGAAAAAATTTTATTTTGCAGAATTTCTTTGACCAGAGACACCAGAAAATTTCATTGTAACATGATTGGATATTTTCTTTTACTCTTTCCTTTTGACTATGTAGAGAATTACCAGACAAAGACCTCCCTACGTTGTCTGCGAGTCCAGGTCATTACACCTCACATAACCTTTTAATTTAAGGATGCCTCTTTGGGTGGGGAGTGGGGATATGTAGGATTTATAATCAGAATCTTAAATTTGGTTTTATTTTTGGTTGCAAGGTCTCCTCCATAGTCTCTTTGTAGTCCCATCCATGTTATTACCAATGTTTTTGTCCACAGAGTGTATGGATAAATTTCCTAGATATGATAGACACATCTGTTGCTTTCCCTCAAAGTCTCCTAAGATATGCAAACACACCAGGTTACCACTCAGGACATTTAACTAGGAGAGTTATTGTAAGAAGACAAAGGTTGTTTCTAAACATTTGGGCTTAAGCCTCTTCTCTGAATATTAGGGAATATATATGAAAAGATATCCGTTCATCAGAATGGTGACTATTCTGACAATACAATGAAGAATATTGAATTTGTTATATTCATGGTGACAATTTCTACTACAGAATCAAATTATGGAATATAATTATAGTGCCACTGGGGTATATATTGAAATTGCATTTGGTGTCGTCTATTATATTCAAGTATAGATTTGGAAAGGAATTTGATTGCCATGATATGTTTTTATTGACAACAATGAAAAATTCCATAGTGTATTATAGAATAAAAAATGGTTTATCTTATTCGATTCTCAAGTAATTTTTTGAGTTGAGTAAATATAGCATACTTTTTACTCCTCAGAATTAAAATTTAATGGACTCTCATAGATTAGAGAGGTAAGTGGAAATATATGAAAACTTATCCTAGCCCCCAAATATTCTATTTTAATGAATTATACTTAATATTTTAGAATTAATTTGTTTTAGTTTCTACTTTAGAGGATTAAAAGATAATCAAAAACAATCAACTATTCTTTAAGTTTCTTAAATATATGTTCTGATAACAAAAAGAGGTTCAGATATATTATCAGGATGAAAGCAACATTTCACATGGACTATGATTTAATGAAGGACTGTATTCATTAAGAATGCTTTTGGAAGCATGTAAAGAAAATATACTGGGATGCTAATCAGACATTTATTTTTTACTCAGAAAGATTATACCTAGAGGATCTATTTCATATAAGCACAGTTAAACTCTTCAAGAATCCAAATTCCTTTTAGCTTCCCTTTCTATTAAAAATTAATTCTCCTTATTTAAACATGATTGGTCTGCAATCAGACATTGACTCCACATTCTAAATAGGAATAAAAGCCAAAGAAGTAGAACACATTCTGGTAATGTTATCAGAAGCCCCTGTCCTAGTCCATCTGGTTATTTCTAGCAATATCTCAGTCACAAGAATTGAATCATACAATCAAGTCTATTTGTAAATGACTTTTGAAATATAAAAGTTTTAATAACGTGCTTTTCTGAATAATGCAAAATTAACATATTTTCAGTAAGGAAGAATGGTACATGGGTATAGGGTTCATAATTAGAAATGTCTGCTATAAGAATGTAAGATGCTGACATTATTCTCCTCACATCACTACTTGGTGCTGGGAACTTCATTTTTAATCAGCAGTAGTCAATGATTGTATATGTGGAAAATTTTGCAGTAGTTTTTGTCTTGTAACCATAAGTATTCTTCTTGTGTAACAGCTGTTATTTTGTCTTTTGAATATTATATTTATGATTAATACAATGATTTCTGGGAATGTGCAAAGTTACAAGGTAGTGATAACTATTTTTTGGTTTGCTTGTTTGGGAATTAATATATGAAATATGAATATAAATATATATTGATATTTTCTCCTGAGTGGTGTGAAACATTTCTCTTATGTGAGTAACTGAATAACTTCCTTTTGAAGAACTTTCTAGATTATACTTAAAAGTGATCAATGAGACTAAAAAAATCAACATTTTATAAGTATTCATGATAATGCTTCTACTATTAGTAACAAAAATGAAAAGAAAAAATATTTTATACATGACATGAGTCTTACATAATACATGCAGAATAGTCATCTTTGAACATAATACAGAATGTGTGAAGAGGAAGAGAGTGACCTCTTTTATATGTTTTTCCCATACAAGATTAAAAAGACTATCTTTATTATCAGTACCCCTATTGTAGCACTTTTTATCCCACTATTTTACAAATTGATATTAAATTAAATTGGATTGCCTTTTTTGTATACAAAACCTTTCCTAATGAAAGTGTCAATAGACAAGCTACTAGTAAGGTGAAGAACTTGAACTTCACAATGTACAGGGTCTAGGACAACAGACTCAGGTCCACCAAACCACCATTAGTTACTTAACATCTTAGAATCCCATTTCTTCATTGGCAAAGTACAAAACATATAAAATATTCTTCATTAGGCTTTAGGACAAGAAATAAGGCAATTCAATAAAGCATTTAATTGTGTGTTTTAACATAACAACTGCTGTTATTGATTATTTACATGTTTTTTTCTTTTTTCTGTTAATATACCATTGTTTCATGTCATATCAGTGTCAAGAAAGAGATAAAATAGAGGAAGGAGAGAGGAAGAAGGAAGGAAGGAAGAAAAGAAATAAGAAAACTTAAAATGCTTAATAATATATATTCATGATTTAACTGATACTAGAATAAATAAAACAACATCTTGCTTAATGTGGACTATATTTTTGTCCTTTCATTTTCAAGAAGTCTTCGAAAAGAGAAAACATAAGAATTTACAAATCACTCTATGATTAGATTAGAACTAACCAGTGGTTCAGAGACCTAGTTCCAGTAATGTTAGTTAAGAACATGCTTTCAAGATTTTTTTTAATTAAAAATGATTGTCTCCAGTATAGTGAATAAAGTTTTTAGCACTACCGGATTAAGACAAAATTAATATACACGTGCATACATGTTTTCATATCAGTATTCAGTATTTAGTTCATCCCAAATTCTTATTTTAAAAAGGTTTTAGGAATTTAAATTTGGATTTGTTCTTTAATATTTTTAAAATTGAAGTATACCTTATGTGAATCCATATTCATAAACCTTTAGTGCCTAACACAATTTAAGATGCACTGTGAATATCCCATGAACATTCTAACAAGATTATATTATGGAATATTTCAAATGAATCTCCATGATCTCTCCCAGTTAATATTAATCACCAAGGGTAAACCCTATTCTGACCTCTATCTACATAAAATATTTTATCTATTTTAAAATTTAATCTAAGTAAAATTATGCAAGTTATACTCATTGTGTCTTGACTTCATTCTATCCACATTATGTCTGTGAGATACATTCATTTCATGTATAAGAAAAATCTTTCCTTCTATTGCTTTATTCATTGCATGGATGTACTAGTTTTATTTTTATCCATGTGATGCCATTTAAACAGTTCCAAATAACAAACTTATAAATATTTTTCTATATGTTTTGGCATATCTAGACACTCTTTTTTCTTGGTACTATACCAGCAGTAGAACAGTTGAAATTTATCATATATGTATGATTAACTTTATTTAATTATGATGAATGCTGCCAAAGCAATTTTATTCATTTAAATTGCTACAGATAATGCAAATGTTCTAGTTGTTTTTCAATTTTGCCAAAACGTGCCCTTTCAACATCTTAATTTTAATTCTGGTGAGTGCACAAGACATAATTTTGATTTGAATTTACATTTCTGTAATGATGAATAACACTGAGCATACCAGATATTTTAGACAATTTTGTATCTCACATGTGAAGAACTTATTCAAATCCTAGTTTCATCATTTTAATTGTCTGTCTTTTTCTTGTTGCTTTAAATAAGTTCTTTTTGGAATTTAGATAAATGTCTTTTGTAGGCTTTAAAACAGGCAAATTTCTTTCCCGCATTGTGATTTTGATATTTTGATTTTCTGAAGTTTTTAGTTTCATGAGTTATGACTGTAATATAAGTATTATGCACACATTTGATGCATACAGCTTGATGTCTGAAAATACACATGTTTGAAATGATTACTACAACAAATCTAAGTATAGTCATCACCTCTAGAAGTTTCTTTGTTCAGTTCTGTGTATAGGCATTTTAACTCTGTCCCTCTGAGAATAGCCCTCAATGTGATAATTAGCCTCTTTGCAAAAAATAAAAATAAAAAAAATCAACAGCATTGAAGTAATATTGCATAACATTATATGAGTTTCAGGTATGAATCACTGTAATTCAAAAATTTATTCATACAACATTAAATTCACAACTAAATTTCCAATTCTTTCTTCATTGAAATGATCCTTGCATCCAGTTGAGCCAACTCACATCTCCCTTCCTTCTGGTACCACTAATTTCATTTTATAATTTAAACGTTTGTCCATTTGTTTTGTTTCTTTATATACCACATATACATGAAATATGATGTGCGTCTTTCTCTGCTTGACTTATCTCACTTAGCAAAATATCCTTGAGGTCCATCCATTTTGCTGCAAGTGGTTTTATCTTTTTTTTTAAACAACCTTAATATTCCATTGCATATAATATGATAATATAGTACAATATGATATAATACATGTAAAACATATTCTTAATCCCCCCATTTGATTTTTTAAATTTCCCATTACTTGGAGTACTGTTTTTTTTCTCCTTTATTTTAAGTCTATGTTTATTGTCATAGATTAATATAATTACAAGTAAGTAGTTTTTAGTTGGCTTTGTTTTGTCTAATATATCCATTCTGCTTTTTTGATTAATAAGTTCAGACTATTTACATTTAGGAGGATTATTGATAAATGAGTTCTTGTCATTTTGTCTTTTGTTTTCTGGTCTTATCTATCTTTTGCTTTGTTCAACATTTTTTAAACTTTTTTTATTTAGTTAAAGGAGCTATTTACACCACAACTCCTAAGATGGGGGTCTAATCATGGTGACAAAGTTTTCATTTGGTAAATATTTATTTCTTCTTATATCTGAAAGAAACCTGGTGGGCTAGAATATTTCTACTGCCAGATTATATCCTGGAGTTTTTTGAAAATGTCACTCATGTGTCTTGGTCAGTAAAGTTTCTTTGGAAATCTGTTGAAAACTGATGGGGGTGACTTCATAAGCTACTATATTCCCTCCTCATTACCATTAATATTTTTTCTCCATCTTGGTCTCTTGATATTTATAATAATATGACTTGTTTTATTTCTCTTTGCATTTCGATAACACAGTGTTCTATTAGCTTCTTGGACATGATTGAATTCCTTCCCCAGGTTTTGGCAAGTTATAAGCTAGTATTCCCTTACATAAGCTCTCTCTTCTCTTACCATTCTCTTCTTCTTCTGGTATACCCATTGTAATTATGTTGTCTTTTATCATGAAATTAGATAGCTCATGCAGCTTTTCTTGAATTTAAAAATAAATTATTTATCTCTCTTCCCCCACTTGGATAATATCTAGATTTATATATTGAACTCATTGATTTTTAATCCATTAGTTCTATTCAGTTTCTGTAGCTTCCTGTAACTCTCAATATCTAATTTATTGAGGTTTTTTGCATCTTAAATCTATAACATTTTGGTTTAAAACTTCCATATATACCCCCTGCTCATTTATTTTATTCCTGACCTTACCAAGTTGCATTTATGACTTTTCTTTTATTGCTTTGTGTTTTTCATGATAGTTATTTTGAATTCTCTATCCATTAGGAAACTAAAATATCCATGCCTTTGAGCTGGTTTCTTGAGAATGTTCTTTCTTTGCGTGAACATTTTTTCTAGGTCTCAAATTGTCTTGTATTATACCTACCCATTTTGCTACTTTGCTCCCTTTGAAATTATTCCTGACATTTCAGTGATAATCCTGGTCATCTATTTAGACATGACCTGTTTTTCTTTGCTTTTCACAGATATGAATGCTTAAGTTCCTCAGGAAAATGAGGAATTGCTGATGCTTCTTCTGGGTGTGTGAGGGGTGCAAATGGGGCTAGCCACTCTTTGGATGTGCTAGAAGAGACTTATTTCATTTGTACTGCCCCACTACCAATTTTCTTTGGTATCACAGAACAGTGACTAAGTCACCGTTGTTGTACTTCAAAATGCTAGTACAGAATCATAACAGTTGGGGAAAGGGAGTGTAATCTAAGGCACATTTTCTCTTTTCCTTCTTGCTCAAGTCCTCACCTATGTGGAACAACTAAACTCCACCACTATCAATTTCACCTGGGCCAATGCTGTATGCCCTACAACATCTGTGTTCTCCCACATGAAATTTGCAAGAGGAACAAAGAGAGCAAATTTAATGCTTGAACAGACTTAGAATTTGTTTTTTCTCTTATAAAGTTAAACTTTCTTTACTATATGTATATTTCTAATTCTGTACTTTTTATGAAGAGATGATTTGCAAGAAATGACAAAATGTCATTTAAACCCAGTCTAACTTACGTTAAATGCAAATTAATGAAATTTAAATTTGAATTATTTTATAATTTTCATAATGCAGAAGCATTTATATAAATGGTGGTTATAAGTAATTAAACAAAGAGCACAAGTAGATATAATAGTTCAAGAATGAAAGGAAAAATGTATTGATAAAATGTCACTATTAATCACCATCAGATTAAGGTTTTCACAATGCTATACTCTTTTTATCATGAACAGAGCGAAATAAGATTAAATCAGATATTGGATTCAGAAAGAAAGCAAAGCAGCTTAATTTGAACACTTGATTTCTTGTTAATTCCATTCATGTGGGAAATATAATCAAGCCATGTTTCTTAAAAAAGTTTGAACTAGGATACAAAATGTTGTAATACATAAATATGAAAACCAAATTTTGTTTGATTAAAATACAGTTTAGTTTTTAATGGCTATGTTAATGGAATTAGATATCAATACGGAAATAGGTATTGTCATATAAATATATTTTAAATTTAGCAAATAACTGATGCTATATGGAAAAGAAAAATAAATTGTATTTATTAGGTGACAAATATGTTCATGTTTTATAAACGTGGAGAGATTATTTGACATTGTTTTGTTTGCTTCCTTAATTTTCAATTTTCAGATAGTCTGTGAATCTTTATATGAGCACCCAGAGGAAAATTACAATATCTAGTATAATTCTGAGAATTTTAACAGTAAAAAAAAATATAAAAAAATCTCCACAAACACACTTTTAAATATACATACAACTTGTTGAAATTTTTAATGCATGCTTAGCTTTGGTTCTAATTTCTAAAAATAAAAGGTAGAAATATTTTTAATAAACACTTGACAGTAATCGCTGTTTAAGTTGGCACTTTCGTGTTCTCAATATTTTCTTTGAGACCTATGAATCGTTGCTGAATACATATAGATTCATATTATAGGTTGCTTATTCGTCTTTTGGTTTGTAATGTATTATGTCTTTGTTAATTCTATATTTCATCAGAGTTGACTGTATTTCAATGCTGTAGTGTTCTACAGAGTAAGCGTCTGAAGAGAGGAAGACTGAACTCATTATAGATTCAATTATATCCAACTTCTCTCTCCTGCAAAAATATCCTATTTTGAAGCCCTAATACCAATCTGACTTTATTTGGAGATAACACCTATAAGAAGCTATTTAAAAGAATATGAAGCAATGTGAATAAGGTGTTAATCTGGTAGGATTTCTGTACTTACAAGAAGAGGATGAGGTGCCAGGTATCTCTCTCCACACTCACTCACCGATGGAAGTTTATGTGAGGACACAGAAAATAAACATCTAGAAGTCAAGGAGAGAATTCTTTTTAAAATAATATAATAGTTTTATTATTATTTCTTTTGCTTTCAAAGTCATATTCATTTTAAGAAATTGAACTCATTTCTCTGTCTATGGGTATTTATTATACATCACACCTGCCACCTGTTTTAGTGTCCTTTACACCACCACCTTGCTCCCTCTACCCTACCCTAACCCCACTCGCCAACTCCCTTGATAGATATCATCTTGTCTTGTGAGTTTTGTGGTTTTTACCTGTTAATTTCATTTTAGAATATTCCATATATGTGAAATATTCCTGTATTTATCTTTTTCCTTCCAACTTATTTTGCATAACACTATCCCCTACAGTTCAATCCAGATTACAGCAAAGGGTGGTACTTTCTTTTCATTTCTTTCTTCCTTTATTTTATTTTATTTTTTTAGTAGTCGTATAAAATTTCGGTGAGTATACATACCATATCTACTTCATCCAGTCATCTCTTTATGGGCATTTCAACTGTTTCTGTGTCTTAGCTATTGTGAACTGCGCTGCTATGAACTTAAGGGTGCAGATATATTTCCTGATTAGGGATTTTGTATCCTCTGGTATTCACCTACAAGTGGGATTGCTAGATCAAATATAAGTTCCATGTTTATTTTTTTGAGGAATCTCCATAATGTTTTCCAGAAAGGTTGTATTAATCTACATTCCCACCAGCAGGGAAAGAGGGTTCCTTTTTCTCCACATCCTCTCCAACAACTGTTATTTTTCAACTTTTGGATATAGGTTATTCTTGATTGTGTGAGGGGTATCTCACTGAGGTTTTTATACGCATTCCTCTGATGAGTAATATAGATTTTTTTCCTGTGTGTGTAGGCCATCTGTGTGCCTTCTTTGGATAGATGTCTGTTCAGTTCTTCTGCTCATATTTTTGAATTGAGGTGTCTACATTTTTGTTGTTGCAGTGTGTGAGTTTTTTGTATATTTTGGAGATTAAACTCTTAACTGAAGTAGGTTGTGTGAGTATTTCTCGAAGTAGAGAATTCTTACCAGAGATCAACTATGTAGCTTTGTTCTTTTGTATTAGATGAAGGAAAACCTTTCCTTAGTCAGCTCTAATATCATGCTGTTGTTCATTAGCATACCTAACGTTTTGTTGCCCTGTCTTATACAATGGTTGATAACAGATGTATCTTTGTTACCATTTCCATGTATCATATCCTACTTACCTTTTAATCCCTTTTTTGAATCCCATGCAAATATTCATGGAGTCATGACTTTTTTTTTTTTTTAATTTTCATTTCATGAAATGTGGCCACACTGTTTTCACAAGTAATGACACCATTTGGCTTCTCATCAGGAATATGAGTTTGAGTTGGTCCAGTTTGTGCTGGAAAAAATGTAGTCTGGAGGGAAGAGTCGTCAATAAGGCTATTTAAAGCAGTTGAGAATAGTAGTACACTCAGCAGGGAAACACTACCTAGGAAACATGCAGGATGAGGAACTATAGGACATATAGGAGGACATAGCAAATTACAGTTAACCTTCCTACTACAGCTATAAAAAAAACCTCTAGTTTGTTCAGAGGCGGTATTGTGATTTCATTGAGATATGAGAGGATATAAGGAGGAGCAGAAATAGCTGTGGGTTATAGTGAAATAGAGTTAGAAATTCTTTATTATGACTGCTGATCTCTGAGGCAGTATAGAGAAACTTTTGATTATGTCTATTTACAATGATTTTTTTTTCCACCTCTGAACTTCTGAGCACTTATATGAGCAACTGTTTATCAATTTCTTTAAATTGCCATTTAGCTTATCCTTTCCCATAGAATATTGTTTTTTGTTCTTTGGGTTTTCTTTTAAGGAAAGGAGCAGGCAGGAATGAAGGTGAATAGGCAAGTAGGGATGCATAGATAAAAGACGAAGTCATTTATTTAATTGCTCTTTATTTATTCATCTTGGTTTTTCTTCCTGGCCCTGGGATGAATCCAAGTCCTTGGATGAATATGGACTGTGCTCAGCTGGAGACAGCAGACCTAAACAACAGGGTGCATCCCCATTGAAAAACATGTTTTTAAAATACTCTCTGTAATACTAATTCATGTCAAGTAATAGTTAATCTTTGATTTCAAACAGATATTTAATTTTATTATTAGACAAATCTTATTAATCATACTCAAAAAGTTACTTACATAAAAATGTCTTTATTATAAAATAACTTTATTATTACCCATTTCAATTTACTTCTCAGGTTAAAAGTTAAACCCTAGAAACATTAGCATAAAGGTTTAAAACATTTCCAGACACAGGGAGGTGTTCAAATTGCACTAACAACTTTTAGTTTTTTTTATTGTTTTATGATTATTTTTCACATTAATGTCATTTTAGTCTTACATAATAAAATGATTAATCAATTAATTAATGGCAAATGATTACTTCAAAATACTATTTTAAAAATATTGGTCATAAAACTCAAATTGAAAGCTGCTAAAATAATTCAATATCATCTCTATTGCTAGAAAATTTTAACTGAGAAGAATTAGAATATATATTTAAACTATGAAAATTGCAAGGCATTAAAATTTACATTTCATTCACAAAAAATTCGAGTTCAAAAGTGATAGAATTTCTGCTTAAGGAATTTTAAACTTATGAATCTAAAAGTAACTGTCAGTATGGGTAATAATTCCAATGGATTGATATGAGTTAAATGATTTTCCAGGGAGAGAAAAATGCTTAGGTGACAACTTCAGCTTCCTGTAAAGAGGTGTGAAATGTGTTTTTTTTTTTTTTCCTGTGCATTATGATGATCTGGGGGAAGAATGGAATGATAAGATCATAAAAGGAAAATTTGCAGAAGTTGAGGTCAACCTTAAATGCCTGATCAAGTTCCCACTCTGATTTAGGCAAGCAATCCTAGAGAGAATTGTACACTAGCAGTAGCAGTATATGAAGCAGTACGAAACTTTGAGAAATGCAGAGCAAAGGCAGGAGGCCCTGTAGCAAAACGTTTCCATTGTCTAAGGTATTGGATAATGAAGACCTAACTCCGGATAATGAGGGGAAGTAAACTCAACACATTTAGATGAAAGATCAACATTTTAACAAGAGCACATATGAAATAAGAAGACAGGGTGACTTTTCTGAGAAAGATTTTTATCATGTTTAGAATTACGCACGCACTTTTATGAAAATTGTGCTCCCTTATCACTTACTTAGATTGTGGAAAACCTGAAAAAGCATTCAAAATAAATAATTATAGAGTTGTAAATGAACACTTTGAGACTAAGTTAAAATAAATTATACTACTAAGGTTCCATTAGAAGTAAAAAGTCATTGACCATATTTGGTCAATACTTGAGTATGACATAAATATTTATAGACAGTGCAGATATCAAAAAAAATGAGGATGATTTTTGATGAATCTGATGAGACTCAAAATTCTTCATGACTTTATTTATATAATTGACAACTTGATTATTGTTCTTTTTTTTGAATTTTGATTCTAAATGGTTTACATGCAAGGTATGTTTGAAATAAAAATAAGATAATTGACTCTGTTGTGGTATATACACTGCTCTAAGAAGGGTAATTAAATAGAAACTTCTCAGTCCCATGAAATTTGCATTTTAAAATACTGAAAGATTTATTTCTTGCTTACTGATAGCCATCAATCTATAAAATTTTATAGTCAAATATTTTCTTCAAAATTGTAAGGAGTAAACCAGAAGAGAGTACTAGATTTCCACCACAAAAATGTTTAACTTCAATCACTTTAAGAATAAGCTTATTTTCATGTGTTTGATCTCAACTAGAATGCATTCAGCAATGGGCCAGAAAGCCTAGTCAAAATTATTAAGACTAAGAGGGTCTGACTTATTATCTGCTCCTCACAGAGATGGCAATCACTTTCAAGTGACCTAAACATGAAATCCAAGACTAAGTGTTTAACTGAGTGATGACTCTTATTCTAAGCATTACACTCCAAAACAGAGTTTTTTGGTCTGGGTTTGTGGAATGAAATAAAACAACACAACATTAGTTTTTCATGAATAAATAAGTAAGTCATTAATAAGAAAGGCATACAAGGAAATAACAACTCAGTACAGTCTAACTAGTGCTTATCTTTCTATTAGCATGCCAGGTTTTCAAGAATTCTGTTTCTTTAGTCACATTAAACTCTGAAACTTGTCCACGGTTGACTAAAAGATAAAGCTAACAGGCTATGGAAATGGACTTTGAAAATAAGAATGATTCATTGTCTTGACCTTTGATCTTTGCAGAATTTGAAATTCTACCTGAACTTTTCTGCAATGGAAAGAAGTGTTATTAGGCAATAAAAATGATTCCTTTCCTTAAAAAAAGAATGTGGAAGAGTTATGTTTTGCTGCTAATTCAAGAAGCTGCAAAATAAAGCTCTTAGGGTTACAGACAAATAGGAGGTAAACACACCCTTTACTTGTTTCCTTTTAGATTCTTCCTCCCTCCAATGGAAATCGGTAAATGTTTCCTTTGAGGTAATAACTACACAGCTAATGAGGAAGCTAGAATGTGCAAAATGTCATCACTGAAGTGAATGATGTTCACCTTACATAAACTGAGTAATTGTCTATGTACATTTATAATCACATTCACTCACTTTCCAGGTAGTTGAATTAAACTGTACCTCATTAATTCCTTTGAGAATAAAGAAAACCATTTTGCAAAATTTTAAATGACCTCAATTGAATCAACTAAAAAGAAAACATACTGAAATTGAACTACCTAAAGCATTGACCTTCAAAAATCTCTGTATGCCATCGTAATCCTTTTAAATTGAATTATCCCTTCTAATTATTTACTTGCTCTTTAATCCCCTTGCATTTTCTTTCATTTTCAACCTTTTTACTTGCCTTTGTTACAAAATTTTCTATGAGCATGCAGGGAAAAAAGGATGCTTTCATCATCATGATGTACCGTTGATTTTGTATCTAAAGTCATTATAATTCTGGAAGTTGTTCTGAGGTTCAATGGATGTTTGCCAGGATTTAGTCTGTGGAAGCTAAGTACTTCTTGTTATAGGTGGTGCACAACACTACTTACATGGAAATAAGTTTCCTCCCTCTACCTACCTAGAGCTAAAATCTGAAAGGAAAAAGATACTATCATGCATGCCTACAAGTCTCTGTCTTCATCCCTTGTCTCCAGGTGTCAGCAACACAGTATATGCATACAATACTGAGTAAATGCTTGTTGAATGAATTGAATGAATAAAGATACATGAAGGTAATGATGAGAATGATTTCTATAAGTTACTCTCAAAAAGCAAGTTTATTGAGTTTATTAATTTATGCACTTAATCTTTGTCATCCATCCTTGCTTCTTTAGATATTTTTCTGAATTTTGCTATAATAATAAACATAGTTCAAGATTCAGAGAGAGAGAGAGAGAAAATATTCCCTGTCCCTTCACATTTGCTTCAACAACTTTTACTAACTAATCAAATTGGTTTTATCTATCATGCGAAATATGTATTTATTTAACTAGTGAAACAATGAGAAAACATGATTATGATACAAGTACAGAAGATGAACACACTTTTTTTTTCCCCAACAACATTTGACTCCAAGTTAATCTTTGCTATTTAAAACCAGAAAGGAATAGAGTTGCAGATAGGGGCATGATACTGTATCTTGTTTCATCAGAAATTTGTCTTTAAGAACAAGTTTTTTCTTTCATTCCCTCAGCAGCATGACCCTTCTCAAATATTCAGTTATGCTAGCTTGCTAGAGGCTGTTTCTATGAATCCTTAACATATTTCTGCTGCCCTCTCTGCTTGTGATTACCCCCATTTCCTTTCACTTTACAGCAATGGGGTGTCCTGCTGTCTTCTATTTTCTGCACACGTGCAGCTCTGCGGAACTACGTTACGATGAATATTGCTTCAGTGTTGCCAGACCAGCTATATTTCAGGACTGTTTCTGGTGGCTGTTTCTACCACTGCTGTAAGATAGTGCTCAGAGGTAGGTTGATGAAGCAAACTCTGAAGCCAAATATCTTATAGATTATAAGAAACTACCACATTGCACAAATCCCACTTAGGGTGCAGTGACTGCTCTAGCACAGTCTTGCCTGAAGTCCCTATTATCAAAATTTCTCTGGAAGTTGTTCCTAAAATGACCCCCTCCAGGACAACTCAACTGTGACTAGCTTAAGATACATCCTTTGAACTTCTATGAGAATATTTTTTTTCTATTTACTACACATACCAAGAAGACAGGAACTATGGTTTAGCCATCAAAATGTAAACTAATGGGTGAATTAAACGGGAACAACATTATAAATTGGTAAGTGGGATAAAACATTAGCAATGTTAAAGAGATTTTGCTGTAGCTGTTTCTAATAATTCCTTCCTGGTTTTCACTGGATCCCAACAGACTGTCATGTCTAAAGGATTTTTATTTTCTCTAGGAAAAAGAAGAACCACACAAATAACCTGAAGAAAAAAATAAGATACTAGCTAAATATATTTTGCAAAATTCAAAAAGCAGGAATAGATATCTAATGAAAAGGATTATTTGAGATTTTCAAGAGCTAAGTTTTTAGCATTAAAATTGATTTACTTATTTAATATTAAAATGAATTAAGTGTTGTAGATTCAGAGAATATTGTATATTAAAAAAAGAAAACCGTATTGTATGTCTTGTGTATTGGACTGAATGGCATATGATGATTATATAAGGGCAGATTTTTCAACAAAATGAAATAAACTAGGCAGATCTCCTTAAAAATCACTGAGAAGAGTAAAGAACAAGGGTGAGCATAGAATCATAGTGGTACTTTCTCCTATTCATAGAAAAAGAATAGCTACAAAAGAGGAAAATGTTTTTAAACAGAAAGAATCTGAGATACCTCTTTCCTCAAACTTCAACTCTGTGGAGTGAAAAATAGGTTATTATAGAATGCCATGTGTTTTGAAAATTCAGGGGAAACTGAGGGTGAGCCATTGGATTGGAGAATTCCTATATCTGAAGAGAAAAAGAAGATCCTCACTGATCTGGTTGGTGGTCTATAAAATAACTGACATGTATTCCTAAAGAAATGTCAATGTCATTAATGCTCAGGGAGTGGGGCAGGTAGTGGCAATTCAGTAGTTGGTGATGTGGGTATATGACCTCAAGAGTTGAAAGCAAATACTGCTTTAAACCAAAATATTTTCCAGAGAAGGAAAGCCAAAGTTACCTATTCCATTGTGCCTGGGTAATTCCTCCCTTTTGTGCACCCCCATCTATTTAGAATACAACAAGGGGAAAATAATAGGTATAAAGGAAGAAATATGAATGTACAGATAAATCCTGAATTGGATTAAAGGTGGAAGTGAAGTTTGAGAGATGTAATTAGATTTAGTTAGAAAAATACAATTGTAGTTTCCTAGACATGATCGAATAGAATTCATAGCACTACAAACATTTTCAACTGTAGGAGATAATCAGAATTGATCAAGTCAAAGTTTTATCTCACATGTTAATGCCCACAATAGTTCCTAAACCCCCTTCCAATCCTTTGTATCCTGGCATTAATTTATTATATCTGTCTTCAAATTTCTTCTACTACCTTGCCATAATTTTGTCTTTTTTATTAGAAATATTCACTAGCTGTTCTTAAACAAAAGTTGGCTTCTCTTTTCTACCCCCTGACACCAATAATCGAATATCAAATCACCTTTTATTTTTTACTGCTTCCTCTGCTCTCAAAATATGATACTAATTTAAGTAAAATAATTTTTAAACTGACAATTTTCTTAAGAATTTGAAAATTTCAAACTTTGGATAGATTACCAGAATAAAATGTCTCTTGTACTATTTGCCATTTTACCAATTTTTAGCTCATTTTATCTGTGATTTTTCTCTCTTGCATATACTTTTTTTTTTTTTTTCTTTCTTAAGGATTAGTACAGGCATGAATTAAATCAAGCAGAGTAGCCTGGCAGGAAGAGAGAGGAGGAAGAAGCATTTTATTCATTTAGTTTCTATTTAGTTGTTCATCTTGGTTGACCCTGCAAGTCCCAGGGTGCAAATTCACAACCATGGAAGGTATGTAAACTGTGCCCAATCCGTAGTCCACCAGAACCAATCTCTCATACGCATTTTGTTTGTGGAATATATGTGTGTGTGTATATATATGTATATATGTATATATATATATATCTTTCAACACATGAGTTAGGATTTAGGGATCATTATCTTTTATGTTTTTAATTTTTGTTTACTAAGGACAAGGGATTTTTCTTTAAATAAACTCAGTAAAATTAATAAAATCACTGTAATGTAATACTTAATTCTAATTTGCAGTCTTTAGTTCACTTCATTCAACTGTGCCAATAATGTCTTATGTAGAACTGTTCTGTATAAGTTTCCTTTCAGGTCATAGAATAAACAAAGTTTGCATGTCTTCTTAGCCTTTTTTTATCTGGGACAGTTCTTTAGCTTTTCTTTGACTTTAATGACATTGGGATGCTGGTAAGATTGCAAGCCATTTGTTTCATAGACTATCTCTCAGTTCAGATTTGTCTGATGCTCCCTCATGATTAGATTCAGGTTATGCATTTTGACTGGCACCATTCTTAAGTGATTCTGTGTCCTTTTCAGAACATCCTAATAGAGGTCTAAGATGTATATTTGCAAGTTACTGGTGAGGCTAGTTTTTCTTAAAATGTTACTCATTTTATCTACTTAATAATTCTGCTTTTTCTTTTTAATTAATGACTAATTCAAGGAAATGTTCTATAAGAATACATAAATATCCTATTTATCATAAAATGCCTTCCCTCTTCTAATTGAGTGTGTATTAATGATTCTTGCCAGAATCAATTCATACTATGTTGATCGTAAAAGTAATTGTCTGTGTTCTTTCTTCTATATTTATGTCGATACTTTACTGAAATTAATCATTTCTCCTCTCCACTAGTTATGTTTTTCTGACTTATATGTTTTATATTTATGGATACGTGTATGCATATATTAATCTTCAATACATATCTGAAGATTCTCATTTTATTCAGTAGGACCATTCACAACTCCATATAGTTTAATACTGAGTTGTACCAATTTGACTAGTTGTAACAATTCCCAACTGGCTCCTCTTACCTTTGAAACACCCTCATTATTATTTTTAATGCTTCCTTAAGTTCTGACTCAGCATGATATTTCTATCCCATCACCTATCTTCCTTAACCCAGAACTGAAATCAATTATTTCCTCAAGTGTCTCTGGTTTTCTTTAAAGGTAACCACATTTAGAAATCAGATAATTGACCTACCTAGCTAGTTTCCCTAAAATTGATCAGATTAAAACAATATTAAATTTTGTTTTCTCTCATAGTTGCTAGGAGTCAGGAATACAGTAAGTCAGAGCTGAGTGGTTGTGGCTAGTGCTTCTCATATGCTTTCTTATTCATCTTTCTAGAAAGCCCACAATGCTTTGAAGATTTGATTGGAGTAGAAGGAGCCATATGATCAATCATCTGACTGTCACCTGCTATTGGTTATTTGACAGAGAGCTTAACTCCTCTTCAATAGGGACATCACCTCAGGAAGACCTGAGTGTGCTCATGAACGTGGAAGGCTTCTTCCACAGTGAGTGATCCAAGAAAATATGATGGGAACATTAATATAGATTATGACTTAGTCTTGGGGATCATACACTATTAATCTGATATCTATTGGTCATTCAAGTCCTGAATTAGTGGGAGAGCAATTACTAATCAATTATTATACAATGAAGTGAGAATCATTGGGTTAAATCTTAGATACTTGTAACAACAGAAAACATAATATGTATGTTCATTTCTACTCTTGCATCTTTGTTTCTGGACCTTTTCCAGTAAACAGAAAATGTGTTTGTGTATGTGTGTGTGGCAACTGAAGAATCCATCATATTCATGGCCCCATACCATTTTATCGATGTGCTAGACAGAGGAGCAAGAATCCCATATGGGCATACCTGTGTATGTATGTATTGTATGTATGAATGCACATATATTGAAGTTATGAAACAATGAGTTTAAATGCATTTTTTTTGGTTTCATAGCTTCTCTATTCTTAGTGAGCAAAGTTCAAAATTTTTAGTTTTTCTAGGGTTCCTTGCACGAAGTATAAAATGAATGTAACTTAGTCAAGACAAGTTATCCAAAAATTCACTGAATTTGTATTTTTCATTCTAAAATGTTCAAATTAAAAGTGGTAATTTTATTTATTTGAAATACAGTTGAATTTATGTAGGTAATTCTTTTCTTGCACTTAATTTTCTTTCCCATTTTTAAAATATAATTATTAATAATACTTACAGTATTAAAAATTGTTCAGTAGTCAAAATTATTCAATAAGTACAGTCAGACAAGTTCTTGTCTTTACTTACCACATAATTACAGGCATAGTGAACACCTAAGAAATCTCATGAGTACCCAGAGCTGCACAGTCAAGAATTCCTGAATTTTGATACTCAGACACTGTGAGACATAAGACAGTTTTATTATTTTTTTTAAACTTCTAAGATTTCAAATAAAATGTCAGGAAGTAGTTGATTGGAAATCAAGAATCCTTGGGAAAAATTATTATTTCTAAGTCTGGATCAGGAAAGCTACAAAATGAGTCATAAAATCTTGCTATGCTAGTAAATAAAGGGGTGATTAAAAATAATGATGAGACTGTGTCAAACGAATACTACACCTCACTTGAAGATGCCCAACTAGAAAAGGAGGTGCAACTGGATCATCAACATATAGAATTTTAATTCACTAAATACCTTCTACAATTTCATATTGGAAATGAATTCATGTATCGATAGAAAATCTCTCAAAACTGGTAAATGAAAAGGAGACTCCTTTCAGTGGAATCAGTCATGACACGCAGAAAAAAAAAAAACAATGAGGTAAGATAATTATCTTTTATAGTGAACATATAAAATTGATTCTAAAGAACCATTCATGCAGACTCAATTAGTAGGAAAGTTAAATTCATCTTAAGCATCCATTTTGAATTTTAGAGGATAAAGCTTAAGAAGTTTACCAGTAGTGATTTTTTGCAAAAGATGTAAATATGTGTTACCATAAGAGTATATAGATACATATGAATTGATTTATATAAGGGCTGAGATGATCAGTTTGAGTTTCTCTATGTCATTTTGAATTGAATGGGTAGTTACAAAGGATGTATGTCAGTCAGTAAGATTAGAATGAACAGTTATCATATTCTGAAAAATGTATTATGTAAACTTAAATTATAATTATGATTTTAAAAATAAAAGAGTACATATTTAAGAAAAAAGGAGACACAATATATAAGACTTGGTAATAAATTAGATGTGGGTGCTACAGGAGATGGCAAAGTCAAGGGCTCAAGTCTAGATTTCTTCTCTGGGTAACTGACTGAATAGAAACCCTGAATGTAGACATGAATATTGCCAATGATACTAGATTAATAGATAATAAATGAAGTGGTTTGGAGCTTACTGATATTGAGGCACTGGTATGTGTATTCTTCTAGAGATGTCCAGCATTTTTTTTTCTAGGATTTGAGAGACATGAGCAAGCATTCAAAGCACTGAATTTTAGAAAGTCAAAGATACAAAAGAGAAAATAACTACCTGATGATGTCAAACTAGAGATGACAAAGAGGTAAGGTTGGGAATGCAAGTTAAATGATGGTCTTTGAATACAGAACAAATACAACACTCTTTATACTTTTTCTTAAAGACAGGAGAAAGGAGCATTCATTTATTTTATTTAATTTTTATCCTGGTTGCTCTCACACCCAAGTCCTGGGTCAAGAACCTGTGTCCTTGGGATGTATGTGGATTGTGCTTAAGGACTTAACTGATAAGTCACCAGGATGCACCAGATAAATCATTCTTAGAAACTGAATGAAAATTAAATTCTCTTTTTATCACTTTTAAAATTTAAAATATTATTTCCTAGCTCTGCTTTATAGTTGAGAAACCTTAGGGAAAAAGTAAAAGTCACACTAGCACCTGGCAAATACAGGAATCACATTGTGAGTTTAGATTTTTCTCAAGCATGCTAACTATCAATAACATGGAGAAAAATATGCATTTCTTTTCCTTTCCAAGATTTATGTTAAACTATTATAACAGCAAAATTTTATAACTTTTTGAAATCGCTATCATCAAAATACTTTAAATCGTTAGAAAATATTGTATATATCTATAAGGAAGGGATTGCACTTACATTTGTGCTCATATAACAGCTTTTATTAGTTTTCCATGCAAGGAAGTTATCCATACCCCAAGAAGTCCAGGAACTTAGAGTTTTGGGTACTCTAATTTAAAAAGTGTTGGAGAGATTAATCAGAATCTGCAAGGTTATTAAGGAGACCTAGAAGTAATAAAGAGACAGGAAGAAAAAGGAAAGAATGCTTCTTTTTTTGAGACCAAGAGAAGATACTATGACAAAAAGATGTAGATATTATTTATGTTAATTATATAGCTATGCCAAGTGATATGAAACATGAAATTGACCATATGATTTATCAATGTCATGATTTTTGCTACTGACAAGAGCAGTATGGGGTACTAGAGACAAAAGAGATTGAAATGATTTTTTAGAGTATTAGAAGAAATGGAGACCTCAGTTACATACTCTTTAGAGGATCATTGCTGTACATGAAAGCAGTAGTGACTAAAATGAGAAGAGTTAGCATGTTACCATATGACAATGCCAAGCCAATAAATATTTTAACAACAGGGAACATTATTTTACAGAAATATCTGAGGAATGATTTTAAGAAGCTAAATTATTAAGGTTATAAGATAAGGGATCATTTCCAAAGAATTTCATTTGTATAACACATGGAGGGCCTGTAATAGGTGAGAGGACATACAGATGGAATGCAATGATTAAAATATAATTCTCAGAGGGGATCCAAAAATTCTTGATGTCCTAGTATTGGATTATTTATCTAAATTAAAGATTGGAGTCACATTTGGGTGCTTACATTTGAGATTATAAGGTAGCAACAGTTGCTCATAACGGTAAGTTCTAGCGTGTAGCTCAAAATGAAAAGCAGAATAGAGGACAAAAATCAGAAGAGAAGAAGTGAAGAAACAGAGACTGCAGTGCTGAAAGGATGATATATGAGAATATCTTAACATTGTAAAGAATACGACCAAATCTAAAGGGAATTATGTTTCTTTCGTGAGATGAGTCAGAAGGAGAGAAAGCAAGCTACCATATGATTTTACTAATATGTGGTATATAGAGAAACCAATCAAAAAAAGAATGAACCAAATCAAACAAAAATAGAATCTTAGTCTATAAAGTCATATTAGTGGTTATCAGAAAGGAAGTGGACAGAGAGTGGAAAAATTAAGTAAAATAAGTCATTATATGGTGAAGGATGGAATTGGATTGTTAGTGGTAAACTTAATATGCTGTATATATAGATAGTGATTTGAAATAATACAACCTTAAACCCCTGTAATAATATGATACAACATTCCTCCAATGAAAGTTAGAAGTCAATTAAAAAATAAAAATGAACAAATGAAGGCAAAAGAAAGTATATGACAAGAGTAAATTAGAGAGAGTGAGTAAGTTCATTAAAATCTTCATTGAATACTTGGTGGTGACTTTGAGGTTGGTAAATGATTAACATAAGGAACTGCATGTACTACATCCTCTTGAGAAATACATTCAATATTTGTTTTTGTTTTGGGGTGTTTTTTTGGCAGGGGAGGGGCACCAAAATGGTTGGCAAGTAGGATTGAGGTGAGAGAAAAACACCTAAACTATCTCTAATCTTAGTGACAGAGGGATCATGACAAAGAATCAGCCAATAGGCAGTTGGAGGGCTTTAGAGGAAGACAAGTCCTGAGGAAGAGAGCCAGTTTAGAACAACAAAGCAAAGAGGACATAAAGGCAAGCTGTTGAACATCAGAAGATTTTGTTGATAACAATGTGTTCTAGATTATAAGGAAGAAATGCTTCAGGCATGCTGGAATGCAGGTAGTGAGGGATGGAAGACACAAGAACTCTGGTGTGGGGGCACAGGAGGGACCCTCTCCTGGTCCTAGTATCAGGAGGCTTGGACAGTGGCTGCAGCACACAGCTCTCCTTCTGAACTGCTACCTGTGACAGTGCTTGTCCAACTTTGAGTTCAGGCCCAGCAATTACCGCCATTTTTTTTTTTCCTATTTTCTTTATCTTTCTATGGTTTCTAGAATTTCCTCAAATATCTAAAATATGTGCTGGCATTCTTGCTCTCTTATTTTTAAGTCTTGCTCTTGATCTTGATTCTTAGTTTATATTGTCTTCTTGAGAGTATTTATAGCAATGTGTTTTTTATCCTACTTCCAGTGACAAAAACACTATGCAAAAGGGTAGAACAAAAGATCAAATTGAGGAAATGTTTTTGTACGGTGTGACGTTTTAGAGGAAGCAGATATATCACATTTTGTAATTTATAATACATACCCATCATAATTTACATAGCTTTTATTTGAAACTGTTGGGAGACTTAGGGAGGTAACATTAACAGTTTCCATTTTACAAATGAGAAAATAGATTGAAAGGAGCTAATAATTTTGCCCCACATCACATCTTCAATACACATTAGATCTAGGATTTTTACCTAGGTTTCCTTTCTTGGCTAATTCCAAAAATTTTAATACCTTAGATTTTATAAGGAATGGAGTAAGTCTTAATAAAGGAAGCCAATAGTATCACTGATTTGGGGGACTTACCACCATCCATTATGGGGACATGTGAGGGTCTTAAGTAGACCTTGCATCTACCATTAATGTAATTGGAAATGGACTTCAAGGAAGATTTTGCAATTTCGCTGGAATTACCTGCCGTCTAACTGTTGACTTTCTGCTGAGATGCTGTCAACAGTTAAAACCTTGCGTAAGTGGTCATCACAATTCCTCTTTTTAATAAAATATGTCGATCAAGGAATATACTTTAACTTCTTTAAATTTCCTAACAGTTATCTCTATAAGCCTATTCTGCATTAAATATATACGTATACATATCTGTATTATATATGTACACAAATATCACCTTATTTTATTACCATGTTGGTAATCATACAAGCACTTACCTATAAAAACTAATGTAGATGGTAATAACAATTAATACACTTGGAAACTTTTAAAAGAAGGACAATATGAATACTTTGGAATAATAATAGGAATAAATTTACACATTTTGTCCAATATAAAATGTACTGCAAATACAAACTATATATTGTTAGTATGAACACATGCAGAGCATCATGGTGAGAAATTCAGGCTCTATACTGAGACCTGTGTTGACAGTCATCTCTTATTTGCTTTATTATCGTGAACATCCAATTTAAATTTGGTTTCACAGAGTTCCCATCTACGAAGTGATTGAAATAAAAAAAAGGGTTTTATAATGTGAATCTAAGTTTTTCAACAAATCTGTATGATGGATTAAATACTGGTCTAGGTACATATTAATTTAGTTGATAAATATAAAGCACCTAGCAAAAATAAAATTTCTTACCTCGTGAAATCTCAATAAATGCTAATACTGTTCATACGAATCTGGTGAAAGAAATTCCATAATATGGATGTTTACTGGTATTCAAATCACTTATAATTTTAGGAGTATTTCTAATGGAATTTTGAATTCTCCAAAGCATAGTGTCAAGTGACCATTAGATTCTCTAACAGTATCATGAGCATAGGATAAATCCAGTCTCAATGCAAATTCTAACAAATATATACTTCCATGCCTAATATCTTTACCTTTTCAGAGACAAATTTGAATTACACAAAACTGCAGGACTTTTAATCAAACTTAAAAATATACTACTATCAATGCATAAACCATGATTCATATGAAGTTCTTAAATATTAAAGAAAGTCAAAATCCTTTCTGACAGTGTCTGACCTTTATGCTTATCTATTCCTAAAATATATCTTGCCTATCAACCAGAGCTTTAATCACTTTCTCATTTCAGATATTGAAAGAGAGATTCCATTAAATCAAGTAAAGGTCATCTTTCTTTGAAATATAGATTATTCACCTGCATTCTTTAAAGAAGCAGAGATTGGAAAGCAAACTCAATAGAAGCACCTTTCTCCCCACTCTTCAAAGTAATAAGTTAGCAGCCAAAAGGATTAAGTGTGATTATGTTCTGCTCTCAAGAACTGAGTTCCAAACCAGATGTGAAGTGCAATTCCACTACTCGAGTAGGGTCCAGGGGTTGAAATAGAAAAGATATATTCTGTTTCCCTGGGCATCTTTTGAAGTGCTTAACAATTATATCCAATTTTAAGCAGCAACAGAAGCAACACAAGATAAATAAGACCAGGTAATTCATCTGACTTTTTTTTTCCCTAGAGAAGCAAATTGTTGTTAGAATGGAACCTAACTTTCTAAACGAAATGTGTAGCATTCTTTTGCTCTAAAGTCCCCATTTGTTTTAGTAAGTAGCTCAGGAACTCCCTGGAGGAAATCCAGCTCTAATAGATAGTTGGGTCTTTTAACATGTATGTTTCTTTTTAAAAATAATGATTTCAATTTTCTTAAAGGCTCAAAGGTGGTTATTTCTCAGTCTTCACTATCAATAATGCTGTTCATTACATGATTTTTCCCAGATATTTTGCAAATACGCATAGTCATTAACCATTAATACATAAGTGCTCAAAAATGAATATACTTTATAAAGTATCTAGCAAAAAGATATGTCCATTAAAAGATTACCCTTCCCTCAGTGAATTAACATCCCACCTTCATAGCAAACCTTTTTCATTAAGTTCCTCAAGTTATCCTGAGAACTTTTTTTTTTTTTTTATGGTTAGCGGGTACATAGGAGGTTTTTAAAATTATCAATATTTATTAAAACTTTTGTTCACAATACTACACACATTTTTAAATATTGGTGTTCTACCTCAATCTATGTTATACGCCACACCCACTACCAGAGTTCCCCTGCTCCGTATCACCACCTTTTCCCCTTTTACTATCTCTCCGGCCTCCTACTCATCTGGCAGGCACCATCCTGTTCCTCAGAGCATTTGTCTATTTGTTTCATTTTGTTATAGTCCATATATGAGTTAAATCTTCTATATTTTCTTTTTTCTTTCCGGCTTATTTCACTTAACATGATCTCTTCCAATTCCATCTAGATTGTTGCAAGAGGCACAATTTTAGTGTTTTAGCAGCTGCACAGAATTCCAGGAAGTGTATCTTGCTTCCTGAAAACTTTGAACCACAGTTTTCTCCTTTTCTCTGAGTGCTTACTGTATTTCTGATTTTTCATATAGCATTCCATTAAAATACATCCTTCTTCCCTTTTATTTTTTTATGGAAGTTGCTCATTTTTTATCTTTCCAGAAACAATAGCTTTTTCTCTTGCTTTGCTAAATCACATGTAAGGCCTTCTGAATTCTAAACATCATTGTAACTTCCTTTCTTTGATTTCTTGACTAAGTTTTATATTTGCCTATTACCCTCGCTTTTGTAGTTGTAGTCTGTTTAGACTAGAAGAGACTAGAAGAGACTAGACTAGTCTGTTTAGACTAGAAGAGAATGAGGGCATGCCATTCAACTCAATAAGGCAAATGGAGTGGCAGGGGGAAAGTTATACCACAATACTTTCAGTACTGCCTTTCACCACATTTTGAGTATTGCCTCGTTAGTACTGACTGGGCAGACTCAGGGAAAGAATTTCTATGGGATTTAGCTTCACAAAACAGACTTAAACTGGAATTTAGAAGTCACTAGAAGAGTTGTTTCTTCAGAAGTGGGCAAAATAAAGACAAAACCAGACACTGGGTCAGCAATTTGGTGGATAGATGTGTTAGGTCCCTGGGAAGAAGAGACTAAGAACAGCCAACAGTGCTAAATTGACACAAGGACTTATGTATCTAAAGTGAAGACGCAGTTGCAAATATTCCATTGCTGATTATACAATATAGAGTGCAAAACAACATTGATCCTATAAAATAGTTTTGTTTATAAAAACTGCTCCAGCTATAATATTATTAAAAATATTCATCTGGTATGCACAATTGCTATGTAAGATTAGATATACATGATTCATTTCACATTTGATTTACTTATTAACTTTTATTTATAGTCAGAACTGAGCTTATACTATTGCTTCTATAAAATAGTCATAAGTATACAGTTAAATAGGTCATTATTATTGAGCTATTTTAGCTTCATCGTAAGACATAAAGTTGACCCCAACATTTGAGAAGGAGATATATGGAAAGCTGGCTATATTTGAAATCATTGCAATTGCAAAATAATCGTATGTGAAAAGTAGTGCATTAGAATGATGGAGAAAAGAGCATTTTTATGTTTTGGCAATTTCAATCATAAAGAAAAGATTCTTAGAAAAGAATAGTATTAGCTCACTTTTAAAAGTCCATTAGAGCATAGTCATCTTGCTATTTTTTGTTTACTAGGTTTATATGAACTTTTCTGCATCACTCCATTGTTATTATAATGTGAATTAAATATTCCAGCCTAAACATTATTGTTGTGCTATTAAACTGCGCAGCATAGCCATGGAGTTGTATTAAGAAATTGTAACAACTGAGTAACATTATTTTTAAAAAGAACAAAAGCTATTTCAGTAAATAGTGAAGTATCTCTTCAGAGAATAACTGAACAGTTTTCACTTTCATGATTATAATTAAAAATGGAAAAAGCTCCTAGCAGTCTTTAAGATTCTATAAATATTTAATGTAAAAAATGTAAATGTTTGTTATTATATTATTGTCTGACTTCAGATTTCCAGTTTTTCAACATCCATGATGCATAAGCAAAATGCAAATAGTTAGTAAACAGAATTAAATTATATGTAGAAAAATCTTTAACACACCATGGGGCCAGAGAAATTTACAGTGTTTAGAGTTCCACGATGAATGCTGATGTTTTACTCTTAATCAATTGCAGCAGGTAAGAGGAACAGCACTTTGTAAGTCAAGTGGGAAGTATATCCATTTTTATAAAGTGTGTTCATTACTCTTATTTCATATATCAAGAGCAGCATACAAACAGAAGTCACTTTTACATGCAGGAAATATGATTCATCACTGGTAAAATGAAGCTGGGAGAATGTCTATGTTTAACAATTTAATCACTTACCTTCAAAATGAGGATTATGGACAGTGATGTTATAGTGTGACTGAGAAGGAAAGAGTGACTTTCATTTTTGCTTACTTTTACCATTTATACAACATTGGAATTTCTGCCTCCCCCCACTCGGTTTATTGCTACAGCATTGTGATTTTGATATTCTAACTATACTTACAATGAAAAAAAAGGGCTATGAGGCAATGAACTTAGTCTCCATCTGCATCACATGTAGACACTCACCCCACTCCTTTTTCCTTACTGAGTAACGTGACATGTCCCCAATCTCTTGTAGTCTAAATAGATGACAGGGGATAAAAATACAAGAAAATATTGCTCTTCATTATACATTCTGAACTAGCTAGTAAGATTCAAGTCATACCAAGAGAAGGAACTTATCTTTTTAATTATATAACCTTAAGTAATTATAAAAATAGAAGGTCCTGACCCTGGTAAAGCACTCAAATTACTGTTTGAGGAGGCTCTTTCCTCATAAAAAGGGGGGTTAAAGAAGATTCTGTATAGTGTCATCTATTAAGGACAACCCCAATTATAAGAGAAACATAGATAATGAATTTTAAAACTTCAAAATGGAAAATTTAAATATGTATTGTGAATACATAGTAAGGATATATCTAAATATAGAGTAATATATTAATCTGATTTGATCGTTTAAGTAAGCACCCAATTCCCTATCCAAAATGATCAGGATACTTCTGGTGAAAGTGATTTTAGGCTAAATTTTAGAGATAGTTAATTTAATCTGATATGTCATATTATATGATCCCATAGATGAAAAAGCTCTCAGAACTGGTTCGTAGAGTCCATTAATTTTATGAAGATGGTATAGAAGAGAAATATAGAAGTTAAAATAAGTGAAAGTTTCAAAGTCAACAAATATTGAGGACAAATCTCTAAATAGTATATATTTATTTAATAATAATCTATCTAAATCAGGTTCTTAGCATTTGTCACTTACCTAGTTTTTAAAATGTTTGTGCTGTAAATAGTAATAACCACTGAGGTTGTTGAATATTTTATAGATTCTCAAGTCCTACACTGGATATTCTGTCTTATTGCATCTAATGTGACATTTAGCAAATGGTCTTTAAAGCAATACTTCATATGTTTTTGGCTAAAGTCTACCACACTTTTATAAACATTGATAATGAGTGTATTGGCCCATGCTGGACTTATAATAGGTACACAGTTATTTACTTAAATTGACACATTGCTAAATAAATGCTCTCATTCTTCAAATGTTAAATATTTCTGGGTTTCCTGCCTTGTTTCTTCTTACTTTCAATCACTTAATGCATCCTGTTCAAATAAACATCTTCTAAATCCTATCATTCTTTCACCTGAAAGATTCATAAAATTTTAAAGAACAAATAATAAAATCCAAACTATTTAATTCTTTGATATTTTGGATGCAGTAAAATTTATTTTCTTATTTTTTACATTTGGTAGCATATACTTTTCATATAAAGCAACCTGAACAACTTCTGCACTGTGAAATCCACAGCATATATTTACTACGTCATAGGCTTTGTCTAAAAGCTCTCCCATTTCTATCCTTTGAAATTCTATCCCATCCACAAGAGCACAATCCAAATGGCATTTTCCCTTGGATTTAACCTAATTTTTTGTACGTCATGTCATTTATAAATTATTCCCTTTCATGTAGTGCTGAACATATTCATGCAATATCTGTCTCTGTTAAAGTGAGTCATTGGAGCAATGCTACTAATACGGTAGCTACTAGTCACCTGAATCTATCTACACTGAAATTATTTAAAAAGAAGTAACCTTAAAATTTCATTTTCACCATCATATTAGCCATATTTCAACCAGCCAAAACAGAGGGAGAGTACTTCTATCATTGCACAAAGTTCTAATGGCCAGTGCTGCACTGGAGGATTAAGAGTCTCTTCTGGGATTGTCTTCTTCATATGTCTTCTTCATACTTCATTAAAGTATAGTAATTAAATTATTGTTGCAGAATGATGGTGGTTCCCAAATCCCTAACTCTTAAAAGAGAGTGTATATAATCCCCAAAACCATTATTTCTAACATACCCCATTTTTCAGTGGTGCTCTCACACATGAGCTATCAGATCAACTGGAGGGTTTGTCAGGACAGATAGTTTGGCAATACTCCTGGAGGTTTTGATTGACAAGGTCAGAGGGGGAGCTTGATGATTTCTAAAGGTGGAGTTTAAGGATTTCTCACAAGTTACTGAGTAATCCTGATACTGTTGGTCAGACAAGACATTTTGAATGCCACTGACAGTGTATTTGCATAGTTTTCTTCCTAATTCTTTTACATGTGTTCATTTTTTTCTTTAATCTTTATATTTTATACTTGGAAAATTTTCAGTTACATGGCGGTATCAATTAGGTAGAAGTCAATTCAATTCACATATTTAATGAGTGCCAACTATGTCCGATATATATTGAAATATATCTATCAGTATCATATAATTATCTACAGTATATTGTCTATCCTTGCAAAAATTATAGCCCTGTTGGAAAGATGATATGATGATATATGAAAATAAAAGAGTCACTCCAAATTAGTACTGTGGATTATAATGTTGCAAACACTATTTTTGCGAATTTTTCTGCTTGATCCATACAATAATACTACCAATAAGAGTGAATATGGTGTCCCCATTAATTGGTGAGGATATCATATCTACATTCAAGAAATTCATGTCTTAAGCAACATGACTGATTAGCCTATAATGGTTTGCTCTTCAGAGATAAAAGTGTTGAGAAAAGCAAGGAATTGCATTTAGGAAATGCAGATTTATGCTAGTTTTCATTATTCCTCATTTTCTCCAATACAATCACAGCCTTGAAGATTGGAAATGTATGAAGACTTGGAGTACCTGGTGAGTACTAAGCCATTCAAAAATAACAGATGATATCCTATTGTGTTCCTTTTGTCCCCAAGACAGCGATAATTAAATTAATCTTACTGCCAAAATGAATGCAGCAGAATGGGTCAAAATCTTCATAAACCCTTAGCAATCTGACAATAAATTAACAAATTGACTAATGTCTCTGTAGTGCTGTAACATCTGGGACTAAAGGAGGGAAGATGAGATGAGAGCAGCAAAACATGTTCCTTAATTGCTCTGTCGACTTTTTCTATAGTGGATCATCCTGCCAATTCAATTTAAGTAAATTATTGAGCATATGGTTTGCACTAAATATAGAGCATCTGTGGTACTCACTGTTACGCAGATTTGCCATTCAGGTGTCTGATTCTGGACTTGTCATGTGGACAGATGGGATTTTTCTGTTTCTTTTTTATTGGTAGTAGAGTGAGGGAATTAACCCTAACTTCTGTTGGGACACTTCTGCTTACATCAATACATCTCCTCCATTTCAAACTTGAAAACCAGATTTATACATTCCTTTCTTATTCAAATTAAGCAATTAAAGTCATATCAATAAAAACATTTTAGAAGACATTACTAACTTTTCAGGACATAAAGTGAAATTTTACATTAGTTTCCTCTCTTTTAACTCTTTGGTGCATTTACTTACATCATTAAAGCAATTATTTACTTACATTGAACTACATATTTCCTGAGATGATTATAGCTATTTTAATATTTCATCTTATTAATACTTCCAAATAGTTGGCATTATTCTTACATTCATTAAAAAATGGGAATACTGAGGCACAAAAAACTTCACAAAGGGAGCATGACTAGAATTTGAATTCAGGCCGCATGGCTCCAAAATCCATTTGTTATTTGGATACTTTACCCCTTTTCTTGGTAGAATCAGTTTACAAATTTATTTTGTTTCTAGAGTTCTTTTTGAATTCTTTATTAATACCATTATCAACATTATATTTATTTTACTGACTGCTGATAAATTAATATTTATAACGCTGAATATGCTATTTCCCTAGTAGATGGGGCTCATGATAAGCAAAATTAAATGAAGACGAAAATTTTAGGATTGGGATATAATTTTACCTCTAAATATTTCCCAAGTATGAAAGATCTGATAAGATAGAAGAAGACAAACAAACGACACATAGCATTAAAAGTACATAAATCTACCTTTCCCTCTTAGGCATCTTCAGCAGAAAAGAGCTATGCTTCTAGAAGAACTATAGAGCAAAGGTTCTGTGCTGAAGGCCCAACTTAGCGTTATCTTCAGAAAATACAACAGTTTTACTGCTTACTCCATTCTTTCATTACAGTTTTATTATTTTTTCTTTATTTAAATCTCTGGATTCTGATACACAGACAAAAGTCAATCTTCTTATTGGCGAACCCAAAGCACATGTCCATGATCAAGGGTATTTGGAAGAGCAAAAATGTCTCTGGATGAAAGCAAACTTGACCTTTTAAATTGGAAGCATTTCTCAATTGTTGGTAGGAACGTAAGAGGCCGTGTAGCTCAACCCAGCAAACTGATTCCCAGCCGATTCTAGCAGTGATCCTGATTAGGACATTGGCGCATCTGCTACTTGTGATAACAGGACACATCAGAAGGCAGAGACTTCAGCAAGTGTTGCTTGCAAATTTGGGAGCTTCACAGGTGAAATATGAAACTGGCTCACAGAAGTAGAGGACAAGAAGAGATAGGAGAAAGAGGCAGGCTATTCTAGATTTGTAGGTGGCAATTATAATCATCAGAGGAACTTATGTAAGAACCTTGTCTTGTCTGGCTGCAGATGACGAGATTGTCACACCTGTCCACCAGACTTTTTCTTTTCTTTTTTTTTTTTTTTAAGGAAAGATTCAGGCAGGAAGGAAAGATGAGCAGAGGTAGTCTGGAAGAGAGAGATGGAAGAAGTACTTTGTTTATTCCAATTCGTTTGTCTTGGTTGTTCACCTCTGTCACAGTGGCAGACCTGATGTTCTGGTGGAAGGTGGTTGTCCAAACCATGGCTCCACTGGGGCGCACCTACCAGAATCGTAACTGTTTATATAAGGGCCATGACTGTGTTCTATATGCCATCCAGATGATCTCACCACCATATTGCTATCACAAAGCTGGGTTGCTGAAACTGTCACAGTAGGAAAGTCTAGTGAAATGCACATTCCAAGAACAGGTGACGGATTGAGGAATCTCTGTCTAAGTTTAGCTCATGGATCAATAGGCCAGAATGTCCTCTTGATTACTTCTTCCTAAAAAGAGCCTTAGTACTGTAACATATACCTCACATTAAGTGTTATAATAAGTGTTATAATGGTCTTTCAATGATGTATCAAGCATTTCCTAAGTCCTCAGAGGTAGTACTACAAGAGTATGGCTAGCTAACAGAGTAAATCTATTGACTACCTAAGTATTTGAAGAAGGAAAGTGTTTCTCCTTCCATGATGAAGAGGATGGATGTAATAAACTTACCACTGTGTTACAGTTGTGATCTCCAAGTTATGCTGACATTGTGGGGGCTCTGTATTGAAATTTGTTTTCATATGGGTCATTCAGCTGTTGCCAAGTCAACTTTAGGGAAAGAAAGTTCATGCATGCACCTACTGGCTGCTTGTTTTTTCTTACCTCCATTGACTAAATATTAGAGCTAAACTTTTTTAATGACAGTCACAGAACAAATTAAGTTGTCATCATAATTAATTGTGGCTTCATTTAATTGTAGCTCCATTTGCAATATGAGTCTCTTGTATGTTTATATAGGTATGCATATGCTCACTTTCAAGGTTACTTATTGAAGGTACAACCACATAGATTGTGCTGTTTTCCTAGGGCTTTTTCTGTATCAAATTACCACGGCTAGATAACTTAAACAACATAAAATGTATTTCTTATATTTCTAGTTAAAGGTTAGAGATCAAGGTGTCAGCAGGTTGCTCATGTTTCTGGTGGTCTGCTGAAAATTTGGTGTTCTTGACTTGTATAGATGTATCTCTCCAACTTCTGACTCCTCCTTACATATTTACTATCTCTGCATTCAACCTCCCCTTATATAAAGATGCCAATCATATCGAATTAAAACCCACTCCAATGACCTCATTATTACTTGATCATTTACAAAGATCCTGTTTCCAACCACTCATAGTCACAGGTACTGTGGGCATTATTTCAATTTCTTTTGAGGGAGATATAATGCCACCCATAGCATAGATTTTCTCCTATATTCTTTATTAGATATTTCATAATATTGCTCCTTTTCCATTCCTAACTAGCCAAGTGTGAGATGTTGCTCAAGTATTGTGTATTTCCTCACCTCAGATATCTACTAATACAAGCAGAGGAGACACCTCTCTGTACTATGAGAAGTCCATTGGGGACATTTATTTACTTACTTATATAATTTATATACAAAATTCTGTCATATTCAAGAAGCATCATATCTTTTTCAGGATATCAGGATAAAGCTTTAGCAGGATAGAACATAGCATCTATATACTTTATTATTTATTTTTCCCATCTTAGTCAACTATTCACAGGAAATTTGATGAGGAACTGCAGGATATTGGAAAGTTGTCAGAATGAAAGACATAGACAACAGTGATTATGAATCTCCTAATCAGGCTAGTCACCTGTGCTTTCAATAACTGACTGAGATATTTTCATATATAGATATATAGATATAGATATAGATATAGATAGAAGGATAGATAAATAGACCCACTGGCCCTAGATAATCTCAGTCTCTCAACTGTCTCTACAAAGGCAGCAGTTCTGTGAATTAATTTGCACCTCCCAGACTTCTTTTAGCTCCCCAGCCTAGAATATTTTCAGATGGCTGCAACCCCAGTTGATATCATATGAATCAGGACTACCTACCTAAAGCCCAAATAATAGAATTATGAACTATCATGAAAATGTTTAAGTAATGGTGTGTTTTTGAATTATTATTTTATGTAATAGCAGATGATCAAGCTAATTTGATCTCATTTGTATTAACCTTTATCACTATCTTAAAGTATCTTATTTATGGATATATCTTTTTTGATCTCCTCTATTCTATCTATGTCTTCATTCACTGCTATATTTGCAATGACCAAAAATATGTCCACCATGTAATAAACATATTATTAAACATATTAGATAATGGAATACAAATTTAATAAATGAACAAATGAATCTTTGTAAACTATTTACTTTAATGAGTGATAGAAATTTTAATTATGCCTTTGGTTTCATTTAATATCACTTCACTCTATGCAGAGCTTGCTCTTGACATATAGAGATATTGATGTGACTGAACTTTGTGTGTGATTTCACACCGTCCATAACATTTTTACAAGCTTTTTTCTGTTCAAACTATTCCTTTTCTTATTTACCTTATTTTCATAATGACCTCACCTTTGAAGCTTACATAAGAAGCTGTCTCTATTCTTAGGTACAAAAAAAGAGTTAGAAATTTCTTCATTTTCCTCTGGAATACTCATATCCATGTATATTATTGTTATAAGGCTTAACTCACAGTTTAATATCTTTTTAATCAGGCGACTGTTATTACAGCAATATTAGTAACAAAATAAAATCCAATGCCGTAAAGTAATAATCATTATTCTTACAAATCTGAAGATTGAATGTACTGGGAATAAGTAAATCTAGGGCTACCTTGGAATTGGTTCCCAGCTTTTTCTTGGGGTCCAGAAAATCTTTAAGTGTCTTTCAGTTTTCTTGGACCAACAGAATTTGTAGTTGTGTACTAAATGGCATGAGGACACTTGAGGTCTTTGCTTTTGTCACTTGTACTAACATCACATTGACCAAAACTTTCCCCATAGCCTAACTCAAAGTCAAAGAAGTCATCTACTAAATGTTATAGAAGTTTCAGCCTAATCTGAATTTCTCTGAAAAATTTTATATTAGTTTTGTGGTAGATGATATGGCTCATATAAAAGCATTAATTAATATTATTTTATTGAAAATACATTAACAGCTATATGTTACATGGCTGAAGTTAGATATACCATGACATTCTGACATTTTGAAATAATATTATAAAATCTTACTAACATATTACTCCCAGATATAAAATGATACGTTATTGAAAAGGAAACAGAAATAAACAAATTGGACTGCATCTTGTTAAAAGGCTAAAAGTTACATCAAACTGAAAGCAAAAGATACATCAAACTGAAAACAGCCAAAGAAACTATCAACATAACATAAAGACTGGGAACAGTTATTTGCACATCATACAACTGATGTCTGTCTAATATATAAAATATGTAAAATACTTGTCAGATTAAATAACAGAAAAGAAACAACTGAATCAAAAAGTGAGCAGAGTAACAATACATATTCCTCCAAAGACAGAGGACCAAAAAGTACATGAAAAGATGTTTCTCCTCTCTGTTATTAGAGAAATGTAAATGAAAAACAGCAATGAGATATCATCTCATAATTGAGAATGACTATTATCCATAAGAGTAGAAACAACAAACATTGACGAGAATCCCCAAGAAAAGGGAACAATTTTACATTACTGATGGGAGTGTAAATTGGAGGAGTGATTAACAAAAGCAGTACAGAGATGCCTTAAAAAATTGAGTATGTAAATTCCATATGAAGTAGTAATCCCACTTCTGGGTATTTACCCTAAAAGCAAAACAAAATGAAGGCAACCCCACTTGTTTCCAGAGATATATACATTATTACTGATACTAGACAAGAAACAGAAACAACCTAAGTGCCCGTCAACTTGAATGGATTAAAAAAGATGCGGTATATGCATACAACGGAGCAGCTCAAAAAATAAGATGAAATCCTGACATTTCTGGTAACATGAACTAGAAGGCATTATGTTAAGTGATATAAATCAGAAGGAAAAAGGCAAATGCTTCATGATCTCACTTATACGTGGAATATAAAGAAACATAAATGAACAAACAAAACAAAAACCAATCTTGGACATTTATAAGAGAACTGAGTTTGCTAGAAGGGAAGGAGGTGAGTGATGATAATAAAGTCAAGTGGTAATTGGGGTCCAATGGACAGTGGTGAAACACTATTAGCAATTTGGTGATGGGTGGGGTTTGTTAGCATACATATAATGAACAGTCAATCTACATATTTAAATATATATTATTTGTAAATAAGTTACCTCCAATAAAATTATAGGTCTGTTCTTTGTTTATTAAAATTAGATGCAAACATTTTTCAAATAATTAACTATAAATTCATTTTGAATCAGGATTGGATGTTAAGTATACTCTAAGTTTTACCCAAGCTTTGAAATTTGGTCCAATGCGAAGCAACAAAAATCAGCTTAGAAAGCTAATATTAGAAGTTCACTTTGCGATTATGTTCTGAATTGTTCTGGTACATTCCTACTTCTCTGTTGACTGACATCTCTCACCATTCATCATCTTATATGTTTACCCATCCCTTTGTGAATTTCCTTACAACGGAAATATGAAATATTATATGGTCATTTTTTTATTCATTCACTGACATGACAAATAGTTAAGAATTTAAATTTTAAATGTATATCTTGAAATGCATTGTCTATTATAAAAAGAATAAAGATAAAGAAAATGTTGAAGTTCTCAGTAAAATGCATATTTTAGGGTTTGTATCATGACTGTGTCATACTAGTATTTAGAATATGGAGAAAGTCTCCAAACCTTATGCCAGAAGCCTACTATTTAATCTATTATAAGACTTTACCACAATTCATATAATATTATTATAATCATTGAATGCATGACATTGGACTATGAATACCTTGAAAAAATGAGAAATTTTCACTCATCTTTGAAAATTCAGTGTTTTATATTTTCCTGGCATGTAAAATATAGTTAATCTTATAGAAAATATTAGTCCCAATGCAAAATGAGAAACTAAAGAAGGGGAAACCAATAAAGTTAGATACATAAGAATTGGAAATAATCCAAAATAGGAAGAGTTTCAGAGAAAACCATGTGCTGTGAATAAATATCTTTAAGTATACATCCATTTGAATCATACTGAAATCATTTTTCATGAAAAGATAGGACACAAAGAATGACAGTGTTATAAGCTTTTTCTTTCAAAGTAAAACCTTTTCCCCTTAGAATAATGAGCCAGAGACTTATCTGATTTTTTTATTTTATTTATAGATGCTGTCTTGCTAAAGCCAATTATCATCTAGAACAGTTTAAGCACTAAACACATTCCAATCTAATCAAAGAGAGAGATACACATTGAACTCCAAAATAATAAACACAAATTCAAGATGAATTGAGATGAACAAGTATGGAACCACTTTGAAAAAGACTTTGCAATGTAATAACCTATTAAACCCCTGCTTACATTTCACAGAAGCAATTAATAAAGTCAACAGAGGATTGAGAGAGATTTTTACAGCAGTAGAATATAAATCAAATACTGTCATAATATATAATTTGATAATATCCCTTAATAAGAATTATTTTTGCATATGTACAAGAACTTGAATTTTAAAAATATTTCTGACTGATTTGAAATATTATTGGAGTGGTATTAATTTAACTTATTTTCTATAACCATAACTCTATAATCTAATTATCTCAACATGCACTCATACTGGTTTAATCTTTGAAGTTGTATATTAATTGCTGGCTTGTGCATGCACCATCTTCAGTCATATTTGGCAAAATATTTTGTCTACTTGTTAGTTTTCAAGTGAAGGGAAGGTGATATAGCCACAAAACACATGCACAGCAAATATTACATGTCAAAAGAGAAGTGGTTTGACGTGAAGCTGGATACTATCAGACTGTGTTACAAGTAAAATTTATGTGAAATCATGTACTAGAAGATTTTGTATTGCAGTTAATCAAAAGAGAGTAATTGCGAAGTCAGTTGCTGAAAATAAGGATGCTTCAAGCAAAACCAAGAACTGAGAGCAAGTGCAAATTGATTAGAAGGCAGAGATCTGATATTCCTGCAGTCTTATTATGTTCCAAGCCCTTCCTCCCTAAATTTTTATCTTGTCCCACTATCAGCATCACCCAACCTCACCTCATCTCAACATGCTTCCTGCTACATTCCACCTTCTGTTGGTATTCTGTCCTGATTACCCCTACCATGTTTCTGCTCCACAGCGTTTTTTGTGTTTTGGATGAGGGAAGAAGGAATCATTGCCTAAAATAAACAATAAAGGATTGAATGATTCAATTAATAAATAAATGAAATGTACAGTCATATATATATATATATATATTTGACCAACTTCATTTGTATTTAAACTTAATCTTTCACAGATGATATATATGTGAACTTATGATGAGAGGGTTGATCAAGACTGAATTCCATACAATAATTTACAGCCAATTTATTTTCAAATAAATCAGAATTTAAAATCCAAAGAATATTAAGGAAAAAAAAGCACCTTCCTACAGAACTGTCTCTCCAGTCTTCTCATCGACAAACCAGATGTTTTATACGTAAAATAAATAATCATATCATTATGATTTTTAACAACATATAACCAAAAAGAAACGAATAGGAACATTATGTGCCTGCAAAGTTTCATTTAAATTGCTCTAGGGAGAATATTTTGGCAACTTAGGCATGGAAAAAAGTCTCATATGTACAAAGGATATAAAGTGAATATTGAAAATTTAGAAGGACTTTGGAATAAGAATGAGGAAAATATTAATATAACTGTCACAACCAGAGTGTTTAAAATTTTCCCCTTTACATTCTAAGTTTTATTATATCAATGAATTTAGAGAATAATTTATTAACATGTTGTCAGTTCCTGTTCCTTTTGCTTTTCATATCCTTTCCTTTCTACCCTTTCTATCTACATTTTAACAATTAATCATGTAGAATAATTCTTTCAGGTATAAGAAGCATCTCAAGTACAAAGAAGTAGAAGATTCAATCCCAAACTGTGTGTAGACTCAATTTTTTAATGCATGGATGGATTTACTGTCAAATGTTATGGAATGTATTGCAATTATATTAGCAATATGTCTACTATATGTTTGCTAAAAAATAAGCAAAAGGGTTGAAAAGTAATCATGCTTTGAAAATAGGGTTTACTTTCAGTCATTTTTCACTGAAAACTAGCAATTCCTGGCCCTGCCTGCTAAATCCACACTTTCAAACTCACGAGGGCTTCCACAGTAACAGCAACTACATCACGCTATTTGAAGGGTATAATAATACTCTGTGTGCTTAGAAAGAAAAACACATAAGGGACATTTGGGGAAACATATGCTAAATCTTCTACACTCTGCATTAGCACAATCATGGGCCCCAACTTGATTTCATAAAATATTGCACTTTTTTCCCAAACGGGATGATAACAAAGAAACATTTGGGGGAAAAGAAAAACAAAGACTTTTTCCATCTAACACAAATATTTTTAAGGAAAAATTTTAAACACCATAAAAACCTAAGCATTTCCTAAATTATAAATGTATGTGAAATCTCAATAATGCAATGAAAAACTATTCCAGCTATTGCAGAGTCACATATTGAACATACTTCTAAAATCAGTCTCAAAGTACAAACTGATGAACTTGTTTATTATTTTTTAAGAAAAGGGTAACATTTAGGCCATTATAAGGAAAGTACTAATGTAGAAATCCTCAAGTTTGCAGGAAATCAGATCTTAATTTATCCAGTCATAGTCTTCATTGTTTCTAGCTTTGACTATTTAAAAATCAACAATTATATTGCCTTCTCACGTAGGCTTAAAAATAAATATAAATATTTAACAGCAATTGTCTTCAGTAGAAAGAATATTTAAGGTACAAAAATTGTATATAGATTCCCTTCTCCTATGTTCTTTTTTATTCTTTGGAAAATTTGTTCAATATTGCACTATGAAAGCATATAGCTGTGCATCATTATATACTAGCATTTGTATATAAGAGATTATACAAGCTCGTAGAAGTCCAACTCCTTTCACTTTACAATTGACCCCATTTACCACAGTTGCCCATTCTCCTTCCTCTTTCCCTTCTGGCAACTGCCAATTAATTGTATTGCCTAAAAAAAAAATAACTCTAATTGTCTATATATCTCTAAAACTCTAAATTGATGCTATTGGCTTTAGACAATAAAACTTCTGTTTTATTTAGTCCATCTGTTCGTTTTGTTTCTTTATAGACAATATGGATGAAATCGTAGCGTATTTGCCTTTCACTGACTGACTTATTTTGATAAGAATAGTCCCCTCTAGCTCAATCCATGTTTTTGCAAATCGCCAAATTTCATCTTATTTTTATTGTTGAATAATAGTCTATTGTTTCCTATATAGGTAGATAGATGATAGATTATAGATAGATAGACAGATAGATTAACAGATTGATAGATCACATCCTTATCAATCATTTGTCAAAGGGAATTTAGGTTGTTGCTAAACCTTGGCTATAAGCAATGTTGCAATGAATCTTGGGTGCACATATATCTTCAAATTAGTGTTTCTATTTTCATTCGATAAATCCCCAAAAGTTTGATAACTACATTTTATAGAATTTCTATTTTTAATTCTCTGAGGAATTTCCATAAGGAATTTCCATAATATTCCCATCAAGAATGTACCATGGTTCCCTTCTCTCTACATCCTCACTCACACCTGTTTTCAGTTTCTGATAGTAGCCATTCTCATAGGTATGAAGCCATATAGCTAAGTGTCATTTTGATTTGCATTTCCCTAAATATAAGAAATGGTAAATATCCTTTCATGTGCCTGTTGACAATTCTATGCCTTTTTTGGAGAAATGTGAGTGTAGATTCTCTGCTCATTTTTAAATCAGGTTGTTTTCCTGTTAATGGAGTTTCTGTGAGCTCTTTATATGTATTTTGGCATTAACCACTGATCAGACTCTGGTGTTCAAATAGCTTCTCTCATTCAGGAAGGATGCCTTTTTGTTTTGATGATAGCTCCTTTTGCTGTTCAGAAAGATTTATTCTGATGTAGTGCCACCTGTTTATTTTTAATTTTGTTTCCTTGATGTGGAGTAGAATCCTTAAAGAAATCTCTAGTTTTGTTGATAATTCTTTCTCTTAAGATTTTATCTATGTATTTTATAGATCTTATATTCTAGTCTTTAATATACCTTGAATTAATTTTTGTATACAGTGCTAGATATTGGTATAGTTTTACTTTTCTATGTAGTTGTTCAATTTTTCCAAAAGCATTTATTGAAGAAGAAATTTATTTACTCCTTTGTAAACTCTTAGTTCCATTGTCATAAATTAGTTTTCCATAGGTATATAATTTTATTTATGGGCTCATGATTCTGTTCCATTGAATTTCATGTATGCTCTTATTCCAAAATCATAATTTCAATTACCTCATTTTGTAATAAGTTTAAATTTGGGGAGAACCCTTAGAGCTGTTTTGCTACTCAGGATGTTTTGTAGATCCAAATTAGTTTTATGATTTTTTTGCCTTATTTCTATTAAAAATGTCATTGGGATTTTGCAAGGGATTTCACAGAATCTGTATATTGCTTTAGGTCGTATAGCCATTTAAACAATGTTAATTCTTCCAAGCAATGAATACAAAATTCTCTCTCAGTTCTTTAAATTATATCTTTCAGCAATGTTTTCTTGCTACGAGTATACAAGACTTTCACTTCCTAGGTAAAATTTAATTCCTAAGTATTAAATTGTCTGTGATGTTATTATAAATTGAATTATTTCTTTCTTTATGTATCATAGTTTTCTACTGGCATTTAATTTGTCTTTTAAGGCCATGTTTCCTTTTTGATTTTGTCTGGTGATCTGTCCATTGCTTTAAGGTGGTTGCTAAAATCCTCTATTATTAGGATATTCTCCTTTTTGTTGTTAATTATATATTTGCTGCTCCTATGTTGAATGTGTATATATATATGCATATATATATGTGTGTGTGTGTGTGTGTATATGTGTATAATGTTTTCCTACTGTATTAATCACTTTTTCATTATATAATGCCCATCTTTGTCACTTGTTACCTTCTTCTGACTGGAAGTCTATTTTTTTAATGATTTAACTACAGTGATTCCTGCCTTTTTAAAGATTCCTGTAATTGGTTGTACCATTTACTAACCCTTCACTTTAAGTCTGTTTGTCTTTATAGTTTATGTGATTCACTTATAGACAAAATGAAGTTAAATTTTGTTTTTCAGTCTGTCCTAGCACTTTGTACCTTTCATTGGTAAGTTCAGTCTAGTTACATTAAGGGTCACTATTGATATAAGAGGGCTTTCTTCTGACAGTTTTTCTTTTTTTTCTGATTCTGTCTATCAGTGTATCTCCTTGTTCATTTTTTGTGAATGTTCTTTTTATTTAATTTAGAAAAATTTTTCTTTCAATATTTCAATATTAGTGTTTAACTATTTCTCTTTTGAATGAAACAAAGAACGTCTTCGACCACCATCTTAGTGATGACCCCCATTATTTTCTTTCTAGTAGCTAATAATAAAGATACAGATAATATATCAAGCATTATACTGTAATAGATATCGAACACTGTAAATTACATTGAAAAGATCTATACCAATAACCCAAATATTTCCAGTCTCACATTATCCTATATTCAAGAAGCAAAGGAAACACAGGGAAGGAAAATTAAGAGAAGAAGGAATCTGATACATTATATTTACAGATTAGATAGAATTCAAAATTATTTGGAAATTAGTGGTTTTATTGAAGAGATTTATGAACATATATGTTGAGCAATGATACAATAGTCAAACAGAAAAACAATGGAATTAATAAGGGACGTAGAAATAAATTAGCTGGCAAATCGAAGTCATTTCAAAAGCAAATGATAAAGATAAAATGCCATCCCACATTGATGAGTTAGATCCCTTCACTCAGTATACTTAATCAAATGATAATCTCTTTCAGAAACACCCTCACAGATACACACAGAAATACTGTTTTCTCAGCTATCTGTGTATCTTTTGAGTCTGTTCACACAGTAAACTGATCATCACAGACATCTTGCTGTTTCAACTTACGGCATCTGTTACAATTCTACACAGCATCATCCTACTATTTTGGATATGTATCCTGTTATTTGACTATAGACTATTCTTGTTTATGTTCTGGTATTATGTATTATGTTCTTCATTGTGTAATCAGATTATTAAGTTCTCCTAAATGTCATTAATAGAGCCTTTGTGAAGGACAATAATATTTAATTGCTCTCTTTCTTTGAAATTTTTAAAAACTATTTTGTACATTCTTCTCTCCAAAAACATTAAAATATGAATACTTTATCATATTAATTTGTGTCTTCAAATTTGTTTTCTTTCTCCTATAATCATTGTATCACATCGTCTATTTGTTGTATGCTATTAGTTTTTAGGCCCATGTTGTCGCAGTGACCACAACCATCAGTAGTTAACATATCTCCAAGTATTTGCATCCCAATACAAAGAAATAAACAAAAAATCTTGATCTAACAGCATACTCTAAGGATAATTTATCTACCAATTTTTTTTAATTTATCCTCCTGGCTCAATTAACATAATTCTCTAAATACCTGGAGCAATACAGTAGGATTTCCTGATGTTCTTAACTTTTCCAAGTCTCAAGAGAGTAGATAATAAACTAGATTATTGTATCTATCTCTCTCTATCTAAGTGCATTAGTGGCTTTGGTAGATTACGAACATCTAAAATGTTTAAATAAATTTAATCAGTAACAGTTTTGTTCAGATGTCCTGAAAAGCACATGTTGATAGAAAATGACACTTGTGGCACCTATTGGAACCATAGATGGTAGTAGATAATCAGAGAGAGGATTTGTTTTAAACAAAATATTTATAATTAAGGGACTGAATATGTAAAGGATTATGGGTGATCAACATGGGATAAGAAATATCAGTATTCCATTTTGGCATACAAGTTTCTAGCCTTACACTTTCATGTTGATGAAACTGTCTTGACACAATCCTGGGTCTCTTCAATAAGCTACAGCTGTAATTAAATCACTATACTTCAGTAAGGCAAGAATATTTCCCTCTTCCCCAAATTAAATCAAATATCCACTGAGACTCTACTGCTTATGAATTTTAGCAAGTTGTAATTATTTTAAGACTTCTAACATATCTAAATTCAAGCAAATATATAATTTTTCTCAACTTTTTCCAGTTCCCCAATCTAATGCTTTTTAATTAGCAAGTATTATGGCACAGATTAGAAAAGACACTCTTTTGCCCATGAAGAGTAATTGATTAAAAAATAAGAAAGGTCTATCTGATAGTAAGAACCTTAGAAAAGTAATCCACAAAAGATAGTTGAACTATTGATTCTGTCATAAGGATGAAATTAGAACTCCAAAAATGAATTAAGTTCTTACAGAAACTTTTCTTATTCCATGATAAATTGCTCAGTAGATACCATATCTTTCTTGTTTCATATTTGTGTCTTTGTTTTTTGAGAAATCAATACAAGCTTGACTTTCATAATGAAAGAGCCAGATTCCTCAAATAATTGAATGCTAATTTTTCATTTGTATTATCACAATTCTAGGTTTTCTACCACATAATGCCTTTGTTACAAAACGATGCTATTAATTGTTCACAAATTACTGGGTTTAAATTTTTATCTGATATCTTTGCCTCTTGTATTTGGTTTTGTATCAGATGAAAGACAATTATTCTTGCATTTTTAATAATTCTTAGACTTTCAGAAGCTACTCTTTTTTTCTGTTTTTTTTGTTTGTTTTTTGAGATTCATCCTTTCACCTTGGAATTCTGCATATTATTGGGTATAAAACAGGTATTATACAGGTATAAAACATAGACAGTACAATATTATGCAAGTTTCCGCTTAATGTGTACGAGAATGAAATTATGAAAAATCATCTTATGCGTATCTTCTTGTTTGAAAATTTTTCCTACATTTCCCTAGCATTATCTTTATTTATATTTTCTTAATCTTGTATATTTCATCTGCATATTAATATCTTGATAAAACTAAAGAGCAGTGGTAAAGGAACAGTAGAGCATCTTCTAGTTCTTAAATTTTTGTGTCTCTTGCAGAGGAAAAGCAACTGTTTTTCATGCATTTCCTTAGAGAGAATTCAAACTAGTTAGTGTTCATTATCTCAGGGGAATATCCAAAAAATTAAAATTTTATTCTTTTGTAATTAATGAGTCATCAACACTCCTAACTTCCCCCCAAAATTCAAATCAATGTAAGAAATAAATATGTGTGTGTACATGGTATTCACTTTTAAAGAGTGTAGCAGAGAATATTTCTTACAGATAAAGCATTTTACTTAAAGAAAACGGTAAACAAAAGAGAATTAAGAGATCTTTTTTAATTATGTGAGAAATTTGAGAATATAAAGAAAATATATTGCTTGTCTTCTCCTTTCAAACTATCTTGCATATCCCTACTGCAATCATATACTTCAAAGTATAATTTTATTGTATTAACTTCTTCCTCAGACATATACAGAAGCTTGTAAATTCCCTAACACAAAGTACAGATGTCTGCTAAACACTATTTCTACCATGTTTAAGGATGCAATTTTATGTTACCTGGTGAAATATTCTTCCACATTTTAAATCACAAAATCTCTTTGTACCTGACTGCACATTGTATTGATTCTGGCATCTGAGGCCTCTGGTAGCCATTCTTCCTGTTTGCATTCCTATAAATTCTTGCAGTACCATAAATGTCTTTTCAAATGCTTATTTAAAAACTTCAAGAGAACCTTTCCTGAAAAAAATCCTACCAAATACTCAATCTTCCTCTACTAAGTAAGCTTCACTTCAGTACACTACCTCATATTTTTAGACCACATCTTACTCTTTATTTCCTCATCAATATATAACGACTATTATTGTCAACTAACAGATGGAGAAAGAATCAAAGGAAAAATAGGATAATATGTGCATTCCAGACCATAGTTTTCCTTCTAAAATTCATATATCTTTTGGGACATTTAATTTGTAGCTCTCACAAGAAACAAACAACATTTATTGACTGCTTATTATTTCTAAGAGATTATAATGGAAAATCTACGTTAATACACTATTTGTAAACAAGTAATGTATCTGCATATGATTTAATAACAAATAGTACTATATAAACTAACCAAAATACAGAATAAAGTAAAATAAAATAAACAAAAAATATTTTCACCTACCAATCTCTAGCTAAATCTTAACTCTTTCTTCTTTTAGGTTAATTATCTCTATAGTCCTAATTAATGAACTGATACTTTGGGGAAAAAAATATCACATACAGATATTAACCACTGACTTTATTCTCTGATGGTGATATGGCTGTAATGTGTGTTCTATATGTAATTTTCCTAACTCATCAATCCACTCCGACATACGAATTATCTCAATGATACCTTAACATGTTATATCAATATAATTTTAGCCTATAGCTCCTACAATCAACTGTTTTTTCCTGTATTTGGTTAAGATTAAAGTTCTTAAAAAGAGTCCATGGAAAGTAACCACCATTTTTCACTTCATTAAATAGTCTGTGGTGAGGTGGAACTAGTGACAACATTGGCATCTATTAACATTTTTAAATAAAAGCATAACAAATTCAAACTTCTATTTCCAACTGTTATTTAAAACATGGGTTAGAGAGGTGATATTGATTGAGGATCAATTAGAGGTTATGCATTATTACTTTAACTCAAGGAAGTTTAGAATTTCATCAATGAGCATACTTGATGATCAGAATCCATGTATTTGGAGCAGAAATTTTGTCAACTTGGTCTTGAAGAATCAGGTTTTTTTTTTTTTTTTCTGTTTTGCAAACTTGAGGAAAACTACAATTAAAACTGCTGCTTTATTTTCTTTGCAGTTGCTCTTAAAAATATTATGTACCAATATTATCAATGTTTTAACCCTGACAATCAGTTTTAGAGAGTTGTTGGCTTGTTTTAAATAAGACAATTAAATATGTAACTATTTATATTTTTTTCTTTATTTACTGAATGCTAAAATTTTTATATCTCACACACACATGCACACACATGCACATATATATATACATTTTGTTCCAAGAAATTAAACATATGCATATTCTTTTATAATTTGTAATTTTATATTTTTTAATATTTTGAATAATTTGCCTCAATAAGCTATAGAATAATTTGGTATTTTTTAAATAATTGTATTTCTATGTTATTTGAGTTTATATCAATTTCAACCAAGAAAAAGATAAAGGCAAAAACTGTAATTCTCTACCAACTTCAATGCCTGGCCTCTTCTGTATACCATGATTCCCTTATTGTCAGATGGATAAGTCAGCAATTGATTTTTTTTTTTTTTTAATGAAAGCTGCAGGTCAGAATGAAGGCAAACAGGCAAGTAATCAGAAAGAGAGACAAAGAGAAATTGATTTATTTTTATTTAGTTGTTCACATTAGTTGTTTCCCCACCTATGGTTCTTGAACCCAGCACCTTGGGATGTGTGTGCTCCTAGGTGTACTAGACTGTTAGGCCACCAGGCTGTGCTCCAGCATTAACCTTTTATACAAGGTGTCAGTACTAATATATAAATATTAAAATTTTTGAAGTTATAACTGACAATAGTGAGCAATACCGAAGGAGATTTATAAGGTGACTTTTTTTCAACTTTCTGTTAAATACTGAAATGAACAACTGGATCTTAAAAATACACAGAGATGGAGACAGATACTGACACAGAGACAAAGAAATGTGCTATATTTTGTCAGTTTCAGAAACCAACACTGAAACAATAAGGGAGGAGATATATTAGGGTGTCATCTCAAGGTAGGAATCATATTAAAGGCTGGAATGAAAGAAGTTTTATTTTAACGTCAGGTGTCATATTGAATGATGCTTCACAATATATAGATTCTGAAGAATATTTATATATTGAAATCATTTAGTAATCATTTTAAATAAAATTAATGACCCAAAATCTCTAGAAGAAAATTTGGAGCACACTAGATATTCAGTAAATAACTATTGAGATTTCTATTTATTTATATCATTTGTTTTCCAGGTTATATATGACTATAATGGATAGGCATCAATATTCAATTATATTCTAAAGATTTTTGATCAATGATCAGTAGTATATTTCAGCTTTTGCTTGAAATATTTTATTTAAAACACAAAACAATTTATATATTTTATAGTCTCTTGCATAATAGTTTAATAAAATAATATAATACACACTGACACATAATTTCAAATTAACTGCTTTGCTAGTTTTATTTTTTATTTTACAGCTGCCTTTGGGTTTTAATGTATGTACTTGTATGTTATATCAGTATAAGTTTCTTTAAGTAAATTTGAAATACTATGCAATTTTGTTTTTATCTAGAAATGTATTTCACATTTACACCTGAATATAGAAATTCAGATTGATAATGATTTTCTCCTAGCTCTTTGGAGATATTTCATGGAAACTATTTTTAATACTTTTTTTAATACTTTTACATATAAATATTTGTTTTAATTATGCTTTGTTTCTAGTATTTTGAGGAATGAGTTTGTGTTTTACTCTGTTATACACTTCCTTGATCTAAAGACATCTCTTTAATTCTAGAAAACTTTCAGCCACTAGGTTTTTCCATATTGCCAGTCTTTATTTATTATGCATACTTTCATTTTTTATAAACTAATTTAACACATTAACAACTGCTATATATTTTAACTTCTTGCATTTTTACTTCCTATTTCCTTTTCTTTAATTGATTTTATTGAAGTAATATAAAGTTTTGACATTAGTTAGGTTTGATGTATACCTGATAGCACAATTACATCTGTATATAATGTAGTAGGTTTATCTTTATTTCTTTTTTTTCCTTAACTATACAATTAATCCCCTTTAGACTAAGTTTGCCCTCAACTACTTCCCTATCTCTTCCTGCACCCACTGATTTTCTATTTTCTCCACCAAGAGTCTGTTGCTGCTTGATTTAGCTTATTTTTCAAGTTTATTATTGTTTTATTCAGTTAATTTGTTTGATTTCTATCTCTACGTACCATGTATGAGTGTTGTTATATGATGTTTGTCTTTTTACTTCTGGCTCCAAATCCCTCCGAGTTACAGCAAATGACAGGATTTCTCCTTTTGGATGACTGTACAGTATTCCACTGTATTATACCACATGTTTATCCACTCATCTGCTGACTAGTTTTTAGGTATTTCCAGCTCTTGATTATTGTAAATAATGCTGCAATGAACATGAATGTGTTTTTATATGTGTGTGTGTATATGTATGAATAAGTGTTGCTGTGATTTTAGGGTAAATACCCACTACTAGAGGAATAGCTGGATCATATGGAATTTCCATTCTCAATTCTTGTGGAAGCTTCATACTGCTTTCCAAGTTTCTAAAGTGTTTACATCATTTTATACCTCCACCAATGGTATATAAGAATTGTCTTTTCTGTACAGCCTCTACAGTACTTTTTGTTTCCTTTCTTTTGAATGATAGCACTTCTCTCAAGTGTGAGATATCTTATTGTTTTAATTTGCATTTCCCTAATGAAATCAGAAGTAGAACTTTTTTTTAATGTACCTTTGGCCATTTGTATGTTATCTTTACAGAAGTGAATAATAAGGTCATCCACCCGTTTTTAAATTGGATTGTTCTTCTTGTTGTTGGTGAGTCTTTTAAGTTCTTTATATATTTTGTCTATTAACCCCTTGTCAAGGTGTGATGTATAAATATCTTCTCTCATTCAGTTGGGTGGCTTTTTGCTTTGATGTAAATTTCTTTTGCTCTACAGAAGGTTTTTATCTTAATGTAATCCCATTTCCTAACTTTGGATTTTATATCCTTTGTTGAAATTGAGTTCCCAATGACATCTCTTAGGTCAATATTCATTATTGTTTTGTCTATGCTTCTTCTATGTATTTAATGGTTTCCAATCTTACATCAAAGTCTTTATTTCATTTTCATTTAATTTTTGTGTAAGATGTTAGGTCCTGGTATAGTTTCAACTTTTTACATGTGGCTGTCCAGTTTTCCAATACCATTTTTGAGGAGACTATCCTTGCTCTATAATAAAGTTTTGATTCCTTTGTTTTAAATTAAATATTCACTCATGTGAGGATTTATTTCTTGACTTTCAATTCTGTTCCATTGATCGGTATTTCTGTTGTTATTCCAGTATCATGATTTTGTGATGCTTATTGCTTCAGGGAGCATGACTCCTCCATTTTTGCTTTTTTATTTCCCTTCAGGATTGCTATTCTGAATCTCTCGTAGTACTAAATAAATTTAATATTGTTCTGTATCTGTGAAGAATGTCTTAGGAGTTTTTGTAGGGATAGCATTAAATCAATGTATTGCTTTAGGAATTGTAACCATTTTGACTATGTAAATTCTTCCAAACCATGAGCATGGAATATCTTTCCATTTCCTTGTGCAATTGCCTATTTTCTATCAACAATGTCCTTCAGTGTTCAGAGTTTAGGTCCTTCGATCCTTTGGTACATTTGTTCTAAGGTATTTCATTCTTTTTGATACAATTATATATTGTATTGCTTTTTAGTTTTCTTTCTTCAATTTAATTTTTGTCACTATAGAAATGCAAAAGATTTTTGAATGTTAATTTGTAATCTGCCACTTTACTGTGTGGGTTATTATTTCTAGAAACGTTTTGCAGTTCCTGATTTTTTTATGTTTACCTTTGACAGGGTATCTTTCTCCTCCATCCCTTCATTTTAAATCTGTATTTGTTTATAGATCTTAGGTAAGTTTCTGCAAACAACATATAGTTGAGTTTTGTTTCTTAATGCATCTAACCTAACTTGCCTTTTGATTGGTGAATTCAGCCTATTTATATTTAGAATGGTTATTAATATTTGAGGACTTGCTACTGCTGTTTTGATTTTTGTTATCTGTTTTTGTCTATTTCTTTGTTATATTGTTTAGATTTTTGTAAAGTTTCTTCTCTTTAGTTTAGTTAGGAGAGCCTCTTTCTATCCTCTTTCCTCTTTCTGTAGAGGAAGTCTCATGACAATAACATCATTCATCGTTGGTTTGTTTGGAAAAACTTGATTTCTCCCTCAAGTTTGAGAGAAAATTTTGCAGGACATTATCGTTTGCGTTTTTTTATTTCATAGTATTTAGAAGACTTAATTCCTTTCTCTCTGAGCTTTCAGAGATCCTGTCATGACATCTGAGAATAGCTCGATGGGAATACCTTTACAGGTTACTTGTTCTTTCCCCTGACCACCTTTGGAATCCATTCTTTGTCTTGGACTTCTGATAGTTTTATAATTTTATGTCTTGGTGTAGGTATTTTTCAGTTTATATAGCTGGGTGTTCTGTTGGCTTCACTGACTTGTATGTTCATTTCTTTCTCAAGGTTTGGATGCTTTCAGCAATTATTTATTTGAAAACATTCTATGTCTCCTTCTACTTATCCTCATCTTGTTGTATGCTTATTATTCTTATGTTGTCTTTCCTAATAGTGTCAGATAGCTTTCTACATGTTTAATTCTTTTTTTTTGACATTTACATTATCTTTCTTTTTCACCTGCATCCTTTCTACATTACTCCTCTTTTTCATTTGTTTTATTCTATTCCAATAGCTTTCTTCATTATTCTTTACTTCATTTATTTCCTCCTTTACATCTTGTATATCTGTTAATATCTTCTATAGAACTTCAGTTTGTTTCTTCTACTCCCTAATTGTATTTTTAAAAGTCATTGACTTATGTTTCTGAGTTTTCTTTTATCTCTCTGATTTTCTTTATAATTACCACTTTGAATTCTTTTTTTTCTGTTAAAATGAACCAATCCATATGTCTTTGAAACTGGTGAGTTTAGCTTATTTATATTTAGAATGGTTATTAATATTTTAGGACTTGCTACTGCCGTTTTGATTTTTGTTTGATTTTTGTCTTTGAAATTGGTTTATGATATGCCATCATTTTCTTTTGGTTCCATAACATCTTAAGTTTTGAAGTGTGTTGCATTTTCTTTCTCCCGCGGTATGGGTCCTTGTCGAAGGGCTGCATTTTTTTTTTCTTTTGCCCAGGGGTTGTTGTAGCTTTATTCTATATTTTTGTTGCTTACAGACTTGTGCAGTGTGATTTTTTGCTGTATCTTGGAGTGGAGGATAGCTGCTAGATGGAGGGATGTGTGTACAAGGTGGAGGAGCAGATCAGCTAACTGGCTGAGACAGAGAACTTGATGCTGTTGGGTTCATTTCAATGGGCTCTCCTCTCAATAGTCTCCAAAACTGTGTCTAGCAATTCACAGACTGTTCCTGGAGTGCCCACCACTGAAGCCCAAATCCCAAGTGGTGGGGAGAGAATAGTGCTTTCCTCTCCTTTGTGGGCCTAGCTGTGTTGTCTCAAAGTCTCTTTTTGGGGAGATTGAGAGAAACAATCCCAGTTCCTCCTTTCCACAACCCCACTAGCACTCTGGCTTTGCTTGAAGCAGCATTTCTGAAGCCCAAACTGTCTGTGTCTCAGGTCCCGCAAACCAGGGCTGAATCTGCCGCTGTATATATCTGCTACTCCTAGGTTCCTAGGTTGCCATGAACTGTAGTTAAACCTGCTGTGATATGTGCTCCTATCTCACACAGGGCACAGTGAACTTTAGTCAAATCTACCAGTGTGCCCTTACCTCACAGCAACCTTTCTGACTGAAAATCAAAACATCAACCTCGGCATCCTCTGAATTCCCCTGGTGTTGAGGCAGTGCTCATAAATCTGCTGTTCCACGCCTATCATCTCTAGAATGATGCTGTACCTTCCCCAGATGGCTCAGGGAATGGATCCCCGTTGCCGTTATCTTCTGGGATCTTCGTGTTGCTTTATTTGAAGTAACAGTGATTTTCTTGAAGCAGTCAACTATTTAATTATTTCTATTTCTTTAAATGTTCTGTTCATTGTACTTTTGAAGCATGCTTTGCTTTTAAAATAACAGACTTTTTGGGTATGATGCTTACATAATACAGTTAATCTACTTTAATAGTATAGTTCATAAGTTTGGTAATTATACGCGGCTGTATATTCACCACACTATTGGATAAATTTACTGATGCTTTTGCAGTTTCTTTGCACCAAGCCACTAGCAAAATATGATCTGTTCTCTGTCCTCTGTCACTACAGTGTTAGTTTTTTTCCCCAGAATTATCTATACAGTAAATCATACAATTTTATTTTATCTAGAATATTGTTTTTGAGATTTATCCATGTTATTGCATTTAGCACTAGCTCACTCCTTTTTATAGCTGAGAATTTCAAGGTAAGACTGTAAAACAATTTGTATTTCCATTAACTTTCTGTTGGAGATTTAGTTTCACTCAAATTTTTCACCATTATAAGTAATGCCACTATAAATATTTATATACAATCCCTTTGTATTCATACATTTTTATTCCACTTAGGTAAATACTTATGAGAATTCCTTAGATGTATATTATACATGAAAGTACATTTTTATTTAAAAATTATAGTTTAAACTCTAACATTTAGGTATGCGATTTCAAACAAGTGTTATTTATGATGTTAGATGATTAGATATGAGGAGTTAATCGATCAATCTATTTATGATAGATAGATAGACAGATAAACAGATAGATAAACAGATAGATAAATGGACGTGAATATACAGATGGACTTTCTGGAATGATAACTACCTCTGCCTGCATGGACTATACCCACCATGTCCTGCCCTAAAATTCTGCTGTCCTTACCTACTCTGCTCTTTGTGATTGTCTACTTGAATGTCTTGCCTGCTCCCTCCCTCTGCTGTTATCCCCTATAAAATCATCCCTGGTCATGTCCCTGCCACTTGTGTCTTCTCATGATTTCCTCACACTCTCTAATAGGCAAGGCATTACTCTGCTAGAACATGAACACAGACTTAACAGTATATTTGATCCCTTTTATCCAGTTTCCCCATCCCTATTTCCCTTCTTTCTGGTAACCAGTACATTGATTCTACAGACTGAAAGTCTATTTTTTTATTTGGTTTGTTTTTTTGGTTTCTCTAAATTCCATATACACATAAAACCATAAAATATTTGTCTTTCATTTTCTGATTTACCTCATTACTCATATAGACATGCACATATGAGTATATTACATGTACATCTATGTTTGTTCTTTAACCATCTGGTAGAAACTTTTCATGATTTATCTAACTTTATTCTGAAAGTAGCCTTATACTGAAAATATGCTTTAAAAGAAGAAAAATCTCAGAGTTCTGTAATTTTTCATGCTTCATACTTAAGTTAGAAGACTAGTGTTCAGGTTTCCATTGTCTAATTACTTAGCTTAAGAGATTAACTATTTGTCAAACCTATCATAGCAAAGACTCTACCTAACCAAGTAATTATTATGATCAGGACACATAGCAAATGTGTTGGTTATATCTATTACTTCTCAAAAGAATTTTGATAGTGTTATCTCCATTTTTCAGATTCTACAAGTTAAGCTAAGAGATTTTAAATACACAGCCAATATTGCATAGTAGCCAGATGAAAGGTAAGTATTTAAAAACATGAGTCAACCTCAGGCTTCTAACTGCTACACATTACTACTATGGCTCGTTTACTTCTATTAATATTATTATTAAATAACGCAAATATAAACATTTTGCGTGTTCTTTATCACATTAGTTTGCTCAAAATATTGATTTTGTATAACTAAATACTTAAAATTAAAAGTGAATGATGTTTCTTATTAAACATCTGTCCTATTAATTCAAATTATAGGTGATTTTACATAACTAAATAGAAAGAGTCTAGAAAAATCATATCGAAGATTTTAAAAAGCTATACTATCATAATCAACTGCTATAGTATAAAGTTGTAACCTGTTAGAGGAAAAGTTTTCAAAAATCAAAGATATGAAACAGTATAAGAAACCAGAGCAATTTATATTAAAGACAATTAAAAATTTGGCATTATGTTCAGACAATAAGATAAGAGAAGACTTTGAGATGCTATAGACTTATTTTTTTCATTTATGCTAAGATCTCATTTTCATTTTTTTAAGTTCCTGGACTTGCAATGCTTACCTACAATGATATATAATTAGAATTTTCTACTTAAAATTATCTTGTGATTTTCTTTCAGTTTCATGAATTTCTATGATTGTTTTTCATTTCTTATTTAGAAAATCACACAACTAATACTTTATACTCTACTTAAAATTGGTTGTTTCAGAAATCAAGCCAGTTAAAACTCCATCCTTATTATGGTCTGAACTGAGGACATAAAACTTGAGCTTCTAATAGAAATCTTAAAACCCCCAGAAAGTAACCAGTACCATTTTCACTTCAATTAATCTTCTGCTCCATTATATCATAGCATACTTATCTAAGTCCTCACTGAATGCAGCACACTTTAGTTATTTTTTAATTTAATCAAAAATTAATTTTTTATAAAGAAATAAAACATTTCTTGTCCACTATTAGAAATATGTGAGTCCTAATGCTTCTTTAATATAAAATTTCATAATTTTTAGAGGAAGGCTGATATAATGGGGAAAATAAGGCTTCAAAAGATAATACTTTTTAAATATTGTTATATATGTATCAATCAAAATTGTAATCAATAGTACAACTTGATGTTTTCTCAACATGTTTTTCAACTTTTCAAATATATAGTGGTAAATAGCAGGGGCTATTATATTAGTAGGAGCTATTATATATGCATTATTGGATATGTCATAAATATTTTAATTAAAGTAATCAGAAAAATAATTTACGATTATTTCACATTTCAGCAATAGTATTGCTTGACCTAATACATAGAGATTAGTGTCTCTTTAAAGACTTTCTTTAAACTTGAGGCAAAGTGACAGAGTCTCCCTCATAAACAAGCAGACAAGCTAATTATTAGAATTCAAAACACGTGATGTATAAATATATTTATGCATTCATTTATATTTTTCCATTTAAATTAATTTTATTGAAGGGTCATTACATCATAACTTGATACAGGACTAAGGTGTGTAAAATAGTAATTACACATGTGTATATAATACAACAAGTTCACCATCATTTCAGTTCTTCTATCACTTTACAATAAACCCCGCTACCCAACATTCCCACTCATCCTCCCTTTTCTCTTTCGGTAACTGCTAATTTTCTTGTATTGACCGAAAGTCTGTTTTTGTTTGATTCAGTTCATTTTTTTCTTGGTTGCTCTATATACCGCAAATGAGTGATATCGTACAATGTGTGTCTTTCTCCTTCTGGCTTATCTCAGTAAGCATAATTTCCTCTAGGTTCATCCATCTTGCTGCAGGGGCAGGAATTCATCATTTCTGGTAGCTGAGCTATACTCCATTGTGTATATAGACAAACTTTTTTGCCCACTCATCTGTTAATGGGCACTTAGGTTGTTTCCAGCTATTAATTATTTAAAATAATATTGCAATGAACATGGTGCTTATTGTCTGTGAATTAGTATTGTATTTTAGGGTAAATACCCAGGACAGAAATTACATGGGATTTCCATTTCCAATTTTTGAGTAATCTCCATACTGTTTTACATAATGTTTGGCCCATTTAATATTCCTTCCAATAGTTTATGAGTGCTATTTTATCTAAATCCTCAATTGTTACCATTTCCAGTCTTTTGGATAATAACTGTTCCATTGTTGCAAAATTTTTTATTCATTTTTGGAGGTGAGGTGATAGTTTGTGAAGTGATATTTTATTATTATTTTTTTTATTATTTTATTTGCATTTCCCTAATGGCAAAAGATGCAGAGCATCTTTTCATGTCCCTGTTGACCCTATGAATGTCTTCTTTGAAGAAGTGTCTATTCAGGCTTTCTGCCTATTTTTAACTGATTGTTTTTCTGTTGTTGAGTCCTATTAGTTATTTATATATTTTGAATATTACCCCTTGTATGATGTATGATGTGCAAATATCTTCTCCTGATATTTTAAGATGCATACTGTGACTCCATGACATAGAGATACTATTTCAGAGTTCTTGATATCAAGTAACATCTTCTCATCAAAGATTAAAAGAATTCTATTCACCTAAATTTTTATTTGCAAAGAATTTTATCTTCTATTCGTTTATTTGTACTACTAAGCCTTACTTTTAAAGTCCAAATAACATGCTAAATATTGAGACACAGTAATACATAACAGTCTTAAAATTAATACTTACGTGAGAAAATTTCCCTTTGATCCATCTGATAAGCCTTGTGAGATAACAGACAAAACTATAATATTTTAAAAGCTGGAGTTTTAGGCATCATTTTGTTAGTATTTATTGCTTTAAAACTTTGTTAAGTAACAGAATATAATAGTCATTGTTGAGAATTAATCTGGTGGGAGGTTAGTGTGTGAAATTTGAGAACTGAAATAAAACAATTTTGTTATTTTTTAAATTTTTTTAAGTGTAGCACTGTTTGATTGTTCAGTACAATTTCCTTTTGGCTATAGTACAGTAAGTACCATTATATAATTTTTTATTTTACATAGGAAATGAGATGATGATGGACACACATCATTGTTAAGCACCTCCTCATGAATATTCTTCAACGAAGACAATTTTAAGGAAGAAGCGAGGTATAACTGAGAGAGCATGGACTTTGGAATCAGAAGGATTTGTGTGTTGACTCTTGTCATATAGTAGCTCTGCCTCCAGTTTTAGATACAGAATCTCTTGGCTTCATTTTCTGTGTATATGAAATAGCTATTTCTGCATAAAATTTTTATAAAATCTTAAAAATAATAGACAATTCATCAACTTTATTCCCTTTCCTTTTTCATCATCCAAAATCATCTTTTTATACATCTTAAATATTATAGCCTTGGCTTCAATATTCATCTTTTCAAAATTGGAGAACCATCAGTCTCATGCAGAGAATTTAGCTGTAGTTTTAATAGCATCTTTTCTCATAGGAGACATTTAGGAAATATTGACTCCATGTCAAGGAAGCGATCCAATCACCTCTCTTAGGCTTCAGGGATTGTGAAAAAGAAATCAGTTCAGTAAAAGTACCAACTGAACATTTATATTGTAATTTTCAAAAGTCGGTACAAATTGAGACCAAGAATAGAGTCAGAATTTATATCTAGAAATCTGAATTTATCTTTTCTACTTGCAAGGTCAGAATTACAAAATACAAAGATCTAGTTTTCAAGGTCTGGAGAAATTTTATTCCATCAAAATTACCTCTTTTCTTTATATTTTTAATTTATTTCTTTTTATGATACTTCCTATTAGATCAAATTTTAAAGCAAACAAATCTCTCGATTTGATGTTCCCTCTCAATCCTATTGTTTCATTACTTTCCTGGTACAGTTTAATAAATGAATGGTCAACATTCAATACCTTAATTTTCTTTCCTTGTATTTTTGTCTTTTCACCTCCTCAAAACTTCCTCAATATTTAGTTTGTCTTTTAGTTGCGAAATCTAAGTGATAATTTCACATCCTATTTAGTAGTCGACTTTATGACTCTTTCTTACTTTCAACACTGCCTTTCTTTGCTTTCAAGATATATTTCCCATTCCTTTCCTGCTATTCTAATAACTCTTGCACTGTTAATATTATATATTCTATTATTATATTTGTGTTTTTTTCTGGCTTCTGATGTCAATGAATTTTTTAGGCAACTTTATCATTTTCCTGGACTTTAAATTATCCCTTATGTTCTGATGGTTAGCAACACTATTATTTCTAAAATATTCATTTGAGCACTAATTCCTGTAACTTTCTATTGGATGATTCAATTCTGATTGTGAAATAGACTTCTCAGATTCGAGAATATAAAAACTTATTCTTATTCTTTCCTCAGAAACATTGTTTTTCTCCCTTTTGAGAACAACTTTCATTATTGATATGGTCACTGAATCCAGAAATCAATATTGAATATATTTGCCTATTCCATTTCCCCTAACCACTTTATCCATCCATTCATTTATTCATAGAATAAATATTGATCACTCAGTCTATCCTAGGCTCTGTTCTTTGTGCTTAGGATATAATGATAAACTAGATGAACAATAATTGCTCTCTCACAGTGATTATGATCTAGTGGAAAGGGGACAAATAGCTAACAAACCAACAAATAACATGGTTTTAGAGAGGGGAAAGTAGCAATAAATACTAAGCATGGTAGGAAAGGGTATATTATTTATGCTAGAACTTGCTGCATAAAATAAAAACCTAAAGGAATAGTGACTTAATATTGAAATGTATTTCTCCTTCTTTTGTAGGGAGTCTAGAACTTATATGGTACCATGACATTTTTTTGCATTTTTAATCAAAGTAACTGATTTTAAAAACAATGTTTTATTTTTTATTGTATTTATTTTACTTTTGTTATTATTGAAAGGATATTGCATTTGGACAAGCTTATTTTGAGGTATACATAGTGGTATTTTTACATTTACAAATAGCATAGTAGATTTACTAATATTCTCCCCCTCCTTTTATTCTCCCTTTGTTTACAGTTATTTCCCTTCATCCCATTTCTCCCACTCTTCCCCCAACACTTTGGTTCCCACTGATTTGCCTTTTTGTCTCTCATCTCTGAGTCCACAGTTGTTTGGAGTAGTGAAGAACAATATAAGTTTTAGATGAACAGTTTCACTTTTCACTTTTATTCAATTATGTGATAACACATTGCCCGACCCACCATCAAATTTGTAAGTTCATTGCCACTGTCTGTGGGAACCTACTACCCTTTAAATTCCAATCCCAAACCCCCTTCCCACTGGTAACTTTAGTTCTGTTGTCAACATCCAAGGGTTTTTGTTTTATTTTATCACTTTATTTGATTTGTTTCTTTATATTCCGCATATGAGTGAGATATTTGCTATGTGCCTTTCTCCTTCTAACATTTCACTCAGCATAATTCCCTCTGGTTCCAAAAGTGTCGCTGTAAATAGCAGGATTTCATCTTAGTTTTCAATTTGAGCTGTATTCCAGTGTGCATGTGTGTGTGTGTGTGTGTGTGTGTGTGTGTGTGTGTGTACGTGTACCAAATCTTTATCTGTTCATATCTGGATGGACATTTAGGTAGTTTCCATTATCTGACTACTGTAAATAGTGCTGCAAAGTTTGAGGTGTATATATCTCTTTAAATCAGTGCTGTGTTTCTTGGGTAAATACTAAGAAGTGGAATAACTGACTCATATGAAGTTTTGATTCTCAGTGTTTTAAGGGATCTTCATCCTGTGTTCCATAATGATGGCACCATTTACATTCTGTGGTACCTCATTTTATTTCAAGGAACTTTGAGTCACTTTCTCTATAAGGTTTATGTAGCTTCTATGATAGACTGATTATTTATATTTCCTTGAAATTAATACTTTGAAAGCATGCCACAAAATTGAGGGTTGCAAGATATTAGACTTTTGAGTAGTAATTAGGATTGTACATAACCATGAGGGTAGAGTTCTCATGAATAATGTCATAAGAGAATGACTTCCAGTCTTTACTCTGAACCATGTGATGATAAAGGGCTGAATGCAGCCCAGAAGAGGGTTCTCTCTAAAATTCAGGTGTGCTGGCACCCTGATCTCAAATTTCTAGCTTCCAGAACTATAAGAAATAAATTTCTACTATTTATTAGATAACCAGGCTATGATACTTTGTTATTAGCAACAGAGCTGACCAAGACAGCTTCCAAATAAATAACACTTCTCTGTTCATGAAGCCTGCTGTGACTTCAGCCACTGCACTTAATTTACAGGTAGCAGGAAACAGAAAGAATGGAAGGAAAAAAAAGAGACATATGCTAGAGAACTAAGTACATATTCCTAAAGATTTCACAAAAATAATCATTTAACTCTAATTGACTACATCATGCTGAAATGATTATCTTTTTGCTAGTTCTATTGCTATAGTCATATGAAATTGTATTGCCATATTAAAAAAAGGCACAGGGAAAGATTTATGCTAGGTATTTGTTGTTGTCATAGTTGTTTTGTTGGTTTTATTGGGGGAGTCCTTCTAGAGGAGCAGAATATTGGCATACGTTTTTGTTCATCACACGTAACTGATTTTATCCTCATAAACATCTTAAATTAAACATATGTTTTCTGATCTCTATTTCCTTTATCTCTGTCCTCTAGTTGTGAATGTCCTCATTATTTCCCTGTCTTATAGCATCTTCTCCCTACCTGGTCTCAGATCTCCAGTCTCATCATCACAAAACCAATTCACCACGACGCATCCTTGGAGCCTTTTGAAAGGTAAATCTAACCTTTAAGTTTTCCTGATTAACATCCTTTAATGATGGTCTAGTGAAGAAAAAACTGAAATAACATTATGTTTATTACATAAAGATGTTGATTTAAACTTATTTAGTGTTATAATGCACTAGTCCTTCAATAAAATAAGTTAGAAAAAATCCCCATGCAACATTATCCATTGTCTCAAGACAACATTCACAGAAGATTTTCGTGAAAAATTTCATGAATACTCACCATTTTGCCTTTTCTTCTTCTCTCACTAAATTCTTAATTCCTCAGTAAGAAAAATGACTTTAAAAATTGAGATTTTCCATTCTTCTCTTTAAAATTATTGACTTCTCTTCCAAGAAAATACTTTCCCAATTCAAGTACATCTAGAAAAGGGATATATATATATATATATATATATATATATATATATTTACCTTTCATAACTCACTTAGTTATCAACTATTGTTTAATCATCCTGTATATACTATCTTCATGTCATTCTATAGTCTTTAAACATACACACTATTTCAGAAGCACTGCCACTTATAATTACTATAAGTTTTTATTGTTTGAACATAACAAACTTCAATCTATTGATAGTATGTGGCTTCTTCTAGATCAAATCGCTTCACTGTGAGACAAGCATATTTTAGGTACTTGTCAAGTTTTCCTGAGTGAATTAAATTCATTAGTTTTCCACCTGAAATTTTAAAGTCCATCGTCTACTGTTATCAAAATTCCTTATTTTGAGAGTAATTTTCTCTTTGTTGAATCTCTGCAGCTCCTCTCTTTCCTGCACCCATTTCAGTCATTATCAATTCAAAGGTCGATGTCTGGCCATTTTCACCACATATAACCATATTATAAATCGATTCCCCTTTCTTTATTCTCTTAACATCTTGATTTTTTTTTTACATGCCAATGGCACAAGATATTATAATCATGGCGCTGACTGCACGTGTAAATAATTCCTGTGTGTTTAAATCCACTTTTGTAGCACAGAAACTTACAAAATTTCAGGAATTAATTGTAGACTTTTTCCAGGCTAGATTTTATTTTCACCTTGCTACTCTAGCTTATCTTGTGATCTTTGTCTGAATTCAGGAGGCATTCTGTCAGAGATGTCAACTTTGTGGGTGCTGTGGCGGACATTTGGAATGTGATGAGGCCAGTGACACATAAAACAGAGGACCCAAAAGACCCTAAAAGGTTTGTGGGAGACTGAACTACAGGAGACATGACAGGCAGGCTCTAGTCATGCCTCTGCTGCTTAAATTTTTGCTGAAATGCACTAGGTGGGACCTACAGCATCTAGTTTGGCAGTGGAAGCAGGACTTGCTCTCTTTTGTGAATCTAAAATAGGGAACCCAGGTCTGGAACTGAGAGATAAGAGAAAAAAGTAACAACAAAAACGACAAAAAAGGATACTTTTGCAGATTAATTTAAAAAGGGTGTTTTTTGGGGGGATCGCTTTTCTAGTCTCATTGCAAAGTGTTCTCTTACTTTAAAATGTTATTCAAATTATTTTATAAGAACTCAGTGAGGCACATAACTGTACCTTTCTAACATAAATTATATGAATCCTTTGGCAGCACTGCACTATATCAAAAGCATAAGAGATTAAAAGAAAGTTGTGTGTGAGGTATACTTTAATGTATTACAGCATGTGTGAAACAAAATGCTCTCTTAATAAGATAGCCACAGGAATCTTAAAGATCATGCACAAGATTTTTTTGTTTTTTGGTAGCAGAGCAGTTTGCCTTTGGATAGGAAGAAAAAATCTTTTCTCCACTGCCCCTGGAGTTTTGCTTCTGTCCATAACAACAAAATATCATATGTTTCTCTTAAAGTGCCAGAGTGATAAAAATGCTCCAAATGGTTCCCTTCCTTTAAAATAAAAATTAAATATTACTTTCCGCATGCAGTTGTCCCTGATCTCATCAGCAAACCAATCTCACCCTAGAATGTGGTCCCAGAGCATTTGGTTTCACCAAAGATTTTTAAATTTATCAAGTTCTATCTTCAATTGCATTTAGCTTATTCCACACAAGTCCTTCTCACTCAATATTTGTCTTTAGAGCTTCAATCAGAAAAATTTAACTCAGTGTCTTTGATGAAGTTTGCTGCCATATTTTGCAGATAGTTTTTGCATTGAGACAGTGCTCTCTCCACTAGTTCAATGCCTGGCGTCTGGGGTCTAAATGGGGTTGATTACTGACTTTGCTCTTTACTAACTGTAGCCTTAGGAAAACTACTTACTGTTTTCATTTTTGATTATTAATTATTTATTGATATGCCATTGGCTTACAATATTTATGATCCAGGAGTACAGCTTCATGCTTTATAAATATATTTTCCTCATCAGTCTCATCACCAAAAATCTAGTAAGTGTCCACCACTATCCAATTAACCCTGTTTGGCCTGTTCCTTCCTTCTGCCTTTTCATTCTGAGTTTTATTGTCTCTAAAATGGAGAAATAGGAGCACATATCAAATAGGATCACTATGAAATCAAAAGTATGCTGGATCAAGAAATATAGCAATGTTTTGTGTACTTAAGAAACCCTTCAATATTGCCTTTTTATTAAATGCTTAGTGAATAAATACAACCTTTGGGAAATTAAATTTTAATATACTACCCTTATAGCTTTTCAGGCTAAAGTCGAGACAGTTTATTTTAAAATTTTCTTTAATACTTCTCTTAGAACTATTTTTTTTCCCCCATTGGACTACTCTAATATTTGTATCACAGTTGATCAAAGTAAGCACTTACTTACGAATGCTTCTGCCCTATACTCCAATTATTTGATTGTCGCCCACTTGAATATTTTGATGCAGTTTCCTTGACTCCTGACGTATGACTACTCACAGAAATCAAATTCAGGACTTCACTAGCAAACTCGGTTGTTACTTGGTAATATAAAAGAAAGGAAAAGAAGGAAGTTTAGATATACTTTCTTATTTGTTTCTTTTTTCTGTCAATCTTCTATTTCTTCATAACTTTTAGCCACGTTTTCTGGCTTTGTAAACGATGTTTGTCTTGATTAAAAAGGCCATCAAGCTTTAAGCAATCTATTCTATGTTTTATCTTAGGGAGTGTGTATACATGAAGTAATATCTCTGCATTGGAAGGTTTGCCATATTCCAAGTTTTACCTGATACCTGGTTTCTTATAAAAGGTCTTCTACTAGTTAAAGGCTCATGCCTTCTCAATTTTAATTGCTAGAATGTTTCTTTTGAACTAAACTGATTTCTTGACTCCAAAGTGTGTATGTATGTATGTATATGTGTATGCATGCTTATATGTATATATATATATATATATATTCTTATCTGCTTTTGACACTTTGCAGTGATGCAAAAGTGCAGATTCTACATCACATTTTGAATCTGAAATATTTAGAGATAACTCTTAGGTAGTTACCTCTGAATTTTCTTATCTCTAATCTGTTGAAGAATTGATGATGGTACCTCATAAGTACAATCCTGAACACATACCTTTGCATCTGTGAAAGAGTAATTAGTTTTTTTATAAAGGTACTGCACTTGAAGTATAAACCATTATCCATCTGTAACACATTTATGACAATGCTGCCTAGAATGATGATCATTATTGTTTTGGACAGTCTATTTCCATTAAAGCAGCTAAGGCAAATTTGTCATTGTCTTTACTGTATTTCTGGTTTTTTTTGGCACCTTTATCATTTAGGTGATTCATACTGAGTAATCAAAATATTATGCTGCTTGTTCTAATTGCATTTCTAGGTCTGCATCAATTTTTACAAAAATTAGGGCCTTGAAATATATTGGCTATGAAGTTCACCTAGTGTTGTTTTTGCCAATTTAGCTAATCTGGGTTCTTTCATGGTATGTGTTTAGCTGATAAGTTGGCTTATGCTAGTTGATTTAGGACAGAGTCACTCACTCGACAAGTAGTTACTGTATTGTGGAACAGGGCATGCTATGTATATCTGTGTGTGTGTGTGTGTGTGTGTGTGTGTGTGTGTGTGTGTGTGTGTGTGATACTGTCTATAATATCCTTTCCTTCACTCATTTCTTTATTGCCTTTACATTTTCTCTTTACTTTAATCTTCTGTCTTTAAAAAAGAAAGAAAGGTACAAGAAGAAATGAAGGCAAATAGACAGGCAGACAGGATGAAAGAGGAGGAAGCTTTTTATTTTATTTTTATTTAGTTGTTCATATTGCCTCTTCCTCCCTGGATTTGGGATACAAACCCAGATGCTTAGGAAATATGCAAACTATTCTCCTTTGGAAGCAACTGACCTAATTACTACTTCATCATGGAACACCAAATCATCTGCGTTCATGCAGTCATTCGGTTTCTATTTTCTTCTAATCTACGTACGCTGATCTCATTTGCCTTTTTTATTCAACTTACACTATTACTTCATAACTACTCCCTTTACTATTCCCTAACAGTGAAACCATTACTGAATCAAATATAATCAACATAATCATTAACTCTTTAGTTTATCCAGTTATGACTAATATAATCATTGACTCTGGTTAGCTTAACCAACTCTGATAAATATTATCATTAACACTGTTTACCATAGAAATATAATTATTTTTCTTAGCCTTGAATATAATGAACACAGTCAAACTATTTTAACTTGATTTTATGTTTTTGAAAACTTTACCCTTACTTATTCTTTGATAACTTGTAAACTTCTCATTGACTATAGAATTAAAAGACATCTCATAGACTAGAAGACTAGTACTTAATAAAAGAATGCAAATTTTTCTTGGAGACACAGAAAATACTGGCATCCTGACCTGCATATCCACACTACCATAGACCCTTCTCAATGACATCCGGTCTTTTGTAGCAATAATCTACTCTATAGGAACTGAAGCTCTAAAGACCCAGAGGAAATTTAGAAGTGCTGTCATCCACCAGTCACAGAGATTTGTTCCTGATGTCTCCTTGACTGTACATGGGCAGACTAATCATATTGTTGAAACAGGAATTTTTCTGCTGTACTTTAGACCCTAGCTCCAAACATTCAACTGAAAAACCCCCATCAGAGAGACAGATTGAGAAATTTTGTTTTCCTCATTTCTTGTCTGTTGACACATGATAAAGCCTTTCTTTCCTCAAAATTTGGAGCCATAATATTGACTCTTATGTGAAGAAGTCGTGACTCCAATGCTCAGTAACAACAGTTCTTGAAAGCTTGTTATAAGTCAGCCACCATTAGGTGTACTTTATACATATTAAATGTTGACGACAATTCTATAGTTGGCTACTATTATAGTCCCATTTTATTATAGCTGATGAGAAAACTAAGACACAAGGAAAGTTGCTCATCATCATAATCCTGATAAGTTATAGAGTCCCTTTCATGTCCCATTACTTAAATCACTCACTAGCCAATATTCTTGTTTTTTATCATCTAATTTTCCTAGCCTTCCCTCCCATCAATTTTTCCTAGAAAAATGTAAGCAAAACTAAGTTCTTGTTCCTCACCTTCAGGTAACTAAGTGATTCTAGAAAGTTATCTTAAAACTATAAGAGACTGATCCTAATGTCACTGACTACATCTTTCTCTGGTCGTTCAACTAGGGAAGGATATGCTTCCAAGCAGATATAAGTGAATGGAATAATTTATTTCCTTATCATTATGTAACAAAGTTTTGCCCAAACTCAAGGGGAGAGAGTGAAATCCATGGCTAATATACCAAGAAGCAGGAATCTTGGCGATTATCTCAGAATTCTCCCTATAACATTCAGTGTAATAGTTTAGCATGAACTGCATTTCTCAATATTTTTTCCATAGCTGATTCTTGATCTTTCACTCAGCAAATGATGAGGAACAAGCAGATGAAAGTCATCAAACATGTCTCTGCTGTGAACAAAATATGGATATCTAGTATCACTTCTTTATTTCAGAAAAAGTGGTGCTTTTGATGCTTTCTATGAATGATCTTCTTTTCATAATCTGTATCCCTTTGGTTCTCAACTTTCTATTGCCATTTTTTATTGTTATAATTAATTGTCTTTAACTTCTGCCCTTCCATACTTCCTCTCCTTTTCTTCAACACCACTATTTTTACACAAGTGTTACCTAAGTAGTAATTGCATTAGTTATTATTATCAACATTTTTATCCACTTAGGATTATTCTAGACATTTTTTAAAATTTCACTCCATAAAGTTTTAGGCAACTGTATGCCTGTTTATTGTATGTGTATATATATGTATGTGTATATATATGCATATATTGTACATATATATCATATCTCATATATATATATCAAAATGTTTTTTAATGTAGAAAGAGAAAGTAAAGTGAAAAATATTATTCCCATCCTTCCCCCTAGAACTAATTTCTACCTTGTGTGTGATTTTTTTCCTAAGAAGGCTAAGGCTAACTTGACCTTTCCAGTTATTACCCAATTCCTCTTCTTTTTATGATGAAAATATTTGAAAGACTAAGGTCTTACTTCCCATCCATATGACAACTTCTTGTAATTTAACTTTTGCCCTTACCATTTTTATTGACTTTTCCACAAAGGTCAACACTGTCTTATTCGTTGCTTAATCTAATATACACATTTTAGTCCTTATCATATTTGAACTCTTTTTGACATTTTATATTGTTGATCTTTTCTTTGCTTCTTGAAATCCTGTCCTTCCTTGTTATCCAGGAATCAATGTTTCCATTGAGGAATGCTTTGCTTTTTTCCCAATGATGTGTTTTTCTCTCTCTCTAAGTATTCCATTTTGGACTTTTGTTTACCTTCATACTTATTGTAAGTCATTTCAATCTATGTCTTCAATTACCATTGCTATGTTGATGACATAGCCACTACCCCTAGACTGGGTTACTCTTTGGACCACGTTAATTTTTTTTTAATTATCTTGGCCCACAAATATTTCAGGCCCAACATTTTCATCTTAATAGCTGGTCCCTGGCTACATACCCTATTTTGACACATGGTATTATTTTTAACTTAACTGACATATAACAGAAATCTGAAAATTTTTCTGTTGCATATCTTTTAGTTCCCATACTAACCATTTATTTATGAGAAGATAAAAAATATTTGACATACATCTTATTTTGTTTCCTGTTCTGATTTGACTCAAAACCACGCTATCATCCTTTAATGGAGGTTTTGTCTTCAATACAAATAATCTCCAGTACATCAACTCAACTGCAGCCAAAATTTTTGTCCTATTTCGTGTTAGAAATAATTTTGGCATCTTGTTTTTAATTGTTTCTTATCAAAATAGCATCACCGTTAACTACTTTATTCTCTTTAACACCATTTCTGAATTCCTTGACTTCCCTTGTTCTCCAGATCAGAAACTGTGCAAAGAAAGATTTTGATAAACCTGTGACTTTCTTCCGGACATCTTGATCATCAGGATAAGCTAGGTATCTAATATACACTCTACACCCCTTTCCTACTCTTAATAGCCTACTTAGAGAGAGGTCCAGGGAAGGAGCATCTTTTTCAATACGTCTACTTGGAGAGCATGTTTTCTTAATTTACATAAAATTATCATATTTGCTTGTAGGACGCTTTTATCCCCACAGCTATGTTATATTTAAATGTACAACTTGCAATTATTGAATGTGACTTTTGTCTCTACTTCTCTTCCCTCATATTTGCTTGGTAAGCAATTCCTAGCATCCTTCAAAATTTAGCTCTAGGTCGTATAATTTAGGGAGACTCTTTAAATGTCTTCTCTCTAGTTTGACCAAAAATTGCTTCTCTTGTAATGGTGCTTCTCCATTTAGAATTGTTATAAGTATAAATGAGTTAATATATGAAGTCCGTTTAATCATGTTTATGGTATGTGTTCTGCACTCAGTAAAATAGTTTCTCAAACATTTTCAGTACTCAATAATATTGGTTAAATAATCAATGATTAGCTAGATAAATAACCCAAAATATTATAAATCTTACACAACAAATTTGAAAGCCTGACTCCTGTCAAATTTGTCCTTCCTCGAAGGGTCATCCACCAACTTTTCTTCTTTTCTCCACTGCCTTGAAATTAATATGACCATGCTTTTACTGCAAAATCATTTTTATATAGGGTGTTCAGGCACCAGATATGGTCTGTACTGCATTTATGAAGTATAAAAATACTTGTCTTACTGTCTTCCTAATTTTTATATGGGTACCTTGCAAGTCACAGTTTGTCCTTTTTAGGACAGGTATGCATTTACATTTTTTTCAGATGTTGAACTCTCCAACATTTATTTCAAATTCCAGCCTCAAAGTTTTTACAAGTAGACTGAAAGTTTCATATATCCTTTATATTTCATTTTATGTGCAAATGCATAACATGATAATATATATGCATATGTATATATATAGTGATCAGTGGAATTCAAATATGACCCATAAAGACTCTATTTAATCCTACTGACTTCAGAGTATATAGATCCTGTAAATATGAGATGTTACTCCTATAATTGTTAACTTTTGTGGAAAATCAGGGTTTAACAGATATAATTAAGATCACTAATGAATAGGGAATTGTACTGTGTGCACTAAACTTAATCATGGAAACTTTAAAATGAGAAACTCCTGATTTTGAGAGAGTAGAATATTATATTCAGAAAGGACCAGTCGACTGGGGGTGATGTGTTAGAACTTCTTAGACTGACAATCAAAGAGAAAATACAAAATTTGATTCTACATTGTGAATATACTTGGAGAGGAAGCTGAATTTCTTATGAAATTCAGATCCTACTATAACATATATTCAATCTTGTGACACCCAGAATAGAGGACCCAGTAAACCTGTGCCCAAATTTCTGACATGTGGAACCTGTGAAACTCAAAGACTGTATATATGTGACCCCCAAAGTGCATATGCTTAAATTTCAACCTTCAGTGTGTTGGTAATAGAAGGTAAGGTTTGGAGGAGGTTAGGTCACATTTAGATTTATGTAAGATGATGAGGGTACAACCTTCATGATGGTATTAGTGGTCTCATAAGGGAATGAAAAGACATAAGCTCCTATTCTTCCTCAATATTCACTATGTGAGTATTCAGCCAAATGATAAACCAGTTTGTTAGTAATAGAATTGAAATTTTCAGGTGGGAATGGAGTGAGGGGTGAAGGGAAGTGGTGGTGGGGTCCAATGGACAGTGATGAAGAACATTTGGTAATTTGGTGGTGGGTGTGGTGTGTTGTCATGTATCTGAAAAATAGAGACCTGCGCATATGTGTTTATATTGTTTGTACATCAGTTACCTCAATAAATATCAAGTTGATTTAAAAAAAATAAAAGAAAACAAACCCGGAAGTGGTTTCTCATCAGGAACTAAGTTGATGACATCTTAACTTTGGATTTCTCAGTCTCCAAAACTATAAAACGTAACTCTTAAGTTTCTTAAGCCAGCTTATTTATGATATTTTTGTTATAGCAGCCTAAACTAAGACAATGAGATAATATATTTTCATTGTTTTAAGTCTCTATATTTGTGATCATTTGTCATGCACTAATTTACAACTAATTAAGTATATTGAACAAAAGAATGAGATACTCTTATTGAAACGTACGTATGCTTCCTCTTTAGTTTTTGGCTGAGTAAAAAGCACATTCCATAGAAGTAAGGTTATAGAAAATACTTGTGAAGTACTGCAGAGGAAATGAGGCACAGATAAGTCTCTATTTAAGAGAGAAAAACTATGGAATTAACCTAAGACCAGGCTTTACAAAATCAAAATAGACACTTTTTTTAAGAGTCAGTTCACTCTCTTGCGCCAATAATACTACATATTACTTTGCTAATGACACCATACTGAGAAAGAAAGCAATCATGCAAAGTAGCTCCAACCCAAGAAGTATTAAATGGCGCACCTATATTTATCCTCTTTCTCTCCACTAAATACCTTGAACTGACACTAGTGGAGAGCTCATTTTAGGCTAACAGCAGAATGACAGTTTTTTCCTTCTGCAGGAGAAGGATAATCAGTTCATTAATCCCTTCAGACCTCCAGGGTGTCATTTATTAAATTGCTCCCAATGTGCCTTATTCACTCCCAGGAAATAATTTACATACTAGGGAAATTTGATTCACTATCAAGCATATCCCATTTTAAACAATTCTCATTTTCATTCTTTATAGAAGGCAATAACTTATGCAAAATATGTGCAGGCATAGATTATGCCATGCTGGGAAATTATTTAACTATGACTTTCAGGATGCCAATATTACATAAATATATCTGTAATATATAATTCAATGAATTTAATGAGGATTTTCATATGTTTTTCTTGTTCAACTGTGCTGCCACCCAATAACCAACCCACCTGGCAAAAAATGACAATTAAAGGAAATGTTAGGACCTAGTAACATCAGTTCATTGACAAACAGGAATGGAAGTCACATAAGTAACTTCTCTATTTCATTATTTTCATTATAAAATATTTCATGTAAATCACAGCTTAAGCTAATTGTGTTATATAAGTCACCTTCTAAGCAATTAACTGTACTTTTAAGACACTCAACTAAAATAAGACCAGTTGTCTTATTTATAGTGAAAATTCACTAGGTTTTGTTTCAATAATAAAAATGCTTTAACTTGTTAAATTTGAACGTTTTTGCCCCAAGAGCAAGAAACATCTAATAATAACACACACTTACATGTAGTATCTGCCATGTGTCTAGATATTGATCCAAGTATTTTACACAGCTTCATTCAAGTATTTCTTCAAAAAACCCTGTGAAGTAGATAGAACAATTAGCACAACTGAAATATGAGAAAATTGAGTCAGAACAACTAAATAATATACAACCCGCTTGCAATTTTTTTTCTTGATAAACAGCCTCTATTATTAGACTACTTGATTATGTTTGTAAATGTAAACATTTCACACTTGCAAAGAAAGCTACTAAACTTCAAACTGTGTAAATGATAATATATTGAATGAAATAGCACATAAAAACCTCTACAGTTCTCAACTACTACCTGTTGCCTTGAATTGCTAATGAATGACCTCAAGTGAAAACAATTGCATCTAGTTTCAGCTCTCTGCTAACTAGCTATGTGTCCTAAATCTCAGTTACCTTGTCAAGAAAAATAAGATGATGATGCTTATAGGAACACTTCAAGCTAATGAAACTCTAGCTTTTATTACAATGTTTATTTATAAATGTGATTTGGCTAAAAACTAAAACATAAACCAGGAACATGTTGACCTGCGAATGTCTCTCTGTTTTGTCTCTCTGGGATAAACCAAGCAGGCACTCTTTGCAAGTATTTTAGGCAGCTTTAATACACGTGGGCTCAGCAGAGATTCTTCCCCAAAATCTTAGCATAGATGGCAGTTGGGGTAAACTTATATAGGTTAGAAGAAGCCCAGGAGAAGGGAGATGTAAATTAGAACAGGAATTACAAGCAGAACACAAGTTAGTCATTCGTAAATTCTTCACATGGATAATACACACAGGATTCAATTTGCAAGACACATATTTGCAACACACACAATATCCCATTTGCAGGCAATTATGGAAGTTCTTTATTTTACCAGTTGTCTCTGAAATCCCAGTGAGCTCAGACCACGGGATGTTTTATAGCTCTGCTAGCTTGGTGGTTTCACTACTGTCTTCATGGCTGCTGGAAGTGGCAGGCAGATCTTTTCCTTCACATCTCAACAAACAAACATATTGTGCAATTATAGTTGGGGGAAATATTTTGTAATGGTGAAGTAAATCTAATATAGTGAATTTGCTTCTTAACAAATCTATCAAGCAACCAATTATATAATTCCAAAGTATTTCTTCATCCAGATACCAATTTGCAGCTTATGCAATAAATATTCTGGCCAACTGCAGATGAGTGTTCTGTCCCCTACACACATTAATTTCCCCTGACATAGAAAAATCTTAATGTCTAATGAATAGAGATTGAAACTTCTACCCTCTTTTTTGTCTCAGAGTGGCAGCTTGCAGAATGCTGTTCACATTACTTCCCCTGCTGCAGTCGGTCATGTATTTTAATCTTAAAAGATGTAAATTGTAGGCTTATAAGACAGAGCACTGTGTTCATGCTGGCAGAAAATATTTTAAATTATTTTCTTACAATCAAAAGAATAGCTACATAGATTTTAGCTGATGGACAATTTAAAGTGTGGAGTAAAAATCAGAAAGTTAACCAAGGAACAGAGTTTTTCTTGGTATCATTGTGGTCTTGCTATTTTTTTTCTCCTCAAGTGCCGGCTTTTAAAATTTGACATTTGTGAGACAATGACAGGAAAATCTACTTCATAATAACAGAACCTAGAATGATTCCAGTAAAACAACAAATAAATGGAATAGATGCGATTGGAAATTTTACCTACCAAATGTAAATTATTGTTTGCTATTTAACCACCTTCATCAATAGATAATTTTGAAACATGGATTCCCCATCGTGTTTCATTTTTTTTAATGCAGTTGATATTTGATTTTTTCAGACAAGGAGATGAAACGCTTTAAGTCAATACAGCTCATGGAAATAGAAAAAAATAGAATTTTAGAGCACAGGGAAATTGCACCCTTGTTTAGGTTGTCATGTACCCACATTTCCCATACCCATAAAGCTAAAATTTCACTCCAGAACACAGAGGCACCTTGAATAGTAGCTCTGCCATGATGATAGTAGATACTGGATGCAGCAAAATGAATTTTGTAGTCCTTGATTAAATCTGATATATGGTGAGTAAAATTCACACCACAAAAAATAATAATATGAAAAAACAATTGAATGTACTAAGCATATTAGTAAAAGCCACTACTTGTTCAAAATATGTCCTTAAAATAAAGGGTCAATAAGCAGGTAACTGAGCTTCTAGGCTGTTGAACTCCCCTCACCCACCCCAAAATAAACTATATGGGAGTGTAGATAGAATGTTGAAACACAGACATTTTACTCCATGAGTGTGAGTACCTGGGAGGCAGGATTAGAATGATTACAAAGACGCAGAAGCTAATACCATGCAGCTAATACTTGAGCTCATAAAAATACCAGGTCAGGCAAAAGACTCAGATTAGGGCTGCTACCAGGAAGGATGAGTGAAAAAGCAACCTTGATATTGCAGCAATTTCTTTCTCAACCAGAAAGACTGTCATTGTGGTTTAAAAACTAGGTTGTAGAATGTTAGTTTTTAATGATGTCCTGGGAATATAAATTGGGTAGAGAAACATGTATTTTTTTTAAGAGTGGTTCTTCAATCAGACAAGATAAACTTCTTTTTTAAATTTTTTATGGGATGTTTGACAAACTGTCTAATATTTCTCAACGCTGATCTTTGAAAATGAGATGTCTGTCTTAATTGTTTTTACATATTATGCAAGACAATTATAGCAAATGCTACCACATATATTGGCACATAAACTACTATATCTACCACTATCTATCAATCATCTATCTATCTATCTATCTAACATTTATCTATAATTTCTGTAAGTTACTTCCAAAAACTTATAACAAATTAAACAAGTGTTTTTTTTGGAAATTTTCAAAGGAACTATTATGTTTCACAATGTTGGGGCGAAATGTAGGCAGGTACATGTGCAAGGAAGGAAAAATATTAATTTCTTTCTAACTTACTAGATTCTAGACTGGGTCTCTGTAACAGAAGACTGATAAGCAAGAGAAAAGCACAGCAATTTATTTAATGTAAGTTTAAAATGCTACAGGAAGCTTCTTAAGAAATGAAAAGATCCAAATAAATGATTAATGGAGAGCTTTTTCATACCAGACTCGATGAAGAGTGGTAAGCCCTTGGAAAAGAGACTAGACAGAAAGATACAAATGAAGTATAACAAACTGGGGTAAGCTTAGAAGACATGTTTATATTCTAAGTATCTCCATCTTAGAAGATTATTTTCCTTGAGCTTTAAGAAGACACCTCTCACATGAGGGTCTTATGAGCTGCTTCACGGGAAAGTCAGAGTCCTAGGACCTGCTGTTTTCTCAGATTCCTTTATAATAAAATATACAACATAACAAGGTCCATATTTAGGGTAGCATTCTTGGACCCAGTTGCATGAGATTAATTCAGAAATTCATGCTATGTTATAGGAAAAACAGTGGGGTGACCGCCATTTGAAAGGAACTGGAAAGACTGCAGGTTTTATTTTTAGTTCACCATCTTTGGAGAAAGAGTTTCTAAAGATGATATTACAGAACTCAATATAATTTGAGATTATTTTTAAGGAGTCAGGGATTCTCATTCAAAAATTTTGCATTTGTAAATATATTATTAAGATTAGTGAAATAATTACCAGTGATCATATTTAATTGAGTAATTCTTTGTTTAGAGGTGTGTAATGTATTCCTTGTCAGGGAAAAGAACATTACTCCATCTTTTGTTTTTTAATTAGTTGTATTGGAGGAAAATCCCATTATAACTTTATATAGGTTTAAGGTTTGTATAATTGTAAATCAGCATCTATATATAGCACATTAAGTATACTACTACCAGTCCAGTTCTTCCTTCACTATACAACTGATCCCCTTTATAACATTCATTTTTTAGAATTAAAGTCTATTATCGCTTTATTTAATTCATTTGTTTGGTTTCCCTGTATACTATATATGAACGATACATGATGTTTGTATTTCACCTTCTGGTTTATCTCAGAAGCCTAAATCCCTCTAGTTCTATCCATGTTGTCAATGGCAGAATTTCATCTTTTTGTGGCAGTTGAGTAGTATCCATTGTGTATGTATATAACACATCTTCTCTATCTAAACATCTATCAGTGGACACAGGTTGCTTCAAACTTTTGACTATTGCAAATAATACTGCAGTGAGCATGATAATGCACATATCTTTTTAATTGGTGTTGCATTTTTGACTAAATACCTGTGATGGAAATAACTAAGTTATATAAAATTTCAACTTTCAAAATTTTGAGGAACCTCCATATTTCTTTCCAAAGTGGTTGTACAATTTACACTTCTAGAGCTAGTCTATGAAAGTCCCCTTTTCTGTGTATCCTCAGCAACATATGTTGCTACTACTAGTCTTTTGATTAACAGAATTCTCATATGCATGGGGTGATATCTCATTATTATTCTGATTTTCATTTCTCTAACAACATGAGGGGTGAAACATCTTTTTCATATGCCTTTTGGCCATCAAATGTCTTCTTTGAAGTAGTGTGTGTTAAGATTTCAGACTCATTTTCAGAAGAATTTATTGTTGTTCTGTTAATGACTTTTATGAATTCTTTATAGATTCTGTATACCAGTCCCTTATTGGATATACTATGTGCAACTATCTTCTCCCAATTGACAGGATGTCTTTTCATTTTGATGAGCTTAATTTTAGTTGTGCAGAGCATTTTTGGTTTTTAAGAAATTATTCAGACATTTGTAACAGAGCAGTTATCCAAATACTGGAACAAATATTTGAATTTTCCTTCAGATTTTTGGAATCATAATTATGCTACCTTTCTGGGTGGGTAATAAATAGATCTTTTTTTAAGGTAAGATATTAATAATCTGAACCTTCCATGATTTAATATTTATTTTATTTATGCACATAGTAGGGCATGCTAACCATGAATACTAAATATTTATTCAAGTATTTGGACAATTTTTCATTTAGAATTTCTGAGTATTTAGTAAAAAATCCAAACTTCCAAGCAATTATTTTTGGAGATTAGGCATAGAAACTATAACTAGTGACTAATGTAAAAAAATCTAACAAAGCCATGCTATTATTTTTAAAGATTCCATGACTGTAATAATTTGTAGTACTATGAATTTTAGTGTTAAAAATCTTGCTTAATATAGTACAAATTCAGATATCTAAGTATAAATTTTCTTCAAACTGCTGAATATATTTCTCTGCAAATGTTGCATATAATGCAAGCTGCTTTATCATTTGCCGTGTTTCTTTGACAGAAGCAATTCCCTTGAAAGTAAGAAAATAGGTGTGGAAAATCAAGACTTTGATTGCCACTCACAAGTGTAATTATCCCATGACAATGTTAGATTGTCTTGTGAATTTTTTTTTTTTTTAATATGTGGTTCATTCTTACATGTTTTAAGTTTTCATCACCATTGGTTAACTGCTTACTCTCCATATTACTATCGTTTGTTCTTCTATAGGTTCCAGAATTCCTTAGAATATTTGTTCTTAATCGTTCCCTTCATACATAAATATCATTCTCTTTCATTTCCCCCAAACACTGTCAAGCTCTGCCAAAGCCTAAGAAAGGAAAAATACTTACACAGCATGAACAAGTGATTCACAATTCCTAAACGCACCATCCAAGTCCCATGACCCTAGAATAACCCACATATGACAAAAAAAAAGCTTCCCTTTGTGGCCAGTAAGCCTGCTTGGAAAAAAAAAAATACATTTTCCCAACAGTGCAAGTCACTAGCTAAAATCTCCTTATTCCCGTGGAAATGACTGACATTGATGTTGAATTTTTCATACCACACACTCAGACCATCCTAATCATCATAAAATACCCACATACCTTGGATCATTCAAATTTAAATAAACTCTGTGATGGACAATGAACATTAACATCTCGTCAAAATATGAAGTATTTTAAAAGCTGTATGGACTTTATATTTTACTTTGAGAAATTTCAAAAACAGGGCTGATCCTGTTCTTTTTCCCAAATAAAGGCTGTCTTTCAAAAGAATTGACATCTGCCACGATAAAAAAATATAATTGTAATCTCCATATATTCAACTTACACATATTAGAATGAATAACTTGATAATGATAATTTAAAATCACCCAGCAGAGTAACTCAATAAACTAATGATTTTGGATTAATTCCATTGTACATTATAGGAAGAAAGTATATGTGCAGCAAAATGAGTGTAACACTCAATATAGACACAAATACACAAGTATGGAAATATTGTAAGGTATAAACATATCACTGTTACTGATCTCCAGAAATTACTTTAGAAATACATGGAATTAAGTGTTTTACTAATTATCTTTTTTAATATTTTTTTCTAATTCTGCTATTTTTTTAATAAATATTTGAACTTTAAACTTAAAATAAAAATCACTTAATAAAAAATATTTATTATATTTATGGGTGTCCCGATTCTATTTTTTTATTAGAATTTCTAATGCAAAAGTATAGCATTGCTTAAAAAAAGATTTTTTAAATATGATAAACTACTTTGCCATCTATGATATAAAGTGAGGTGAAGTATTATTCAGGGATATCTTACAGACTAGTTCCTCCTTAAAAAGGAACGCGGATACTTGTCTAGATGGTCTTGAAGTAGGAATGTATCTTGGAGTCTCATTATAATGGTGGTGATTTTACAAGACTGATGTTTTTGCCATCTAGTGATTCCATAGGAATTTTTATAACAATGATATATGTTCTCCATTTTAGTAATTATTTGAGTGGTAGTTTTTTAAAGCAAAGAGTACAAAATAAAGAGAAAGTATTATGTCTTTACCTTAGAGATTATTTGCTGAATGAAAAATTCATGCTTTTAACTATACAGCTGTCATAGCTATTTATGAAAATGAACTCATCTTGTAGTTTCAATTGTTAACAAAATTAACACGACAAATACACTTGTGCTTCACCAGTCCTCCAAAATTATCAGTTCAAATTAACAATGAGAATTGAATGAAAGGATGAACAACTACAAACTAAAAATAAAATTGAAAATAGTCAAAAGACGTGGGTATGTATAGCAGGAAACTGCACATTTTTGTTTACTTATAACTTTTTATACAAACATTTCTTTGAAGTTGTTTACCATTAACTCTGGTAAATGGCATCTACTTTATTTTTGAATCAAAATACTTTGAGAAAAGAATCAATTCTTTTAAGTAACAATGCATCATGTTCTTGCTAATATATTCAAAAAACATACTGTTTTGTTCACTAGTAAAACCCCTCGTAGGGACCTGTCATCGTAATAAGAGGCAACTTGATTATTTTGAAAAATAAATTGAAGCATAATTTCAAGGAATATAAATCCAAAATCATGATAAAAGTAAAATTCATTAGTGACCGATAACATGCTCAGGTCAAAATATCAATGCAGTGTATATAAAGTTGCCAATTTAGAAAATCAAAATATAAGACACAGAGAGGTTTGAATTTCTGATAGAGAGTGAATACTTCTGTGACCCAAATGGGACATACTTTCACTAAACGAGTTTTCATTGTTTATCTAAAATTCAAATACATGCACAAAATGAATATTATCTGGTAACCCAGAGGAAGAAAGGATTCTACAATCTCTGTTGCCAATTTATAGAGTTCTGTATTCTTCAGCTATATTTCAGATTTGGTGCTAAAAACTGTTATGCCTGAAATTTAGAGCAACTCAATGGGTTCATTAATATGCATATGAAATAAAATATCACTAAAATACATCAAGCTTTTTTTTGATTTGTTAAAAATAATAATAAGTTGCTTTGTGTATCCATCTTTTCAAAAATTGATTGTTGCTCCCCATTACAAAATAAAACTTCTAATCACCATAGAGTAGATTTTATTCATACAGTTTTAACATCAATGGGTAACATGTGTTCATCACAATGATGTATTTCTTTTAATCAAATAAGTATTGTCATGCATCTATTAATGCATCATGCTTTAAATAACAAAACTTCCTGCATTCCAAGATGCAGATTATGTCAAAAACAAAGTGTTTGCAGATATGCATTAATTTACCAATATATAAATAAAACAGAGTCCATGAATTCTTTATAGTCTTTGCCAACATTTTGTTGTTAAACAGATATCGCTTCATTCTGGAGCGTAAAGATTTAATTTGATAACTTGAATGTTTTATCTCCTGACATTTGCATCAAGAAAGTACAGGTTTTTTTAAAAAATTGTTTTTCTTTACATTATTCTCCTGGTGTGTAAATCTGTAACAATGCTAATGAAATAACAAAAATTTTGCTTGTTTTACTAACTCATATTCCCTTTTATATAAATAATATTTCACATAAAGTAAACTCAAGGCATTCACATAAAATATAAACCATCAATGTTGTTATCTTTTTGAAACAGATGTACAACAGTGCTAAAAATATAAATGCTAGAGCTTGATTGTTTGAGTCCAGATCCTGGGGAGATGAGTGACCTTGGGCAATTTATACACATTTCATGTAACCTTTTCTTAAACTGTGAATTGTTAAAATCTAATACTTTCACCTACTTGATTTAAGGCCAGATTTAAATGAATTCATACTCAAAAAGTGCTTGAAACAGTAAATAGTAAACATTCAAATGTTAGCTGCATACTATTATGTCTTATATAAATCACTAGTTTTTAGGTCATTGCCATATTTTCAATGATTTTATAACTGCTTTCAATCAACTACTATAGATATTTTAAATATTTGACTCAAACATGGATGAGTCATGATTATGTCAAATATATAAATCCAAGCTGCCATATTTCACGATTTTTAAACTCAGTAGTACAAATAATCACCAAAAGAGAGTAACGTAAGTCGTCAAAATATATGAATTCACAGATGCATCAAAACTGTTACAAAGTACTATTATTATTGCAGTTATTCACCAATAAACAGTCAATTCTTATTTAATAGTGAAGGCTACATTCCCTTGAACTTTATCATTAAACAGAAATGATGTTAGCAGACTAGATTCAAGAAATGTTATTTTTCTGGACTGAGTCCAAATTTGGGTAGTAAAATAGATCTTATATGTTTTTGGGTAATTATCCCGCAATAAAACTTCACATCCTAGCATAAAAAGATGTTACATAGTTAACTTTTTATGGGGTAATAAAAGTCTCATATTTCTTAAACCACATCCAAAATATATCAACACAGGTTTCAAATTACTTGACATCTAATCATTACGTTGGAATTATTTTAAAACTCTTAATGTTTTTAAGTTACTCATGTTGTGTGTATGTGCATATGTATCTTAAATATAAGTGTAAAGAGCAAAAATTGAGATATTTATTTATAGATATTAATATTTATATATTAATATTTATATATGATATATTTGGACATTTATATATGAATATTTATAAATGTATACTAATATTTATATTAAATATTTGCTTTGTACAGTTTTGGCTTATTGTTTTTGTTATTGCCATTTTTATTTATCAGGAAATTGTGAGATAGCAGGAGACATGTTTGAAGTCCACTAAAATTCCCCTGCTCATATTGTAGCAGCTCCTTCGCCAGGTCAAAATCCTACAACATCAGTTTTTCATGGTGATCATTGTTCTTCTGTTTTTCATTCATATCTCAAGGGAATTAAATAACGAACTACATACAATAACTGAAACAGCTAACCACCCTCCTTGCTTAAGAAGATCACACATTAAACTGACTGGTTTCACCTTAAATTAAATCAAATAAATCTCAAATGGACAACTCTATTAATCAATCTACATATATCTCAATTATGTTTTTTTCATTTTTATTTCAGTTAGCTATTCTGTATCTTTATTTACATTCAAACCACCTCCATTTTTCACATAGCTAACCGGTCATTATACCTCAAAAATTATTGTGAAAATGAATTTCCTTAGATAGTATCTTCTTTATGGTTTCCTTACCAATTCAGCAGTCTTATTCAAATATTGTCCCATATAGTTTATGCAATTCTATTGTGTGAATTTGTTCTCTATTATCAGTTATAAAATCCTATTTCTTTCACTTTCTCTTTGGAATTCATCCCTTCTTCATTACTCATGAACTTCAGCAGTTACTGGAGAACTCAAATGTATATCCTGGGTCACACACTTCTCTCAATCTTCTGTCTCATGTCTCCTCCATTTCGTGCAAAATTGTTTCACATGAAAGAGTCTGAGACTGTCTCCTTTAGCAATGGATTTTAACTTATCTAATCTAGTTTTCACTCTACCTTCCAGAATTCTTGCCAAGGTTACAGGGAACATTTTAATTGACAATCAAAAGAAGTGGCTGATCTTCATTTTAATACAATTGATCTTCTTGAAAGAATTCCAGATATTACTCACGCTATGCTACTTCTCCGTATTCTTTTATAATCCCTGCTTCTGAATTGACTAAATGTGCCAGGAAATATGCCTGGGTCTCGTGTGTGTGTGTGTGTGTGTGTGTGTGTGTGTGTGTGTGTGATGGTGGAGGTAGTTGTTTTGTTCTTTTCTATGTTCTTTGTCTAGGGTTGTTTCGTTTTTTTGTTTTCTTCATTTAAATATTACCTATGTATTTGATCTCTCAAATATATACCTCTATCTCTAATATTGTCTTTGATCCAAATGTACATGTAAATCTTACTGCATATTAGGGTTAGATGCCTCAGTCATCAAAAATGAAATGCTAATATTTCTTGATTTTATCTACTAAATTTAATCTGCCACTAACATATACTATTAAATCTAATTAAATATTTGTATCCTTCCTTCACCTGTGCAAAGAACATTGCCTTTCTCGTGGATGACTATTCTAGTGTCAAAACAGTGTATGTATGTATATATACACACATATAGACACTAACAGCACATGGCAAACAATCTCACTAAGTAAACATTTTCAAAAAAAAAGAGCTACAACAGGTATCTTAAAGGTGTTTTCTTTGAAATAAAGGGAAATTAGGGAAATGAGACTAAATCGTTTGTTGATATACCATTAATTGTAAGAAACAAGTGTGAATCTGTAAGAATATATATTTTAATAACAAGGAGTGAAGAGGTGCACAATATGTTTGTGCTTATTTTTTTTAATGCCAGCCAGTTTTGATATTAGGAATGTAGAGTTTTGCTATCACTTCTGCAATTTTCATTGTATTTATCATTATTATAAGACAATAATCATTGTTCCTAATATCATATTTCTATTAACAATGACACAACCAGGAAATAAAAGATGAAACAATATTCTTTCTTCTTTACTGTAATAATAAGAGATCATTAGTCTGTGATAACTGAATAACTCCTTGACATACATAACTTTTGATGAGGAATTCCCCTTAATTGGCATGCTAGATAGTCCTTGTGTCTTAAGTTGATTAAATAAACTTTATGATATACTGTGGTAAATCTAGAAATGCAAATTATGTTGCTTTTCCAATTACCTTGTAATTACCAACCTTAGCTGGTTAATCCCATTTAATTGTTTCTTATTGACTGTATGGTCACCTTTTTTGAACAAGTGACAAAGGAAGCAAAATTTCCCTTATTAGTCTGATAAAGATTGTTTTTTTTGTTGTTGTTTTTAAAATAATTTTATTATTTCCTTTTTTTACATTGCTATATTCATTTTAGGTATTGAAATCACACCTTAGTCCCTGGGTATTTCACACCACTCCCCCCTACAGAGTTCTGGTGCCATTTACCTTGTTCCCTTTTTCTTTCTCCTCTCCCTCCCATCCCCTGGTAGGCACAATCTTCTGTCCCATGAGATTTGTTGGGGAGTGTCTGATTTTTTTTAACTCTACATATGAGTGGAAACCACCCTGTACTTCTCTTTTTCTTTCTGGCAATCACTTAGCATGATTGTCTCCAATTCCATTGAGGTTGTTGCAAAGGACACACTATTGTCTTCTTAACAGCTGCATAGAATTCATTGAGTATACAGACCACAGTTTATTTATCCAGTTATCCACTGACAAGTATTTTGATTATTGTCATGTCTTGGTTATTGTGATTTTTGTGTCTGTAAACAGAAGAGCACTTGTATTTTCTCTTCTTAGAGTTTTTGTATTTCCTTTGAGTATGCCTAAAAGTGGGGTCTTTGGATTGAATGGTAGATCCATTTTGTTTTGTTTTGTTTTATGAGAAATCTCTGTACTATACTGTGCTAATTTATATCTCATCAATGATGTAGAAGATTTTCATTTCATCCACAGGTTCTTCAGCATTTGATGTTTGTGTCTTTTTGATGTAGACCAATCTTACCAGTGTCAGATTATGTCTTATTGTTGTTTTTATTTGCATTTCTCTGATGATGAGTGACATAGAACATTTTCTTTCTTTTGTCTGTAGGCCATAAATGTGTCTTCTCACAATAGATGTGCATTCAATTCACCTCCCCTTTTTGGGGGGATGAGATATTTATTTGTCTGTTGTTGAGATGTATTAACTCTTTATACTTTGGAAATTAAGTCATTATCTGAGGCATTTTGTGGGAATATCTTTTCCCATTTTGTGGGTGCCTTGTTTTAGTGGTGACTTATTTTACTGCACACTTTTTAATTTGATATAGCTAAGATTTAGTTTTACTTTAGTTTCTTTTGCTTCAGGCATCTCTTCTTCAAAGACATCTTTGACGTTGATACTCTGAGACTTTTTTTTTTAACATTTATTTCTATGCATTTTATGTTTGGATTTTTATGTCCAAATCTTGAGTATATTTTATATTAATTTTTGTGTTTAGAGTTAATAAGGAACCTAGATTCTTTTTTTTTTTTAATTTTTGTTCAATTTTCTCAGTGCCATGTATTGAATAGACTTTTTTTTCCCCTGCATATATGCTTCTAGCTCCTCCATCACAGATTAACTGACCATATATGTGTGGTTTTATTTCTGGGCACTTGATCTTATTCCACTGTGTTTCTCTGTGCTTGTGACAACACCATATTGTTTCAATAACAATAGCTCTGGATTAGAGTTTGATGTTGTGTAATATTGTTTCTCTGCTGTTTTTCTATTTTTCTGAGCATAGTTTTAGCTGCTTGAGGCCTTTTGTGCTTCAGTTTTGCTTGATTTCCTTGAAAAATATTCCTGGAATTTCGAGATAAAGTTCATTTAATTCGTATACTGCTTTCAGAAGGATGAGCATTTAAACTATGTTCCTTAATCCAATCCATGAGCATGGAATGTTCTTCCATCTCTTAGTGTCTTATATTTCTTTGTTAAAGTCTTGTAGTTTTCATTGTAGAGATTTTCTACCTCGTCGATTAAGTTTATTCCCCAGTATTTAATCTTTTTGGTGCTATCGTAAATGGGATTTCACAAATTCCTCAAATTCATTGTTTGCATATAGGAATTCTACTGATGTCTCTGTACTAATTTTTTATCCCACCAATTTACTGCATTTATTTATTACTTCTAACAGTTTTTAGTGGAGTTTTTAAATTTTTCTAGGTTTAATGTCATACATTCTGCAAATACTGATAATTTTATTTCTTCATTTCTTATTTCAATTCCTTTAATGTCATTTTGTTATCATATTGCTCTGGTCAGGGCTTCCCGAACTACAGGAATAGCAGTGGTGAGAGTGGGCATCATTGTCTTATTCCAGATCTCAGGGAAAAAGTCTTCATATTTTCACCACTGAGTATAATGTTGACTATGGGACTGTCATGCATTCCTTTTACTGCATTGACACAAGTGCCTTCTATTCCTATTTTGACAAGTGTCTTTATAATGAATGGGTGTTGAATCTTTAAAATAACTTTTATGCATCTATTGATATGATCAAAAGATACTTTTGTGCAGCATATTACATTGATTGATTTACATATGTTGAACTGGTCCTACATCCTTGGAATAAGTCCAACTTGATCATGATGTATAATTATTTTTTAATGTGTTGTTTAATTTAGTTTGCTAATATTTCATTGAGAATTTTTGCAGCTATATTCATCAGTGATATTCGCCTGAACTTTCTTTTTGAACTCTCTCTAAATTTTGAATAAGGGTCATATTAGCCTGTTATAATGTGTTTTGAGTTTTCCTTCCTCTTCAAATTTTTAGAAGAGTTTAAAAAGACTTGGGATTAGGTTTTGCTAGTGAAGGAATCTGGTCTAAGGCTCTGCTTTTTTTGAAGACTTGATTATTGCTTCAACAATCCTCTTGTTATCATTCTGTTCAAGTTATTTATGTCTTTCTCGTTCGGTTTGTGGAGGTTTCTAGATCCAGATTATCTGTTCATTTCTTCATGATTTATAATTTGTTTTCTTATACGTACTTGTAATAGTCTCTCATTATTCTTTGTACTTCTGTGTTATCTGTGCTATCCATATTCTGATATGAATTTTGAATGAGGTCTGTTTTTTAATCCAGACAACCACTATGCATCATTTAATTGGTGAGTTCGGTCCATGAACATTTACAATGACAAGTAATGTGTCAGACTTCATTTCTGTGACTTGAGATTTTGTTTTCTTTATTGGTTGCTTCTATTCCCTTTTATCTTTGCTTTTTGCTCTCTTTGGTTTTCAGTGTGGTTCTGTCACTCGTCTTCCTCCTAGCTATGTATCTCTTTGATATTGAGTTTTGTGGCTACCTTGTGAATTGTCTCTAACTTTGCCAGTCTTTGATAGTCCTTTATGAGTTGACAACATATCATGCTTATATATCTGTAAAGATTCTATGACTTTCTTTCCCCATTAGCATTTTGTTGTTGTTTGTGCCTGTTGATCCTATCTTTGCTTCTTTTTTTTTTTTTTAACTCTTTGTTTCCATTCCCAGGTTTGGTAAATCTTTACTTTTGTGTTTCACTTTTTGTTTTATAATTCTTTTCAACATTTCTTGAAATGTAGACTCGGTGATGAAAATTGTGCTATATATGCATTATTTTATTGAATACCTTTATTTTTTCATCATACCTGAATGATAATTTTGCATAGTATACTATTCTTGACCTGTGTTTTTTGTCTTTTGGCGTTTTCAATATGTCATTCCACTCTCTCCTGGCCTCTAGCATTGCTCCTGAGTATTCTGATATAACCTGATGGATGTATCTTTGTAGGTATGTTTCTCTTTTCTATAGCAGCCTTGAGTAATTTTCTTTTTATTGTTGACTTTTGCACTTTTACTCTATTATGTCTTAGAGTAGGTAATTTCACATTTAGAAATTGCAGTGTTCGAGCAATCCATGGATCTCCATGGTCACTTTTTGTGACATATATGTGAAATTATCTGCTATTATCTTTTTAAATCAATTTTCTGTTCTTTTCTCACCTCTCCCCCTTTTGTGAGATACCTATTTTTCTTGTTTGTGTTTTCATAGTATTTTATATTTTTTCAATGTTTCTTTATGTTTTTCTCAATCTTGTTTGCTCTCTCCTCTTCTAGGAGAGTCACCTCCATGTTTTTGCTTTCCAATTTTGAAATTTTCCTCTAGAGTATTGAATCTCCTTATGGAGAGCTCCATGTTTATCTTTAATTAATTGTCCATATATACATACAAATTTTCTGTTAAAGCTTTCTTGAAAGCCAAAGTATCTTAGTGAAGTTGTCCTTATGGTCTGTCACTTGTTTTCTGAGGTCTTTGATTTACCTTTGGGTATTTGAATGTGCTTCTGTCTCTTCATCAACTTTTTTTATAACTCTTCTTTTTGAGTATTTATATTTTAGGTTGCCCCAATCAGTGTCAATGGATTTCATCTCTGAAAGTTAGTGGCATTTTTTTCTCTTTGAAATATTCTTGTTTTGGTTTTGGGAAACTTTGTGACATGACTTTCTTCAATACCTTATATTTTGCACTATTGATTTCTTTCTAGGTCAAGGCTGTTACACTGCTCCTGGTTGTTCCACAGTGTGGTTTTGGGCTCCTGGAGTTTGCTAGAGTAGACAGTGGAACAGTGGAGCTAGGGTTGAGTCTTCTCTCACACCCATGAATGCTGCCGCCTGATCACTTGCATGTCCCATTCTGCTGGGAACTGTTGACATTGGCAGTGGATGGTGCTGCTGTGAATGATTATACTCTCTACTGAATGTGGTCACTAGGACCTGAGCCACTGGAAACTGTCAGTGTGGCATTTGGACCTGATGATGATTAATATTAAAAAGTTGATCACTTAGAAGCAAAAGGGAAAAAGTACAACAATATCTGATACAATTGCCAGCTAATGAGAATTGCTAAATTTAGTAAACAAAAATACAAGATTCTCTGTTAAATTTTAAATATAGGTCAATAGCAAATTTTCTTTTTAGTGAAATGAATTAAAATTATTCATATACTAAATGATTATTTATTTTTGAACTGAAGTTAAAATTTTTTCTGGATTCCCAGAATTTCTCCTCACAACCTTAAACTCTATAAAACTGTGAAGAAGCAAATCTTTTTTTTTTCCTTACACCCCAAATGATCTTTACAGAGCTTTTCATTATATCAAATATTAGTCACCTAGGTAAGTCAAAGTATTTATGCTGACACTACATTTCAAGGCTCCATCTTTTCATGTATTCCCTCTGCTTCAATTATTCTGCAAGGGGTATTTTGAGAAATGAGCTACAGAAATAAATTTCAGAATTGAAATTAATTTTAAACTCATTTGAATTATCATCAATGTTACCAGAGTTAGGACACTGTTTAAAATGCTTACAAGTTGCTGCAAGATTAAAGATTTTAATGTGTTTTTAGAAGACCTAGGTATGTACTATATTACCATGATGATGCAAATATAAGTATTGAGGTGCCTTTTATCCTGAAGTTTAGTTTAAATGGAAATTCATTTTGTCAAAGAATTGTGTTCTCCTCCACTCAAAATATTCATGTAGGATTTCATAGAAGAATAATTTTGCTAGTATTGTCACAAAGAGGTTTTACATCTCATAGTAAAACACACAAAAATCAGACAGTTATTTGCTCTGCTCCTACTATGCATATTTTATCACCAACTTTCCAAGCAACAGAACAAACTTTTAACTGACATAAGGTGAATCATTTATCAAATTCACATTCCTATAACATTTCCAGTAAAGGCACGAGGAACAACGACATCATGTGCTTGCAGATGTTTCTAACTCCATCCTGTAATATTTTCTAAGAGGAAGAGTTTTCCAGGACTGATTGGCATCTAATTAATATTAGTGATCCAATCTTCTTAGAATATGAGATCATGTAAACATGCCCAAACACAGGTGTAAATATTCTCTTGCATCAAGGAGCTCTTTCAGATTACTGATAAAGTCATAAGTAGCTGTGTTTCTGTTATGAGAATGTATATGCAATGCAGTGAGAGATTAGCCTATTTACTCTGTTAGTAATTTGCACATATAATTTATAATTTTAAAGGAAATATTATTTTCGAGACAGAAAGGAGAATGATAACTTCTATCTTGAGTCATGAAGAAATTTGATTCAGATTAAGATGACATAGGTTCATAACTGAAAATTTAGAAAAACAATAAATATTTAACATAAGTGAAATATAGCTCACTGTGCATGCAGTTGACTAGAAGAATATAAATTTGCATTTGTACCTTTTTTGAAATTTTCCATATAATAAATTTATGGTTAAGGGATATACTAAATCTTCACTTACTTTTTCTTATACATACATATAAGGACAAGGAAATATTAGTTATTGACAAAGTATGATAAGTGGGACACAGGATTTTTAAGACAGTGAAACTACTCTACTACAATAGTTGGTGCATGTCAATATAAATTTATCAAAACCCATAGAATGTGCAACACCAAGGGTGAACTTTTGAAGATGCTGATATGTTGTAGATTTATCAAATGCAACATTTGGTGGCAGATGTTGATAATGTGTTAATGTGGAAGGCTATGAATGTCAGAGGCATGAGCTTTATGAAAAATCTTCCTGCTGAATTTTGCTATAAAATTTCAGCTTATCTGAAGGATAAAATTTAGTACAAAAAGGAGGATAACACATTTTTTTTCTAATCTTCAGTCACCTATCTCACATCAAAAATATAGACACACAAATTGGCATATTTGATAAACACGATTCTTATAACACAAAGTGTCTCACAGATATTAAACTACAAAATTCTTATTTTCCACAAAAATTTGAGTTGAATGTATTTGTACTTCAAATTACAAGACATCAAAAAATAAAATGAATGCTAAACTCTTCCAAAAAAATTAAAGGATAAAGAATACATCCACACAGTTTCTATGAGGCCAGCACTGAACTGATAACAAAAAAGATAAGGACATCATAAAAAGAAAGTTATAGGCCAATACCTCTGAAAAATATAGACACAAAAATCCTCACCAATATTTATCTAACCAAATTAGGTACTCTATAAAAAAATTATCCATCATCACCAGGTATAATTTATACAGGAGCTGAAAGGATGGCTCAACATACACAAATCTATTGATGTAATATACTACATGAACAAAATAAGGGCAGATAATATCAGTAGATTTAGAGAAAGCAATTGACAATATTTACCACCCATTTCTTGAAAAACACACTACACAAAACGAGGATAGGAGGAAAGTAGCCTAACATAAACATATATAATAAAAACACAGCGAGCATCACACTCAACGGTAAAAGTAAAAAAAGTTTCCTTAATATCAGGAATGAGACAAAGGTGTCCCTCTTACCATTACTATTGAACATCATAATGGAAGTCCTAGCCAGAGCAATTATGAAAGAAGATTAAATGAAATGAAACCAAATAGGAAAAATAAAATGATCAATCTTTAGAGAAGACAGTATTTGTAGAAAATTCTAAATACTCCACCAAAATTATTAGTGTTAATAAATGAGTACAAGAATGCCAGTTTGTAAATGTAATATGGAGAAATCTGTTGCATTTTTATGCAAACAATGATATAGAAGAGAATGGGATTGAACAAGCTATTTCAATGTATAATATAAACAAAAATAATACCATGAAATGAACTTAACAGAAGAGGTGAAAGACCTAAAAAATAAAATCACAGAGGAAAAGATAAAGAAATAGAAGGATATTACAAGCTTATGGTTGGAGAGAAATAACATAGCTAAAATTTCTATCAGACATAGCACAATATGCAGGTTTAGCAAAATCCCTATCGTAATTCCAGTGATATTTCCAAAGAAATAGAACAAAACAGCATAAAATTCATATAGGATCTCAAAGAACCAAAGCAATGAGGAGAAAAAAGAGCATAACAGAAGGTTTCGGATTATCAGATCTTGAGCTGCACAATAAAGTGACAGTGATGAAAATTGTATGGTACCGGAGTAAAAACAGGTATACAGATCAGTGGAATAGAAATGAATCACTAGAAATAAACTCACACATATATTTTCAGTTACTTTACAACAAGTCAAGAGCATAGAAAAGAGAAAGGAAAGTCTGTTGACTTTTGGAAAAAATGGACACCTGCATGCAAAAAAATTAAGATGGATAACTAACAATACACACAACAATTAATTCAAAATGCATTGGAAACTGCATGTAAGACTTCAAAACAAACAAACAAACAAAAAATGAAATGAAAAGAAACCATAGGAAATAAGCTTTATGACATTGGTCTTCGGCAGGTCTTGGAAACTATTTCCGCACCAAGGGAAACAAAACCAAAAATAAACAAATGCTACTCGATCAGACTAAAAATTCTCACCACAAAAGACAATTTCACCAACATGTAAAGACATCTTACTAGAAGATATTTGCACATCACACAATTGAAAAGGACTTAACACCCAAATTATATAAATTACTCCTAAAAATCACAAGAGGAAAAACCCAATCAAAACTGAGCAGAAGAATTGAATGAGCAGTTCTCCAGAGAAGACATGCAAATGACCAACAGACATGTGAAGAGATGTTCCTCCTTCTTGTCATTAGGGAAAAGCAAATCAAAACATTTAGATATAATTTCACAAATTTGTGAATGACTAGTATACAAAAGAATAAAAGCTACAAATACTGGCAAGGATGCAAAGAAAAAGGAACCCTTTCACAATGTTGGTGTGAATGTTAATTGCTGCCTCCTTTAAGGAAAACAGTGTGCAAATTACTCAGAAAATTGAAAATTAAAGCTCCATATAATTCCAGCATGCAATTTCATTTGTCCCCAAATGACAAAAACACAAATTCTCAGAGATACATGTTTATTACTGCATTCTTTATACTACCCAAGAATTGCAGATATTCCAAGTACTCATTGACATGAATGGATAAAGAAGAACTGGTATATACACACAACGGAATACTAAACAACCCTAAAGATGATGAAATCACCAAATTTGCGAAAACCTAATTTGAACTAGAGGGGGTTATACTACAAGAAATAAGTCAGCAGGAAAAAGACAAATGTCAGATGATCTCACTCAGAGGTGGAATATAAAGAAACAAAGTAAATGAACAGAGAAAACAAAAGCCAACTCTTAGTTAACAACAAGTGAACTGAGATTACCAGTGCAGAAAAGGTGGGGTGGGAGAAGGTGATGGTGAGAGTCTAGTAGACAGTGGCTTTTGATAATTTGGTGCTGAGTGTGATGTGTTGTCTTATATTTGATGAATACTGGATCTATATATCAAAGCTTATAGGACTTTGTAAATAAAAGCTACCTCAATAAAAATAAATAAATAAAATAAATGAGTGGTATTTGGTAGAGCAACATTTAGCTTTCATAACATTCATTATACAATTATTTCATTTTAGAAGATGTTGAAAGTGACATTTGCATTTTACTTCTAAAATGTTTCCAAAAATAGTGCTTGAAAAATTATGTATTAATCAAGGTAAATGCACACAAGACATTTTTTTCAATGCAAATAAGCACAATTTATATTTATTTTCAGTATATCTTTACTTTTCTCTTCAGTACCAATGAAATGAATTTAAATCATTCCCTTTCAAAATATGTGAAAGCTCAAAACATTAATTTGCTTTCATATTTATTCTTCCTATTCAAGATGACTAAAAATGACCCTTTACCTTCATCAAAATTAGCTGTTTAAATAAGTATTGCAATTAAATTCTAACCACTGAATGTCAATTATTTGCAGATTAAGAAATGAAATTATTAAGATCACTAGGGAACTTGATCTTGTATGTCATCTCAAGCACAGTAAGATTTCAAAATTTATCTCATTAGATAGATGAGTGTCTGACCAAACACATTATCTTTACTAATTTTTTTAGTCTTGAAAATTATGTTATATTCACAGGCCAGGTGGTTTAATATATTTTCATATATTTGCACTGCTTAGTGTTCTAAGCATAAATTAAAACACAATCACATTTCTTGCCATTTCTTTACAACACTCTTAAAATGCTTTATCCTTGGAGATTATATGATATTATAGAGTTGGTTCATTTATGGTTTAATAGACTTTTATGAAATGGCTTTAAAATTATCTTTAATGAGTTGGTACTTCCATGAAGCAGTTATAGTAGAATTTTTCTTTAATGTAAATTTTAAAAGAATCAAAATATGATTTCTTAATGTCAATTATTTTCAGATAATAACTTAGTATGTGTTATATAGCTGTATTAAATACTGAGCGAACTGCAACATCTTTTCTGTAGTTATAACTTGATCTCTTTATAAAAGATTCTGGGAGTTCTAGAAGATTAAAAAGAAAAACAGAAAATCACAAAGAGTATGATGGTAAATGAGATTCAAGAAAATAAAAAAAAAGAAACTGGTTCACATGGGGAATAGCATCTAAATTTAGAAAATGTTTTCAGATATAATTTGTTAGCTTTAAATTCTTTAGATAAATATTTATTAGCTAAAGTATCTCTTAGTACTTTCTATAGATATTATTTGGTGTATAAGGTGTGTTTCGTGCCAATAACTAAAATCCAAAGTAAAGCAGTTAAATGATAGAAATGTTTGTTGTCTCATATAAGTTCTACATGAATTCATACTCATCCCACTATGGTCAGTAGAAACTCATGTGTTTGTTTCTTTCTCAGTTCTTTATCCACTCAACTTCAGCAGGTTTTTTTATTTTATTTTATTTTTTCAATGTTACAAGGAAAAGATTAATTTTTAAAATTTCCAGAGTTTTGATGAGAAGACACTGTCAATAGAAAACATACATTGATCATTCTGCAAGCTTCCATTGTTATCAATATCAAATAGAATTATTCTTTTTATAATTAATTTTATTGAAGGAACATAGCATCACAGTGTTTATGTTTAAGGTGCTCATTCTTATAAACTAATGTCTATATATAACGCATTGTTTACCATCACCATTTCTAGATCCTCTCTGCTTTTACATTTTGTTTCTTCAGTTGCTGCCCCAGCTCTGAACATCACAATCATTAAGCACTGTTGTTTACAGAAAAAAAAAAAGAGAGACTATTTTAATCTCTTTTTTGTCGCTGAAATATACATTTCCTAGAAACCCGGAAAAATTGTCCAGTGCCTCATTGGTAAAAAATCTGTGCATTAGCTATCTAACTTAGTCATTGGAAAGGAATATTAGAATTATCATCATAGCTTATAATTAATTAGATTTACATTTAATGACTAAAACTGAAAATAACTTTTCTAAGGCATAACAAAAATCATGAATACATAAAACATAAGTCAAAAGTATAAATAACAAAAAAGTTACCTGTTTTAATTATTTTCACCAAGCCACAAACACTAATATCCATATAATATCCCCTGCTTTAAGTATAGTTATATTATTGAATCATTATTAAAACTTCTAAGGCCAAATAAAAACTCTTTCTTCTTCATAGGAATTTATGTAAAGACATTAAGTGTTTCAGATATCTTTGCCTAGCTACTTCTAAGAATATCTTGAATCTTTGTAAGCAAAGAACATTGTTAATGAAAAAGAAAAAGAAGGAAGGAAGGAAGGAAGGAAGGAGGGAAGAAAGGAAGGAGAAGAAAGGAAAAGAGAGAGAGAGAGGAAGGTAGAAGGGAAGGTGGGAAGGAGAAAGTAATAAATGGAAAAAGGGAGGGAGAGAGAGAGAGGGAGTCAGTCAGGCAGGAGGGAAGGAAGGACAGAACGAACAAGGAAGGAAGGAAGAAAGGATGGAAGGAATGAGAGAAGTAGAAGTAGAACCTTTTCTTTCTATGGAAGATAATATTTTTTCTGAGTAGAAGATGGAAAAAAGTTGCATTGACTAACATTTCCTTTGAACTTCGTATAATATTTTTATTTAGAGCAACAGTAACATTAGCTAATAATATTATTATAATGATAATAATGTCAATATGATGTGGGGAGATTTGTTTCATTAATTTATATTTAACATGTATCAACTCATTTAATTCTACAATTATTTGGATAAATTGCTTTTGCTTAATTTTCAAGGGAGGAAAATTATTGGTAAAGACATGGCATCTTGATAAGTATTAACAATGCTAACATCTTAAGGAAAATCTTTTAAGAACAATATCCTTGTCTATTACATTTGACTTCTATGGTAGTTTTTCAATTAATGCTTTCAAATTAAAATTAACATGAGCTTTTTGATGGGCAAAAAAATAGAATAAGAATAAAACGTAAAAAGAAATAGTTTGCCTGCTTCTGTTCCCTCCTGGTGGGATATGTCTTTAATTAAATCTTTTGGGCTGTATTATATCAACTGAAACAAAGTGTCTGTTTTCATGAATCCAATAGTCATTTATCTCCTCAACTGACATATTTGTTATATTTCTCTTTAGTAATTTTCAACATGATGATAGTGACTCCTTTGTTGTTAAGTCATAGCCATGGAGAAAACATGCTTTTTTATTTAAGAAGAAAAATAATACCTCTGTACATCTAACAACAGCTTAATGTAAAACATTTACTAGGATTCTTTCTTTTGATAATATTTTAAATTTCAAAGCATAATTTACATATTTTGACAATTAATTACTTTATTAATTTTAAAAATATACGTTTTACACATATTTGTGACAACTGGGTTCTAAATTACAAAATAGAAATAGAAAAACCCACAAAAATGTGCACTACTAAATTGTGTTAATATTAAAATAACAATACAGCAGTTTCTAGTTATAGTAATAACTGTCAAAAAAATGTAAGTGAGTCATTATTAAAGGCCAAGGTTTAAAACATAGGTCCTTAAATATGTTTTGAACATAAGTTTGCTGACCTCAGACCATAGACCTTTTCAAGGTTAAAATTAGTTATGAAACTTATTCTAGTGAAATAATAATTATCATAATTAATTCATTACTTCCCAATCGCAAGAGACCCAGCTCATAAACCACATCATTGTTTGATTTAACTTAAAATAGGCCTATAAAATAGAGGGTTGTTTTTCTCATTTTAAAGATTAAAATAAGCAAAATTTAGAAAGAACTGATTTTTTCAGAATTGATGAGATTATAAACTATGGAACAGGAGTCAGAGCCTATGTCTAAATAATCATGAAACCTAGCTCTTCAGTTTTTTTTATTTTATAAAAAGGGAATTTTCAAAATTCTCATTGGATTTACCCAGGAGTTCTTAGTTTCTATGAGAGAAGAGAAACCAGATGCTGATATGGTCAGCAAAGTTGGCCACATCTCTGCTTATCTACAAGTCTCTCTCTTTTCTCAGAAAAAAAAAAAAAAAATTTACCCCAGCTTGCTGATGTCTAATACCATTTTTAACAAAATATTTATCTTACATTTGAAAATGTTATTTCAAATATAAATTCAGATGATTCAATTTACTGAGTGCCAATTATTTGACAGCTATCCTATGTCATTTATAATTTATTTTCAAAACAGGTGTTAGTAGCCACTTAATGATAGAAAAGTTTAAAAAAAAGATGTGTTTGGTCATGTTGCCCAATATTATATGGCCTAACTCAGCATTATTTTGAAGTTAACTTGGAGGGCTCACCTATCTCTCAACAAGTTTGAGAGATTTTATGTAACATCCAAGGAATTTTTTCTTGCCCCTTGAAATCTAGTTAATCTAAAAACTTATCCTACCTCCTCCCAGTTGACCATGTTTCTTCTTTACCAACAGTCCTGAAAACCACATGAAGTTGTGAGATATATTTCTTCATTTGTTGGTATTTGGCCAAAGGATCAAATCAATATCTCCAAAAGATATCTACACCATAATGATCATTTCAGCATTATTCACACTAGCCAAACAGAAACAACTTAAGTGTCAATCTACAGATGAATGAATAAAAATAAAGAATATATATTGTATATATACACAGAATAGAATATTATTTAGCCATAAGAAAGAAAGAAATTCTGCTACTTGTGATAACATGAATAGAATTTGAGGACACTGTGATAGATCAAATAGGTTAGACACAAAAAGCTAAGCACTGTATAATCTCACTTATATATAGAATCTGAAAAAAAATCTTGGAAACAGATTAGAAGGGTCATTGCCAGGGGCTGGAGCAGGGTGGGTTGAAAGAAATGAGGAGATATTAGTCAAAGGGTACAGACTTTGAGCTGTAGGATGGTGGGTTCTGTGGATCTAGAGCACATTTTAGTGACTATAGTTAGGAATACTCTATTATGTACTTGAAAGTTGCTAAAAGAATACATCTTAAATATTCTCACCACAAAAATGTTAACTATGTAAGTTTACAAAAGTGTCTACTAACACTTCTGTAGTAATAATTCCCCACTATACAAGTGTATCAAATATACTTTTAATTAAATATTATATTATTTGTATAAAAACACATTTGTAGCAATGAACTTAGCTTTTTTTTTCTCCTAATTTTATTTAGAATTCCTCCGATGTAACATAATGATATATATATATAAACTTTTTATGAGAACACTACATTTTACTATGCTAAATATAATATCTAGTTTAACAAGAAATATGTAGAAATGGATTTGAAACTGTAGCAAATATATTTTGCTTTAAGATGACAATAATGTGTGCTCCTAATTCTTTCCATTAATACATTGAAGATCTAAAAACCTTTTTATAATTTTGAAAGAAAAATTGTAGTTTCTTTTTTGGTAATGCAAATATATAAATCTTTTCTGTGAAAGCCAGTGGAATATTATTTTGATTTGTGGTTTAGTATTATTGACATCATTAAATAACATAAATATTATTACTTCTAAAATATCCTGAACCAATCTAATATTCGTCAGTGGTATTTCTTTTTAGACTTTAATTTACTATTTGCCACAAATACATTGTATACTCTCTGAAATTAATGGTTCTATTTTCTATTTCTTTCATTTAATGTATTTACATTAAAGAATCAATTGCAGTATTATACCTACAAAAATTATCATTACATGGTTGAGCAAGGGAGGTAGTGTTTGAAGAATGATTGTTTTTAAAGGAGATTATTTTTGCATACTTCAATTTCACTTTATATTGAAAATTCAGGTATTTTTTATAAGTTGTAGACATGTTCTTAATATATAGAAATTCCTAATTTCTGCCTCTAAGAAAATATTCATTTTTATAAATCATGAGTTCAAAAACATAAATCAACATTTTTATACTTTCTTAAAATTTGTCCCCTTGGAAAACAAGTTTAAAAAAAAAAAAAACATAGAAAAGAGTTACCTGCAACATCTTCTACTTAGTAATTATGTCTATGAAGTTTCACATGTAAGTTTAATGCTTACTGAAAAGACCAATGTAAAGAGCTAAAAAAAAATAAAAAAACAGGGTCTGTCTTTCTCCAAGGTATATACTATTGACATAACTATAACAAATGTAGTAGTTTTATAGAATAGGTAAGAATCAACTAAACCTCAAAAACTCATGTACTTAGGGGAAAAAAGTTTTTCATCTTCCCTGTTCACTAATAACTTCAATCCATATTTTTATACTTCCACTGCAGATTTTTTATTTTCGGCCTTTTGCAATGACTGGAGTGCTCTTGTTTATAGTCCAAGGATTGTGTCTCTGCATTTCTGCTTTGTTGAATGACTTTTAATAAATAAATATGTAGGTATTTTAGATTGTACATTATGACTTCTCCAAAATCTGCCTAACTACACAATAGTCAGAGTGCACTGTATACATAGTGACTCTCATCAAAACAGATAATAAAATTTATCTCTATCAATCAACCATATTGAAATTAGCAGAGTAAGCTATTTAGAGTATATGCTTTCTTCAGACATAAGATAACCATGCATAATAAAGGCTTGACTAATACAACTCAAGCTACAAGAAAGTTTTCCCCAAATTTAGTATTGTAATAAGATTTACAGAGATTATTATATTTATACTCCTTTCTCGAAAATAACTAAATCTTCATGCAGTATTTTGATGCTTAGTCCACTCAAGACAAAATTATTCAAAAATAAGGACGTTATTAAACTTCCAGGTAAGGAATGAGCTCTAAATATAGTTACCGTTTCCCAGTAAATTGCAAGCTAACATGTTTTTTGCTATATATAGTCTATTTAAAGTATCATATGTTATGCTATTCTAGCCAATTTAAAAGGAGATTGGTATGTTTTTCTTTCCAAATTAGCATAGTTATTATTATTTGTTGATTTACTATTAATGCTACAAAATATAGAGGGAGAAAGAATAGAAGAGGAGGATGAAGAAGATGAAGAGGAGGACGAGGGGAGACATTCTGCAATAGGAATAGAATATCATAGATTTATCATATGAAATGCTACCTTTCAACATGAATGACATGACTGGTCACAGGGAGTGTCCAGTAATTTAATAAAACATGATTCAGAGTTCTTTGTATGAGATTAACAATTGAATCAACAGACTCAGAAAGCATATTGGCCCTCCCAGTGCCACTGAGCCTCATCCTATCAATATAAGACCCTAATAGAACAAAAAAACCTGAGTAAGAGGGAACTCCTACCTAAGGTTTTTAGCAGTCACGTTGTTTGTTGTTGTTGTTTCTTGGTTTATTTTTATTTTGGTCTTTAGACTCTAAAACATTTGGGTGTTGAACCTGCTACCTTTCACTCTGACATAATCCTCCTGGTTTTCCTGATTGAAAAGGGAATTGTACCTTATCTTTCTTGGTCTCCAGCTTGTTGACTGCAGGTTTGGGACTTCTCAATGTCCACATCCTATGAGGCAATTCCTTTAAATCTTTAGGATATGTAGGATAAGTAGTATATATATATAAATATACATATATATATATTTCTCTGGAGAAACTTAAGTAATACAATCTATTTAAACTAATGAAGTGTCATTTTATACATGAAATACAATATATTTGTTCAGTATTTTCTTTTAAATGATGCACCAAAAACAGAGGTGTAAATAATTTTTATTTTATATGATACTAGTGTGCATGGTTATTTAAATTTGCTTGGAGAAATTTTAAGACCATGTCTAAATTTAGTTAACTTAGGTTCAACATTTTTTACTCCTTGCATCCTTTCTGTTTCAACCTAAGGTCATAAATCTTCTATTAAGAAAATGTTGCCTACATACTTCTTTCATAATATAAATTATTACAGGATACTTCAAGCATAAGAAATGTCAGAGTCTGTATTTTCTAAATCAAAACAAATCTGTCCCCAAGATTCTAAAAAACACTATGACAAGCAAATAGTCTAATATTAGTTGTATGCTTTGATTCTTTGGTTTGTGACAGGATCCAGGGATTTCAGCAATTCTGCACACCATATAATTAGAAAAGAAATTTATGTTGATAAAAGTCTTATATCTGCTCCAAAGTAGGCATCTTGACCAGATCGATGCAAACAATTGAAGCTGGGTAGTTCATCTGCTCAATCATTCTCCTCAAGCAAGGTACAGGACTCTCTCTGTCTCTCTCTCAAGCACATACATACACACACCTCCCACACACACACGCATACACACATACACACATACATACACTTTAATTGTCTCTATCTCTGTCTCTCTTTTTTCCTACTTTTTCTCTGTGAACTTGTGAAGTTGTTATAGATAAAAAGTTGATCAGTTTTTTAGTTCTCAAAGGATTTAAAATTCTTTAGGTAAAGACCAAGATTGCATAAATAATAGTTGTTCACTAATGTTTGTGTTTAGTAAGTGCATAGTAGCATATTGGGTGAAATTTTAAATGGCAATACATTTATTTCTTATGATTTTAGACAAAGAAATATTTAAGAGATCCCTGGAATGTAACTTCAACAATTGTATGATGATCTAATTAAAAGATTTGTAAGAGCTGGGTGTCAATTTCATTCTTCAGATAAAACATGAAATATATACAGTTATTGTTCCATAACCAATAGTTGGAAAAATTATTTATGGTTCTCAAGAGCATTCATGTACGGAAAATATTTATTATTCATTTATTGATATAATAATTAGTGAACATCTTTTAATTGATACACCTTAAATTAAGTCAATTTCAAATAATGGTTCTTGGTTGAAGGAAAGGAAAATCAAAAGATTTTTCAAGATATCACAAATAATTTGAAACGTAAAACAATAAAGTGTTTTAAGTATATGATTAATCATGCTAATAGCAGGATTAAGACCAAATGAGCTGTCTATCAGGAAAAATTTATTTAGATAATATGCTGCATCAGTAGATTTAAGTTGAAAAGTTAGCAAACTATACAAGCAAAGCAGTATCTAGAGAATGTAATCCAACTTAGATATATCTTGACCCTAAATACCCAAATGTCCGTATATACGTATATATACAAACACATGTCTATATGTATACATAGACATACATACCCATATAAACATGCATTACATATCAACATAGTTCAGATATATATTATATATACATATATAATTTGTTGTTGTGAAAATTCCAAATAAAGTCTTCATTCTTTTTCAGTTTATTTATTTATGCACAAAGATATAATCTACTGTATAATAGATAGACAGGTAGATAAACAGACAGACAGACAAATGAAGAGACATATCATGTTGACATTTAACATCCTGAACAGATTTAGGGCACATCAGATACTGAAAATGTAATTTTGCTTTTTTATAATTAAGAGAAAGGCAGAGAGCAAGAATGAAGGTAACAGCCTAAGCAATCAGACAGGAAGGGAAAGAAGGAAGAATTATTTTTATTTACTTATATTAATTTGCTCATTTGTTTGTTCTGTCAGGTCCCAGGTCTTGATTGTACATGGACTCTGTTCCAGCTTTAGATTTAATGCCTGAAACACCAGTGCATGTCAATTTTGATGTTTATAGTCATACAAGTAACATGTTTTCACCTTTACAAGACAGGTAAATTTCACAAGATTAAAAGATATCATAAAGTTATTGTTTTGTTAAAAACAAATTTGAAATATTTTGAGATAAAATTTAATAAATTAAATCTCTGTTTTATGTTAGTGTTCATATAATTTAATATATTAAGCACACACATATATCAATATACATATGTTCAAAGTGAATACATAGATTATATGTCATAAGTAATACTACTAGATCTAAACAAGAATTTTAGCATAATGTCCTACTTTTTATCTGCTTTTATGTTTTCATTAATTAACATAATAATTGAAATATGTAAGCATTGTTTGGTTACCGTAGGTCATATTATGCACTTGTAGGAAATAGCTTAATCAAACAGTAAATTATAATCTTCAGGTAAGATACATTTTTATGCTACTGGAAGTAAATGCAAATGTCTGATATTGACTGAAATTAAAATAAGATTAAATAGAACAAAGAACACAAATAATCAATAACATTTATTTGCAAATAATTTTAAAGCATCAAAATTTGCATAACCTGTTTATTGTTTACCACAGTTATGGTCAAATCACTAAGCATATGATTAGCTTGTTGACACTTGAAAATATTGGTCTGGATGGGAAAAAGGAGTAGAAATATAGCATAAAAGGAAAGGTCTTAAACCCAGAAAAATTTGACCTCAAAAACTGAATTTGAGAGACCAACTCAATTAATAATTAATAAAAATAATAACAAGTAATAACCCTTCTTTCTAATAAGTAAGCATTCCAATTTCTGCAAATTGCTCGTAATTTTCAAGATTACTGAAATAAATACCATAATCTTAAAATTTATTAAAATAAATTTTAAATATCTTTGGTTAAGTGATATTGTATATGAGAATTATTATTTAATATTATATAAATTCACTTGATGCTTTCTAAAATTGCTAAACGTGCTAAAAAATGAATTGCCAAAATTTTCTGAATATCCATAAATTCTTGAGATTCTAGAATTTTGACAAATTTCATTGATTTCTCAAAAAAGTAGCTTCAGTATTATCTCTGGATAATATTTAGGGTGTTTACATTTATGAATCTGAACATGCAAAATATTTAAGAGGATAAAAAAATTTGGAGAATATCCTGCTCATAGTAATTTTTTAAGTCATTATTTTTTTCACTCATATAATCCTAATTTAAGGTAAATTTTCATACATTTCTATGCATATTGCTTGCTTACCTTTCCTTTTTCCCCTAAACATTTAAATCACCCTAGGTCAAACAGAAAAATAATTTGTGCAAGATATTTTGGAAAATTAAACAAAAAATTACTGCTGCTTAAATGGATTTAGACAGAATAAATATGAACATCCACAGCACAATCTTTGCATGAGCAGAACCTTTAGGGTCTAGCTAAAATGTTTGTGATACCAGACAGTCTGGTTGATGACACTGTAGTAATTCACATTCATTGGGGTTAGATCACTGCCTTCCTAAGGCAACACAGTGTACTAGCAAAGCAGACTACTGTGTACATGTTTGATTAGTGACACATATTAAGATTTCATTTCATCCTTTTTTTAAAAAATTGTTCCTTGCCAGAGGCAGGAATTTATGAAAGAATTCATTAAATGACATGATTCCATCAAAATTTTATGTAGAGGAAAAAATAAACTACTTTGTGCAACTGAACAGACTTGAAGATAACTTGTTTTGAAAATTTAACTTTCTGTCAAGGAAGGGATATATTTTATTTAAATTTGAAAGAATTTGTAATATTCTTTCACATGGAGGGATAAACAATATGTTAAAAGCATTTTGATGCCTATTTTGGTCCACATCTTGATAACTTTGATATAGTAAATAAACATTCATACTGATTTTCTTGATTTTATACAACTCTGATCATATATATATAAATATATATATTTATTTCATGTGACACTTCAACACATTTTTATTAGTCCATAAAAACTTTTTTTCAAATAAGAGCATGCATAGAAATATTTCTTATAGCAGCAATAAAATATTTTACATAGAATATTTTCAAATACAAGAAACCAAATTTCTTGTGTCTCATCTCCAATTAAGTTTGAGTAATGGGAATAGAACTAGATCAAAATCCAAAAAAAAAACATTATTATATTATTATGATCATTTTTGCTATCCTCTTATCCTATAGATTCTGTACCTTATATAATACAAGAAATTTACTAATTCCGCAAAATTTAACTATAGTGCAGAATGATAACTGTACTGCACATTATATAAAATGCCACATTTTAGCATTAAATGTTGTCTCTTTTATAAAGGTGCCTGTTTAAGTTTCCACAGTAAAAATATACAAAACTCATTAGCTTTCATCAGTGAAGCTAATTAATATTGCCGGTACATCATTTCTGTATTCAGAAGACTTGCTTGCAATCTAGCATAACATTTAAAACATTTAAATTTTAGTCTTTTTTTTCTTATTTTCCAATGTGATTCACTGTTTGAATGTATTTCTCAGTTTTGTTCCCATAGAACTTAATGTCTCAAAACAATTTGAATAGATATTATCTTGCTGATTTGCTCACTGATTCTTTGTGTATCCCTACTAGAAACTACGTTCTGCAGGCCAAGCATTTTAGCTGTGCCTAGAACAGTGGCCAGAGCAGAGTGGGAGTCAATCTGTAAGTGTGGGATAAAACGGTATAAATGAATGACTGAATTAACATATTTGTTCATCAAAATTTATAATTTCTTATACTCACAGGTTATGGTACTATTCTTGTGAACTATTTCTTTTTCACATCAGTTCTAAACATGTGCATAATTTCAAGAAAAAATAAAATGTTCTTTCAATTTTAATGTTAGTGTAGTTTGGTGGAAGGAAATGATTACTGTCAAAAGGTGTTTTAAAGCAACTAGTGGAGTCACTGGGGGAAAATTGACCTCTGGGTCCACACTCCGAGGGAATGAAAAACAAAAACAATACCTTTGTTTTAAATAATTTTTATAGATATAACATTGCATGACAGCATTATGTAAGCTTCAAGTGTTCAGCATCATAAATAAACAACTGTATAGACTACAATCAATTCACTGAAGTTCATTTCTATTGACAATTTAATTGACCCTCATTTTGACTTGATTTGTCCTATTCCCTTCAAAAGTGCATTTTAGTCGATTAGAGCAAATTAGTAATTGCCAGACAAAAACAAAAGAACTACTAATTTCTAGACTTATGCTTAAAGAGAAAATCTGCTTCTAGCATCTTGAGAAAACCTCTTGTGGTTGACAACATACATTTCTCCTTAGAAACTAATTTGCTAAACAACCTGTATAGACAGATTGGACTTTGCTTGTTTACATTAACGATAATTCTGACAAGCAACTTACATAATTTCAAAATCACTTTCAGTTTCTGTCTTTATAAATGCTACCTCTTTCCCCAGATCCCTACAGCACACTCCAAGAGAATCTTGATGCTTTCTTCCCAGATTTTACTGAGACTGTAAACACAACTTTTGCCTTCTTTCCAGTTTTGTCTCATTTCAGCTGATAGGTTCAATTTTGTATTGACATCTATATGCTTGTCCTCTGTTACTTCAAACCTGCTTCTATTTACTGTTAGCAAATTATTAGATGATTCTACATACCCTATGTTCTCTAAGAACTGAAGTGCAGCAATGGCATTTGCTTGCCCGTCACTCTGGTTCTTCAAGGCACACAATTAAGGCTTTATTTTCAAAATATATAATCTGAAATACATTTCAAATTGTCTTTTTGGCTCTTTGAGTAACTAAGCCAGTCTAGTCATAATTTTGAATTGTTTAAAAATGTGATAAAATACTCATTAAGTGATGTTAAAAACTGAAAGTCTGTGTGTATATGTGAATGTTAAGCATTATAATTAAAAATTGTGCACACATTAATAATAAGCATTAAGCATAAAACTAATATGAGCTTAAATTAATAATGACTATCAGGCAACAAAACTCTAAATAAATGGCAAATAGCCTATCGGAGCATGAATCAAGCTTCCCAGCTGAATCAACCTATATTAATTGATTCCAGATCTATCTGGAGATCCATGAGTGAGAACATATCATTGATGCTAGACAACACAGATTTCAAAAATTTGTTTTGATTGTAGGGTTTTTTTTTTGTTCTCTTTGAGCAAAAAGAAAGCATTATTAATAACAAAATTATTATTATTAAACCTAGAAAAATACTTCTTTGCAAGTGGGAAGAATAAGTAAACATTTATCAACAATAACATAATCTATGACATCTTGGTGTTTCAGGATCTTTGGTTGTTTCAAAAGAATTTTTGTCTATTTCTTGCCCAAAAGAAATTAGGTTATTTTTTCCCAATAGTGTCAAAGGAGAAAATAATTGGAAGAGAATAGTAAAGAGTAACCATAGAGTAGACTACAGAATAGAATAGAACATAGTGAGAAGTGTAATTTTACTATTCAAGTATCTAATGTTTCTTATCTAAATACAGAATATAAGAATATTGAGTTAAATATAAGTGTTCTTTTATTCTAAGAGAAAGAGGACAGTTACTAAAGACCTAGTATTATACGATTTCACTTCTATGAAATTCCTGGAATAGGCAAATCCATAGAGAAAGAGAGATTTATATTTAAGAGAGGCTAGAGGTGAAAGGGTTGGAAAATGATTGCTAACTGGTATGAGTTTCTTTTTGTAATCATGATTGCACAATTCTATGAAAAGACTAAAAGTCATTGAATTATACAAATACATAGATATAGATATTAAAAACATGAATGACTTCATGTAAAAAAATGCAATATATATTATAATGGCCATAAATGCCATAATGTCACAGGGATCTCAATGTTTTGTACTTATTCATGAATTACTGAAATTTCTTTATGTGAGTGTGTTTGTGTGTGTGTGTCTCTTTAGTTCCAGTATTAGTTTGTTAAGGTTGCCATAGCAAAATATCAAACACTGAGTGACTTAAAACAAAACAAAAACAAAAACTTCTCAAACCCAAGTGTGAAAGTTTGAGATCACAGTGCTGAGGTCCTCCTCCTTGGCTCTCAGATGACCCTTCTCTCAATATCCTCACATGGCCATCCCTTGATCTGTATTGTCTATGTTCTAATCAACCATTTCTGCAAGGACACCAGGCAGATTAGATCAGGGCCCATATGAACTGATCTTATCTTACCCCTTAAAAAGATCTATCTCTAAATAGGATCACATAGAGATATTGAGGGTTAAGATTGTGAAGGATACATTTTTGAGGGTGGGCCAAAATTCAACATACAAAAATTTCCTTTTTAGAAATACTGTTAATTACTAATTAATTATGAGAAAACAATACATTGAAATCCATTTACCTTAGAATATATCCAAGAGTGTAGACAACTCTAATGAGCCTGAGGACAGAGAGCCCCTTAGAGTCACAGAGTGTGGAAGACAGCACAAGGCAAGTCCTAGCTATTATACTGATTTTGATTGCCATGGGTCTTTTTACATTAATTACAGAAAAATGTAGATAGATATTAAATAGTGAGGCAATATTTTGTCAACTAATATTAACTTTATTACAAACCTAAAACAGATTCCCCCACTTAATTTAGCAAGAATCATCAAGAAATCTTTGATTATTATTTTAATGTTTTTGAAGGAGCTTTTCCTCATGCTATTTTGTAGATGTAACATGGGCATTATCATAAATAATCATATGTATTTATTAAAATTTCAGATTCCTATACTCCAATCTCAACTCTTCGTTCTCATGACTGGAATGAGGTACATGAATCTAATCTCTATTTTGAAAAAAATCCATGAAAATGATTACTGGATTATCATGGAGCATATTTTGAAATTCACTGGCCTAAAACAACGCTAATTTCGATTTATTCAGCAAAATGATTCAAGTTTGCTCTTAGAAAGGGATGCTATTTGGGTACTTAATATTTTTTTCAATCTGAAAGATTCTTTCCCTTATGCACAATAGTCACCCTTCCTCCACTTGAGATTTCCATCTGTAAAGTGGGCATATTAATGACATCTGCTTTATAATCTATTAAAAAAACTTGAAAAATATATCTATGATAATGCCTTACACATATTATTGATGCGATTAATCTTAGCAATTACTATATGTAGAAAAGCAGATGTCAAAGGAAAACATAGATACATTTCATACTCAGAAACAAAAAATCTCAGTGCTAAACAATATCAAATTAGTTAACCAGTATTCTGAATAAAGATATAAACAATAGAACGGGGGTCAAGAAAGCAGAACTTAAATGAGATGAAGGAGAGGGAGAACTGAGGTACAGAGGGAATTGAGATAAGGGATTTTGCCCTCATTAAGAATTTTCCCGGTGGTCTAGTGGATTAGTACACTGGCATAGTCTACATACATCCCAGGGTCCAGATTAAAGAGGAAGTGAAAAAAAAAATGTTTTCCAAGTAACAAATTCCTCATCATAGTATACTCTTAAAAAGAAAGAAAAAGTGAATTGTATGAATATGTTTTCTATTCCTTCTTTTACATATGGGAGTACTATACCTCAGAGAGATTAATTTGCAAACATAAAAACAATTGATAGTAAAGAAATAATTCAAATATTTGTCTACTTGATGTAAGAACCCACATTGCCAAAACCAATTTCTAGGCAACAGCCACATTTATGAGATTGCCCTCTTCCTGCAGTACTAACAGTATCCAACCAAACCCTCTGAGGTGATTTTAAGAAATCTGGGTAATTTCTGAAATGTCAAACATCTTGCTGCCACCTCTACCTCCAGCTTTCCCCAACAATCAAGACTCACTGAGAAGATCAAAATCAGCACATTTGGTGGGCTTTATGTGATCATATAAAACATGATAACAAAAATTAATTTCATAACAAAATTTTTGTGCACAGCGCATATTCTCTCTCAAAATGTCTTTTGCTTGTGAAAGAACAGTGGGGCGCAGTCATCAGTGGTTTTAAGAACAGAATTTGTCTGAGTGCTACAATCTAAGTTACCTTTATAAATCTCACACAGGAGAGGGCCCATTGGTATAAAAACAAACCTAGCAATGGAATTAGTAAAAGCTAAACTAATTCATAGGTATCATTCCGTGAACTTTGAAAAGATTGTTCCACTTCACTTAGCAAATGCCAAATCCCTTACACAATGAACTACAGTGATGAAATCAGGATTCAAAGAGGCAGAGTGCTTGCAATTCATTGTTTTTGTTATTTAAAATTGCACTAATTCCACACCTGGTTATGTTAAAACAGCACTACATTATTATCTTCTCTGATTTTTGTGTAGCAAATATTTAACATTTCTTACTTCCATTAACTCTGGTAGTGGCTGTTAAATGACATTAGATCTGGAATGATCTGAAACTCAATAAACAGATTCAAATTTTAGGGCCTCAGCTAAGACAGCTATCCCAACTCAGGATAAGTTTATTATCTCTTGCTAATAACACTATATTTCTTTATTTAAGAAAACATTAAAGTCACAGTGGTTTATAACATTGCATACATTTTTGACATACAATTTTATACTTCAAATTATATATTTATACATACAACCTTATGATTATCATTAAACATCTCATTTCCAATCCACCACCACATAATTGATCTATTTTGCCCATTTTTCCTCCACTTCCACTCCCCTTCCTTTCTAATAATTACCATTTTCTTGTTAAAATTCAAGTTTGTTTTTGCTTTGTTTAATCATTTGATTTGATTCTTTATCTTTCACAAGAGTGAAATTATGTATTTTTTGCATTTCTCCATCCGATTTACTTCATTAGCATAATACACTAAAATTTCGTCCATATTATATCAAATTTCATCTTTTTTTTAACTGAATAGTATAATATTCTCTTCTACTGTGTGTGTGCATATATGTGTATATATAACCATTTATACATATATCTCCAGCTCCACCATTTTAAATTTCTGTATCTATATCTATGTCTAGATCATATAGATACTACTTCACCACTTATTATTTCAACATGCATAGAATACCATTGCATATCAGATATTATGCACCTCTGATGGTCTTCTTCATAGAATAAAAATATTTTCCTTATCCTCTGTAGATTTCATACTGTTGAAAACCATTTGTAATCAGGAGTTCATATGTTTGCACTGAGTCATAATTTGTAGAGGACTGTGAAAGTTTATTTAGGTAGAATATTCCTGAATCATTGGTTCTCTCCATATTTCCCTGGTGTAGTTGCTGCAGTCAGCACTAGTGCAATGAGCCAACCTGAATGATGACATGTCAACTCCCATTAATAGCTGAATTGATATATAAAAGTTCTGGGGACTATCTACATTAGTCCTGGAAGTAGGTTCAAATACATTAGAAAATTGTTGAATCAGTCTGACATTTTTTAAAAAGTATATGATTTAGTAGCTTACATTTTTTTAAAAGTGTATTATTTAATAGCTTGTAAGTACGTTAGTGTTTTGAATGCTTCCCAGAAAAAAGAAAAAAGTACATTTGTAAAGATTTCCTTGCCTTAATTTGTCTTGATGTATAAGTTGAAATAATTTTAGTTTTAGGTACATAAATTAGTAAAAATGGTTTGATATTTCTGCTTTTCATTTTTTCCCCTACTTTTAATTTCCCCAACGAAAGGTCATGTTATTGTCCTGTTTAAACAATTTCAGCAAACTGGGAGATTGTTTAGGAATCATATTAAGCACTTCTTTCTTTCTGTGATTGATTATCCATAACTTTCTCCATGAGAAAACAGCCTATTTCAATTTCACAAAAATGAACTTGAAAATTGGGGGTATGTGTATGTGTGGGGGGAGAGAGAGAGAGAGAGAGAGAGAGCGAGAGAGAGAGAGAGAGAGAGAGATTGATATTCTCTGGAGTTCGGGTACAAAGGAAAGAACTAAAGCTCAAGATGGAGAAAACACTGAGAAAATTCCTCTGATAAACCAGCACTTAGTTTAAATACAATGTAACAGCTGTAGAGCTATAAAGCCAATGGTGCATTGAGTATATCCACAGCAGCAATAAAATCTATGCTCAGGCTGACTCAACCTTTCAGGTAGGAGGACTTGGAAAGATGAGTTTATTTCTAGGCATAATTATATTTACCTCAATCTCTACTATACTATGCATTCTGTTTTCATTTCAACCAAAAGTTATGAGAGAGAAGAAAGATTCTGAGACATTATTTCTTTCATAATTATCTGTTAGAATTACATTTTTAGGATCTTAGATCTGACCTCAAGAGGTTATTTTGACAAATTACTTTCTAGTCAAATACATTAGAGACTAGGTGACATTCTGAATTTGTGTGATTGTTAACTATTTAAATCACGTTATTCCAGGTAATATATCCCAGGATCTATCTTAGTAACCAAATAAAAATTAGCTAATTTTCAAGAAACAGTTCCCTATTTCCAGTTTAAAAATGATCTAAGCACCCATAAAACTCTAAGAGATTACAGTTATTCAACACATATTTAGTGAATTAATCTATTTTAATAGGAAAATCATATAAGATCTTTCCTTCTGACTGAAATTAAAAAATATGCTAGACTACCTTTGCAAAAATATTATACAAATGCATTTAATACATAAATTACTGTTTCTCTCAATATTTTCAGATGATATATTTGAGTCAATGAATAAACCTACCTCGGCAACTGAAAGAGTTGTGTGGTCAGAACTGTCAGGATGGCAGTGAATTTTCAATAATGAAGTTATTTGAGTAAAATGTAAGCTGATCACTAGACTTAGTCATTAGAGAACAAACAAAAATGGAAGGGACTATTAGACTGTACTAATTAAGTCTGTTTCAAACTCATTTACTTACTTTGTTTCATTTTATAACTGAGTCTATAAAATCTCTTTGCTTCCTATCATACTTTCTACACAGAGGTATCAATGCAGAGCCCATTCATTAGATTGTACATCATCGACTCTTGTGCATTTCAAATATTGTTTTATATATTTTAAATCTGATTTTATCTAAATAAAAATGTGGAAATTGTTCAGGGTGCAGATGACAAAATAGCAAATCTCTGAGGATGCTTATGTACATTTGTGCCACAGCTGCCAATGATAAGTCCTGAAACACCATCCAATAATGTAACAAATCAAAAGTGACATAGTTAATTCAAGGAACGAGGCCAATATACACTATGTAATCCTTTTTTTGCTGACTTGCACAAGAGCCACCATCAGTATGTAATGATGCATTATGACACAAAATAGCAGGGGTTAGGGACAAGCACTGACTGAAATTTTTTCTGCAGCATTTATGAAAGATTCAGAGCCACTTACTGCCCTTTTTTGCTGGTCTAAGCATGAATCAGTTTAACAGCTCATTTTACAACGTCAGTGCTCATGAAAGAAGTAAAAATATATATCAGATGTTCTCAGAAATCTATGTAACTGAGAAATTAGCCATTTTCAATTGTGCACAATGAGAATGTTTATTTTTTTTTTCAAAAGCAATTTGCTATCCACAGAGAAAAGAATTAAAATATATTCTTCACTCAAAGGACAAAAGAATTTGTAGGTGAATGTGTTCGTACATAAAAATGAAGTCATTTTTCTTCGCTTGAATTAACTTCTGCAGAAATAGAGTAATTTTAGGTTTATTTTCCTTTCTTTCTAGCAGAAAACACATTTTTACTCCATTAGTTCAGTGTGTTTTACATGTATCTGGGCATTTTAGGACAATGAGATTGATAAATGAAGTGGTAATAATTAAGTATCAATTGACTGAAGAAAACATTGCTTAGATGAATAACACTGAAATCAACTCAAGTCAATTTTCAGCCTGGTAAAAGCAATAAGACTTCTTTAACAATCTGTTACTTTAATTGAGAGGCATGCATGCACACAGGACCCAATTCAGTACTTCAGTTTAAATTCCCAAGTTAGAGACAAGTTAAATTTGGCTGATTATTTTCAGGAGTGTTATAGCTTAATTAAGCAGAGCATATATCTTCAAATCTGCACAGGAATACAGAGAGACAGGTAAAATAACTCTTTCATTGTAGGATTACTTATAAAAGAGTAGAAGAATCACCACCAAGGTAAATGCTAGGAGACCTGAGGTTTAATTCTGTTTCTTACACTAATTAGTTCTGTGACTAGATTGAGACCTACAACGGAAGAGTTATTTCTCTTCAGTGAGGTCCTATTGTAATTTCCTCATATGTAGACTTAGTGATTCAGATAAAGTGTTCTCCGAGGTCTCTTTGAACTTGAACATTCTAGAATTTTGGGATGTTAGTTTTTGTTGCATTATCCATCTAAACATATCAGAGAATATCTATATTGGTCATCACTTCCAAATACATGGGAGAAGAAATCAAAAGTGGTTTTACATTCTGAATTGGTGAACTTACTGAGATTTAAAACCTTCAGCAAATGGAAAAACAGAAAACAAGTAACTTCTTAGGTGAATTTGTACAAATTCAAGTAACTGAGAAAATGTCTGGAGAATGTAGAGCCATGAACCTCTTATTAAGAGTGGAACCAGCTGGCACAAAAATAACTGTTGAGTAATGTCTCTGGGTTCAGAAGGGTAGTTGATGCTGAAGGGTTCACTGATCAGCTAAGCGACAAGGGGCCAACTATTTACATTTGAGAGGCTTTATTTTCCTTATTTGAGAAATAAGGTGTTTGAATGGAATGTACATAATCATTCTCAGACTCAGGAAAGACATAGGAACTGTTAAGTAGCTGACAGAAAAAGGTGCCGGTTAAATGTAGTTTATCTTCCTTGTTAACAGTCTTGACCTAAGTGATTACAGTGGATATTTTGACATGTTTAGAAGTTGTATGATGGGAAAGTGTGCGTATGTGTGTGTGTGCATGTGTGAACACAAGGTAGAAATAGTTTTCCCCACTTTAATTCACCAGGCTGTTTATTTCAAATTATATTCAGACAAGCCTACATTAGAAACTCAAGGGTGAGTGTATTATAAAGTGGTAATATTTTTTAAAAAAGAAAATTTTCTTCCCAAAGAATGTTTTAGTGCCCACAGAAAAAACTCAAATAAACATTCACAATAAAAAGTAGTAAATGCTCATCACACTAAGAATTTTTCTATGTTGGAATAAGAAGGCATAATTTTGGAAACTAGGAGCAATTAAGGCTACTCTTTCTGTCAGGGATCTTTACTGGAAAAATTGTACTCTCTTTTCCCTAGGCAGAGTGGAAAATAATAACTGCAGTCAAATATACCTTACACCTCTATATAATTTTAATGAAGTTTTAGTGTTCATATATTGATGCATTTCAAAATGCCTCTGCCAAGATTTCCAACTTCTTTATCCTAGCCTCCATTTCTGTATTGAATTTCTTTCTATTCTTCATTTAATAAAATAAATATAATGCCCATCAAAGACAGAGCTCTAATCATATTATTTCAGATTTTGTAAGTTATGTATGTATAGATATAAATTATCTATAATTTTGTGCATCTAGTAATGGCAATCTATTTTATAAATTATTAATTGCTAAATAATAACAAACTCTTGTATATGTTTTGTACTTGGATATATTTTAACTCCTTTTGCATTTTAAATTGTATTTATCTTTTATTGGGAAAAATGCCAAGATGGTTAATGTTTATGGCTAAGTATTTTACTGAAAGAAGCTTAACTCAGCATATTCAGAGGATTAAGAGACCACAGATGGAAATGGACCAAGTGAAGCTCAGGTCAGCATTGTGATCATTTTAATTTGTGTCATGCTGGTATCTTCTACTCATTTAAGAGGACATATGTCAGCATTGTTAGCAAAAATTACTGTGAAGAACCAAATACTAAATTAAACATAGACTTGGTGCATTCTCTAAAATGGTGCTTCTATTGTTACTGGCTCAATCCACCCAGCGTCCATCTGAAAAACACTGTCTCTGAACTCAAGAAAGTCACTCTGCAGACTTAAGTGACAACTCAAAATCAGTTGAAGAAGCACAAAATAATGGAAAAAAAATATTTCAAGTACTGAAGGGATTGTGGATCATAATTTATAGCAAATCGCAATGAGGAACCTAAGGTCTGATTTACAACCTCTTACTAATGGATCAATACAGGAACCAAAGTCATGCAGGAAAATGCAGCCTGTGTGTGTGATTCAGGTACTTCACTCAGACCACCAAATTCAAAATCTTACATCACATAAGGATGGGGTTTAGGTGGTAGCTTCAGGTAAGTGGTCTTGAATACAGCTTTCTACTACAGACTTCTATAGAAAATTTGGTGGAGTCACTTAAATTTTTAATTCTGCATTTATTCAGCATAGCATAATTTATATCACATTTTAAGTCGAGGAGTTTCATCAAAGAAACCAGGATCAAAATTTCTAAATTTTACCTCACTTGCATTTTTAAAAGTTCATGCCTTCTCCAAATAATATTTTGTTGATGTTGTTATTGCTATCCCTGCTAGGTTTTATTTTTGCTTGTGTCTATTTATTTATTTTTTGTCTTATTTGTTTTGCCCTTTTAATACTGGTTGTCGTGAAGAAAGTGAAGGATGAAAGAAGAGTAGTAAGGCCAAAAGAAATGTGTATTCAAAACGGAATGAGAAAGAAAAACATAAATTGTTTGTGCTGATACACCTCTGGAAAAAGAAATGCAAAAAAATTGTTACTGTGCCCATAAGCAGAAAGTAGGAAACCATTGCCACATATTAAATCAGAGACCTTCTGTAACTCTTGGAGAGAAAAGAATCTTTGCACAGAAAATTGTTTTTCTGGGTTCTGGAGTAAAATGTTCTCCTGACCTGCTATGTGTAAGAGTAGAAGAGACCCCTACAACAATGGGACAATCCATAAGCATCTCTGAAAATAGCTGCCATGCCTTTTAATTCTTGATACATGTCAGGTCTACGCTAAGTGCTTTCACACACCATCCAATAACCCTCTCATGGTATCTCTGAGGTGTAAGTATTAATATTAACAACCCATTTTCAGTGATGAGAAAACAGAGACATTGAGCAACAATAAGTGGGTTTAAGTCTTGAAGACAAATAAGAGCTGAAGATGTCCTAAAACTATGAGCTAGGCTTGAGTTTAGAATCTCTGGGAGGTGGGGTCAGGCATCGGTGTATTTTAAAGCTGTTCAAATGATTCTAATATAAAATCAAAGTTGAGAGCACAGAATTAAGGCATTTTCCCAATATAACACAATCAAACAAGGAATGTGGATTCAGTGTTGGCACCCAGCAGATTAGTGCTGACAGATGCCTCCACCTTCCTGTAAAGTCCTTCTGAGAAAGAAACAGCAGCTGGAATCTATGGTGCAGTTCAGATCTGCGCCAGCATTATGACAGCATCTTCTGGAAGGTTATCAGCATGCAGTCACTGGAAATATATTCCTGAAAAAGTCTCCTGTGTCTTCCGACTACATATGTCTCATTTGTTCTTGAAAGACATGAGCCTGTAGAACCTGGTCTCTCTCTGTCCTCTCCCTGGAAGATGTTCTTCAGGTAACAACTTTTCCCAGTCTCTCCCTCTCTCCTTCCCCCACTTCTCACCATTCCAAATGTCTGTGACTACTTCTTGGATTGTATTTTCTTCTTTCCAAAATTAATCCCTGTACAACCTTTTCATTTCATTTCAAGGATAACTTTTCAGGAAACCATGATTTTTGTGACTAGGTCCAAACCTCTGTCCTTCAGCCCTCCCCACAACAAGCTTATGCAGTTTCTATGACTGTGCTTTGAATCCCTCTTGAGTCAGGTGACTGCTGAATTGAAATCTGTAGCTTCCTTCTCCCTGTCTCTAAAGCAAATACTTATTGGGGATCTGTATTTTACTTTCCTTATAGAATCTTAAACTCTGTTTGCACTAAAGTGTGGTTCTGCTTATGTTTTGATTTCCTTCAAAAATATTAACATTGTCTTCATTGCTAGGACAGGAGTTAGACTCTCATAAGTCATTTCTGTTTCATCCAGTCTTTACACTTAGTCAACTTTGATAATTGAACACTCAAAATGTCTTTTCAGTTTGCTGTCTTTTTTTTTAATTTCTTGGATTCTATTTTCTATAACTACCATATTGCTCAAATGTATTAGCAACAAATTAAATTCATCAGATTCATGTCTGGAGCTGTTTTCAATATTTGTGCCTTATTCTACATAAAATAAATTTGAATCCCTTGGGCTGAAATCGCATTTTAGGGTTCGTATTTTAGGAAATTCCCACCTCCTTCTTCTACACACTGAAATTTGAAAATTATGCAACTGAAACAACTTTGCAAGCATTGTCCCATTTCCAATCCTTTTATGCCTCAAATATAAATATCCTTCTGCATTGATATTCCAAAAAATTATTCTAGTAGCAAAATATTAAAACTAAGACAAATAAATTCTGAAACTCCATTGCAGACTTACAGAATTAGGAATACATTTAAAATTTAGTAAAATATAATGTATTTTATATATTCATATATATAGTTTCAAATGTATATATTTATATATGTATATATTTCCAACTTTTATATATATATATATATATATTACATTTTTCATTTTGGTCTAAGCAAAAGTTTCAAGATTTATTTCTGGAAATTTTATCCTTATCAGCTTAGCACTTTTACACCCTTGTATAAGTGAGCTTGTTTTGTTTTTTTCCCACCTAAAGTATACTCATTCCACAGATGCCTCAAATGATGAACTTTCGTGCTCACCTCAGAAAAAAATCCTTTAATTACTCTTTAGTAGTGACAGCCAGGAATTTTATTAAACATTCAAAATATTAATGACAGTTATACCATGATTTTTGCCAATCCAGATACCCCACATTTTTCAAAATATTATGTGGACTCCTGGAGTCATTCTCATATCTCATTTCACATCATGTCTCTATTTTTCCCAGTTCTAAATAGATGTATATTTATATATTTAAGTATTTGGTGCAATCCTGTTCACAATGAATCTATAGATCATCTTTGACATTGGGAAAATTCAGATGCTATTGGATTGAGAACCCACTGCAGGTTTGGTATCCATAGAACACAAATGTTTCTAATCATTGTATGGAAATAATGTCCTGTGTGTAGAGTTTTCTTATCAGAAGAAAAGTTCTTCTTTCTTATCTCTCCCACATGACACTTTCTGGATCCCCCTGGTACTTTTGATCTTTCATGTTTTCATTTCATCAGGTTGATTCATTAATACCCCTCTCTCAGTTTTCAAGAAACTGAGAAATGAGGAGTCAGATTTAGGTTTATTAAATAATTTTGCTGATTAAAACTGAATTCGAAAGATAGGGCTTCATGTTTTGGTTTAATGAATTTGCAGCATAGGCTTGAATTAGAATGACTAACCCAAATGGGAAATCTCAAGCCATCAAGATAAGGGTAGGTTCCTTATTACTTGGCTGAGAGCAGAATAGAATGGGTTTGTTGGAAAGAAACATTTTTTACCTCTTCTTGGTGTCCTTTCTGTTCCACCTGGAGGAGCTCTCTGTAAAATATCCTAGATGGCTCTGCAGCTCTCATTCACTTATTTTATCTGGTTAGAAAATTAGAATGAAAAGCTAACTCCTAATTCCCACACTCTTCTTTCTGTCTTTTCTTTGTAATTTGGAAGTCTAGTTTCCCAGAAATATTTGAATCCTGCTTCTTCGTGGCACAGGGTCAGGGCCAAAACTCATGTGGAAAGTTCTCTGTAGTCTTGTTTTACCAGTTACATGATAAGTAAACTTTACACGAGAGTAAAACATCTAATGTAATGTAATGTATCTGTGTAAAATATCTAATACTTTATCAATAGATAAAGGTGGTATTGCTGATAAAATGCATATCTTTGAGAATAAACTAGAGTATCATTTTTCTAGTCAAGACCATCTATCTGCTCCCTGTTTCTTTCAGAATAAATGGCAGAGTCCACACACTGATCTCACAGTTGTTTGAGTTATAGGTACACGAGATCTGTCTATTCAAATCTCATTCCCCTGCCTGCATTCAAGTTACTGTCCTGAAGTCATTCTGGCCTCCTGGTTTACCTGCAATAATAAAAGACATTTGCTGGAGCTCTTCCTCAAGGTCATCCTGAGATTCTTTTCTTTGAAATAACTCCCTCAAGCCTTCAAATCCTTAGGGAAGCCTCACCTCTCTATGGTCTATTCTCAAACCATATTACAGTGTTTAACACAGAAATCTAGCCTTCTCTCACATGCCCAGGTCACTACCTGTTCTGTTCTTCACAATTTTAAGATTATCATCTCTGAAAATACACTGATCACTTTAGTTACCTATTTTATTCACTATCATTAATTCACTATTCATTAATACTTTAATTTTTGATTACAGTAGTAGCTGTTGTGCCTTTTGTTCCATTGACACAACCCAAGTACATGGAATAGTTCCTAGCACAGAGTTGACACCCAATCAAAATGAGATGAAATAAGCCTGGAAGATAGACAGAGGTCATGACTCTAGTATCCATATAGATAATATCCCTGAGTAAGAGGACAAAGATAATTATTTTAACACTATAATGAATTTCATATTTTGTGCTGCTCAAATATATTGCTGCTAAATGCATTTATAACCTCACCTAATAAACATTGTCTCTTTTCTAAAATTTAATTCAAGTTGTTAAAACAATGACTAAGTACTATAGGTCATTTAATATACGACAGTTTGTGTACATGCAGGTGTCAATATACTTGTTAAAATTAAGTATATACATTGATATGTCATAACATGAATAAACATAAATTATGATTATTGTTATTTTTAAATGTCTAACAGGAATGCAATAGACGTAGTATACAATAGTGAAGGTAGCATATGCTTTTACTTGCTGCTGAAAGAAAATATTTCCCTAGGAAAATAATGAATAACTTATAAATAAAATATATGGTTAGCCTTTTACCTAATTAATATTTTGCATGTTATCTAAGAACAAATCAATGCAATATGTTTATTATAGCAAAATATATTCTGCATTGGTGATGGTGATGATGATAAAATCATGCTGTATTTCATATTTAAGGTATTATGTAGCATGAAATTGAAGACTCCATAGCATATCTAATTTTTTATATCCTAATTTTGATCTGAAGAGCAATAATGGGATCACTTGCCTTTAATTAAACATTGCTAGAATGAATATTATATTTATAGAGTATTCAAATAATGTGTATTCTTTCATGGAATCTAGATAGATTGGCTTTGAGTCTTCAAATGGTGTGATTATTTAATGATATATGCAAACTTAATGCCCCAAATGTATCCATGACAATCACTTTTAGTGTTATATATCAATCGTAAATTACTAAAAATTTAAAATGTTACCGCAGGTACTATTATAAAAGCTTCTACTATCATTAATTCTGCTATCTTTGTCAGAAAATTTCATTATTAAGCTATTCGTTTAACGAATTGTTATTAAATACCTTTGAAATGTGTTGGTTACCTGCATCATTGCACTTATCTCATTGTATTGAATAATTTAATAGATTTTAAAATCTTTAATCTTAAGAACTATAATTTATTTCCATTTTTATTATACCTGGAAGCTAGTAAGCTTTCATCGCAAATATTGTTAAAGTTAACTGAAATAGGTGCTGAAGATATAATTGAAATATGTTCCCTGCAATCAAAGAGATTAGCATCCAGTAGCTCAAGTGAATTAACAATAATGACATTATTTGAAAAATCTCTCTGAAAAATGTTGCAGTTGATATTCAGGAAAGGATAGCTGACATCCTACATCCAGAAAAACAGGTTAATTAGGAAATGTTTCCAAAATGATGGTGTAATGGAGGTGAAGTAGATTCCCTAACATAAATATTGTAACAGTATTTCATACACATAGGCAGAATAAATTGAAGAAAACCATAGAAATACAGCAAGGTGGGATTTTTTTTTTTTTTTTTTTTATGTTTAGGGAAAGCAATTAATCAATACTGTTTGGTATACAGATGCATCAACTACATAAGTATTTACATAAGCTCAAAATATATGTGAAACTATATGAAATACATGATTTATTCATCTATAAGGTAAATACTATGAATTTTCTACACACTTGTGGAGGTTTTGATAAACTTTACATGAGTAATATATATGTTCCAAGTTAATAAAATAGTCTGAAATCACTGGGATAAAATTAGTTTTGAAATTTTTTATGTTAAATTTCTAATTGTAAATTAATTCAGAAATGTAGCTATAATTCACTGATAAGTGATAAAAGGAAAGAATGAAGGGAGGGAGCAAAGAGGAGAGGGAGGGAAAGAACGAGGAAGAGAAAGGAAGGGAAGAAGGCAGGGCTGAGGAAGGAAGAAAGGAAGGAAGAAATTTGTAGAAAAATCCATATCTGTCTGTCTGCTTATCATTGAAATAATGGGTTTATTCAACATGTCCAAACAAGATTCCTAGTATTTCACCTTAAATTTGTTTTCTTGCTATAGCCTTAAACAGCTTGGTATATGTCAGTGTTTTCCTATCAGTTTATCAAGCAAAATAACGGTGATATTTTCAACATGTATACTAAATCTTTTGAGAAATTTTATTTACATGAATAAGTGTTTTTGGCAAAAGGTTGTTTTTACTATCACTATTGTTAGAAAATACAAGTATAGGCAAAGTGTTGCTGCAGGTAACAAATTAAAACTGTAGGCTATTGTATATTTGATGAATTAATCTTCAATATCCATTCAATCTCCTTGTAGTCTACTTAACTGTAATGCATAGGCAAAAAGTTAAACCACATTGACTCAAATCTCTTGAGTGTAGATAGTAATTAGACAATGACAATCGGATGTGCTTACTGAGATTTGTGATTTTGAGATGAGAGAGTTCCATTTTATTGTCAATTTCAATCATGCATACATTAGTTTCTCTTCTGTAGTGTTCAGGTGTTCATTCACTTGCTTCATGGATGATAGGAAGTCATATAGATCAGTAGTTTAAACATTTTGTTTCACAACTGCAGTGGAATTTTCTTGAATCAGGTAATCTATGTTGAATCGTCCCAGCCTTGATTAGTGTAGATATAGAAGCTCCCTATGTTCATCTAGTCTGAGTATTGTTTAGCAGCCAGTCTTTATAGACTGCTTCTCTAGAAATTTCAAGGGGTTTTGAATTATCTATCTATAACAATTATCCCAAAATAGCAAAATTTCTATTTCCTTTATATGAGCTAGAATTTGCCATTTGAATACTACAAGTATTCTCAAACCATACGTTCTTGTTCTAAATGTAAGTTTCTTTTTCAACAAAATGAAACCATTTCACATATATGCCTATCAAAAACTACAATTATGAATGCTAGTGGATACATAATAAGTATTTAACAATTTCAGTGAATGAATTCTTACTTTTCACTATAATTGTATTTAAACAGTATTTATTAAATACTGTCCATATCCTGGATACTATTCAGAAGTAGTGAAACAGTTCTAATTCCTACTCTTATGGAATATACAGACTAGTAGAAGGATTCTAAGTAGCAAATCATAGAATAAAAAATCTTCACTTTTTACTACTATGACATGTGTTTGCATTGTTTATTCTATAGAAATATATTACCAGCAATTAAAGAGATACTTAGATTCCAAGTCTTTTTCATGATTATTTATTTAAAAGATGGTGATAATTTCAGTAAATGCCAATGTCTAGAACATCATTTTATCAATCTCAAAAATTTAACTCAGAACATATGTCAATAAATAAATATCCGTTTTCCTCACTGTTTTAAGTATTCATAAATTTCAATCTATGTAAGCATAGTATCTTTTAGCATTAGAATCAAAATAACATAATAATAATACAGTTCAATATCTTAAAGAATGCCATAGAAAATGGAATATATGGCTTAAAAATGTGATCAAAACAAGGTTGTTTCGTCTTTAGCATTCTGTATTTCTTCATACTATTTCTTTAAAAAATAAATCAAATATGTGTTGAAGGTATTTCTTAATTTAAAGAATCTCCATTATGAGACCTTAAAGTAATCTGTCCTGAAATTTGCATACAATTGAAAATGTCTTGTGTACCCTCATAAAATATATTCTTTAATATGTTTTAGGGACTGAGCGTGTTATCAGCAGACACTCTGATATTCATTGACTATAAGGCTTATGGATCTTGTCTTCATGGTGATGACATCTTGACACCATGATCTTCAGCTTTGGTATCATAAAGATGCCAGACTGTTACTAACTCTTGAGACTTTAAACATAATCTCTCTTTCATTTTTGAGCTACTCAAGAGGTTTTCACTCTTGTTTTCTGACTTACTTTATCAACTATAAGTTTTATACCCTTGTCACTATATAAGACCTTTTCAAGTAAATTCCTATTTTATGAACTTGGTGAATCTAACCCAAAATTAAGTTAAATATTTTTGTTGGTTTTTTGTGTTTGCAGATGATAAAAAGATGATAAATAAATAGATGATAGATATATAGATATCTTAATGCGAATGTCCTTCACATTCTTTTCATTTGCTCACATCACAGATTTTTGCCATATAAATGCATTTTTACTTTTTCTTTCATGATCTCAAATACCTTTGCTAGTTTCGAGAGGACTGTAAGGAAGTTCTGATTGTTCTTACCTAGAGTATTAGTAAGATCTCAGTGATACCAGAGATTAGCAAAGAGTTACAACTTTATCATGAAGCTAACTGTTTTACTGTTACCTATTAGCATCATAACCATGTACTTTTTAATTAATAGTGTATTTTGCAAACTTTTTGTCACTTACTTTGGAGAATGATCATGCTCAGCAGCTGCAGTAACAAGTCTCTTTTTGTTATTCTCCATCTCCAAGGCTGTGCATATGTGGTGTTTACTTCTGCAATTCCTACTTCCTCTTTCACATTACTTTTCTTCCTCACCCCTTCCTGACTCCTTTCTTTTATCTTTTAATTCCTCTTCTGTAATGGCAAAATCCTTGCCTGTGCTCCAGTACATTGAAAAAGACTCATGCCCTTAAGAAACTCATCATCTACCAGAAAAGACCTTGTTCTAAACAAGCAAATGTAATATGTGTTACCCATTGATGTCACCAAAAGGGAAAGATTCCATCTATCCATGAAAGCTGATTATTTCCAGAGATGAGAATGTGACAACTTGTTTTGTCTGGCTATCTGTCTCTATTTATGCCTGACAATTTCAGCATTCTGGGAAATGAAAGAAATATATAAATATTGCCCAGATTACAGAGAATGGAAAAGCCTAGGCATTGAATCTGAGTTTAGAGCTGAGCAAACCACCACAGAGATTTATCTGATTGGTCAAATCAAAAGCTTATAGTACTAGAATGAATACCTATTAGCTCAATTATTAATGAAAATGGTTTACATATAAGAGAATAGAGGCACCAAGAAGATAAAAATAAACAAACAAAGAAACAAAAAACTTACTGTAAGTCACACAGCTAGTAAATGGAGAGATTTGACCTGAACTCAGGATGTCTGATTGCAGAAAGAGTGCTCTTAATCCCTAACCTTGTTTATTGTAACTCATACAATCTATACAATCTGGAAAGATTTCTAGGATACTTTGAAATCTAATTGACTGCATACTCAAATACATGGCATATATATGTACACATGCATAGACAGTATGTGCATATACGTATATATATATATATATATATATACAGACATTTAGTCACATGTAATACTCATCTAGCACTTGAGTTCATTCCCCATTCTCATACCCAGAGTCCATCAATCACAAACTTCACTGTTGATGTTAAAAATCATAATACAATAAAAACAAAAACAAAAACCTGAAGATTTTGAGTGTGAAAATAGTTGTTCATATTAATATGGTTTGTAAGATTTGCCTCTAAGTCTTCCATTTGCAAGAGCTGGACTTTCCTCATTACTGCATTAATACCCCCATGAAAACTTGTTATAGAATCCATATTAGAAGATATGATGGAATACAGCTGTGAATGATCTATTTATAAATTCTTATTATGTGCTGTAACTGAAGAAATTACTATTTTTTCAGTTTTATCTAAGCAATGAAAATGGTGTATATTAACTTATCTTAATTGAAACCAATTAGATTTTTGAAGCATTGTAGTTGAAATGATAATCATACTTTGGCAAAGTGAAAATTCAAGTTCACTTGTATCTATTATAGAAGAGAATCAGAAAGCTTATAATATGTAAAGAGTTGATTGATCCTGTTTCTTCCCAAAGAATTCATACTGAAGAGTTTGATTTTTTTTTTCTTTTTGTAAATGTTTCTAATTAAAGGATTCTTTAGTAGACAATGGTACTGAACTATTCCAGGGTCTTTGTGTTGATTAAAATGAACTTAAGATTCAAATTTGCAAGTTTGTTGAAAAGAAAATTTAGAATTTCACTTCAGGAATGACAGTTTCCAGGAGTTAAAATTTATCCTCAAGAAGTTGCATTTTTTTTAAATCATAATACTAATTTTTCCTCTATCAGTTTCACTCAAGAAAGCAGAGAAGTCTCATTTATGCCAAACTGGCAAGAAGATCCTGTTATCTCTAAATCTTTGTCTTAGTAGCTTCACAATACCAAAGGAACACAAGTTTTCTCTCCCCCAAATTGAAATTGTTTTATTTCTTACTGGCCCACCCTCCCTATCCCCTAACCATGAGAATAAGATAGGCATGTGGTGGTCCTGGAAAAGAAAATGTGAATGTTTGAGCAGGCGGACAATACATATATTTCTAATATTGTGGCTCAAATAAAGTTACATATTTCTACTAAAATGCTGATTCAATATATATTGAGTGGTGGAAATGAACATTTATAAATGAATGCATCTGCTTGCAGGAAGAAAGGAATGTTGTGTTACTTTAAAGTGTGTTCATGATAGGAGTTTTAAACTTATTTCTTAGTATATTTATGCATATATATATTCATATTTTTGTTACGGTGTATAGCAGATAACATCAGTTGGTATGAAATAAATGTTCCTTTTAGATGAATTCATGTATTTACTCTTAACAACTTCTCCAAAACTGAATTATTCACAGAGGTTATGATTTTCCAGTGTAATTGCCCCTTTTGATACAAAATTATAAAACAAATTTCAGTGATCATTTTTTAATCCATATAAGATTTAAAATTTATATATTTTGTGACCTTATTTTGTATATAACAGTGTAATTATTGAATCAGTTATCAAATTTGTTTAATCCATTAATGTATTTTGGGCAAAATTTTTTTTTTCACTTTTACTGAAAATGTAACAAAATATTAATTGTGCACTAGATAATCTCAAAATCTAAAAGTCTTAATAAATTAAAGAAATATGAAAGAGAACATCACTGCTACTAATGTATTCCATCATAGTATATAGTTGTACCTATATTCTATTACAGAACTTGGAATTTCAAAAATGGTATTTTCTTGCACTTTATTTCCATAGCAAATCACATTTGACCAGTGGCAAGTATAGAATTTACTTGGCGGTAAGATTCTATATGAACTTAAATTTCATAAATTGGTCTTTGAGTGAATGTTTTCTCGTCTTTAATAAATAAAATTAGAGAGTGAAATAAACCTTTTGCAGTCAGAACAACCACTGCTAATGTAATGTGTGTGTATATTTATCTAATTACTACTTGTAATATATTAATCTATTCTCTATTAATATATTAGATGTTCTTCTAATAACGATAGCATAAAAATAAAGCAGAGAATTAAAAAAATGAAACATTAATCTAAGAATTTTTTTTTGTTTTCTTGATATGGAGTTAGGAAATTAAATAAAATTAACATTTCTAGATCCTTAGTTTTAAGATGAACACATTTCCTAAGGGTAATATAAAAAATAAATTCAATGAAAACCACAGATTTTTTTTTCTGAGCTTCTGTGATAATTTGGAACTGTTATGCACAAGAAAAAATACTGAAATTTGAGTTGCTGAAGTGGATCACAGTTAAAATTTTTCACTAATATCTTAGGCAACTTCAAACAAATCATCTAACCTATCTGAAACTCTATCTTTTCTTCTATGAAAGAAATCCTACTTCATGGTGCTTCTGAGAAAATTGAAATGATAAATGTGAAATGCTTTGTAATATTCATAATGCTATGTACATTTTTTAATGCATGGAATTTACTAAACATTTTATATAAATGGTATTATGAATTTAAAACAACTAGGTATTTAAGAGGAAAGTAACATCTAAAATGGCTTGTAGGTATTAGAATTTGGGATCAACTTACATTAGATATTCATGCCAGATGTTACTGACATTTCTAGAACACACTGGGCGTGGTTCTTGCTCAGTGTTTATGTGCACAATTTCCTCTGTCTGAAGAGTGCTCTTTTTACTCTTGTGGCTTGCTCTTCATCCAGTTTAATCTTTGATCAAAGGTTTCTTCCTCAAAGTGCCCTTTGTTTACCACTCCATTTAAGACTAAATTTGCTTCCCATTCTTCTACTGTTTGTTACTTCTCTCTTACTTCCAATATCATCTAACATTTATGTCAATCTGCCTATATTTTAGGCATTTGTTCTAATGTTGATTATGCTCCTCCAGTGTAATATAAGGTTATAAAAGGGAGAATTTTGGGTTGTTGTTTTAAACATTACTTCTTTAAGAACATTTGTCAAAAATATTTTAGTCTTTTTGCCTGTCTGTTAGTCTCTCACCTATCTGTCATCTATCTATATTTCTCTCTCTCTATCAACTGTATATCTATCCATCATCTATCCCATGTATTTATTCATTAATCGCATATATGTGTATGTATATATATATCCAGCATCTATCTATCTATGTATCTATGTGACATCTTTCTGTCATCTGTCATCCATATATCTTTCTATCATCTATCGTCTATCTACTTTTGATCTAACATCTATATATCCAGTCATTATTTTTTCCATCTATCTATTATAACTTTCTATCATCTATCATAATCTATCGCCCTGTGTTTTCTTATTAAATTAAATTTCTTTTTCTCTAAATTACAAATTGCAAATTTGCTGGAGGATTTTCCTACACTGTCTTAGTGTGCAGCATGATTTTCATGGTCAATATAAATCTGAATGCATTATTTACACCAAATGATTGCATTTTTGCATTTTATCTTTGTATTTTGTATTGTATTTCCCTTACCTGAATTAAAATGCAAAAAGTGGTAACCAAACTGTACATGTTACAAGTACTTATTAAACACTTTACTTATTTTAACTCATTTAGTCCTTACAACAATTCCGGTTTAATAAATGTTATAAAAGAGGCACAGATTGCCCATACAGACTAATTTCATGTGTCAATTATTTCTTCGAATGATATTTTAATCTACTCTTGGTGGAATATGTGATGGTTGGTATAATGTTTCCATTTCACAACATCTAATGACAAAAACAAACAAACAAAAAAAATAACAACACATTTTTACCAAATCACTATTAACTCTAAATACCCCACAGTATTTTCTTCCATTCCATGAATTATTTGGAACTTTTTAATAAATGACACTACCACTGTTCAGAACATTTTGCAATTTAGATTAGCAAACAAAACATTATCTTATGCTTGAAAATATTTGTTTTACAGCTGTAAAAATGACTTTCAAATAAATGTTGAACAAAAAGTGTTATGCTAAACAAGAAAATTAGTCAGCATTCACTCTAAAAAAACCACAAATTTCTATTAAGTATTTTCAGCTAGATTGCAAATGCTTCTTATGAGAAAATTAATCTTATTCAGAGCATGCATTAAAAAACATAAGTATAATACTTCAAATACATAATTATTGATGTGCTATATGCTTCATAAAGTTTATTCCTCATATCTATTCTGCTATTAATATAAAAGAATTATACATTAAAAATACAGAGAGGGTTTTAAGATCATTTAAAATCCATTAAAAGCTGAGATATTCTTACAATTAATTTTCCACTGAGATGAGAATTCAGAACCTTGAAATAACTTGCATATGGCCATTGTAATAATAAAGAAGACCTTTGTCATCTTCCAAGAATCATTTTGCTCTCCAAAAAATTCAAGGCACATTTATATCTCATAATCAGGGTAGGTGGGACGGTTCCTGAAAGGAAGAGAGGGTGGTTTCCAATGTGATTTCAGTCCAGTGATATTTATTGATCTTAATGTGCATTTCCCATTAGTCTCTTTTAAATTTAAATACTCTTTGGAAAGAAGGTATTAATAACTCTGTTTTGTTTTGTTTTGATGGTTTTCTTTTTGATTCTCAAAATTAATGAAATAGAGTACCGCAATTTACTCTGTGACAATCACAATTGGGAAAAGGCACTACATCATGACACACATGATGAACATTGACACTAGATACGCTTTCATTTGAACAATGGGTTATTTTAACTACATATTTTCATTAAATTGTCATGACATTTTAACATTGCAGTAATCCCTCACCTATCATGGGAGTTAAGTTCCAGAGACCCCCACGATAGGTGAAAATCCGTGAAGTAGCGGGGCTACAATTTATTATATTATTGACATGTATTTTAAGGTTTTATAAACCCTTCCTACTCTTTTATAAACCCTTACCACACTCTTATTAACCTTTCCCACACTCTTATAAACACTTCACATACTCTAAAAACCCTTTCTACACTCTTAAACCCACATAATTTTAACAACATAAACTTCCATGTGGGTACTCACTAGTGAAGTATACGTATACTGCAAAATCCCGTAATATAGCGAAAATTCCATGATACAGAGTTAGATATATTTAAAAAAAAAAAAAACCAGGATACAGTGAAGTCATGATAAGTGAAATGCAATAGAGCAAGGGATGACTGTATATACATTTCAGGCATGCATTGTTATAAATAAACATCTTTAAATATTACATTAAATTCACCGAAGTTCAATTTATCTTTCATTATATAATTGACCCCTTTACCCAATTACCTCATCTTTCTTTCTGGCAACCCCTAATTAGACTTTATAACTTTCTCTTATTTTGTTTATTCATTTGTTTTGTTTCTTTATATATATTGCATATCATTGAAATGATATAGTGTTTGCCTTTCTGTATTTGACTTAATCACTAAAATCTGGGTACATCCATTTTGCTAGAGATGGAAAGTTTCATCCTTTTAATAGGTGAGCAGTATTCCATTGTGTATATAGACCACAATTTCTTTAACTAATCAGCTGTCCATGAATACTTAGGTTTTTACCAGCTCTAAGTTATTGTAAATACTGCTCCAATAAATATAAGGTGAAAATATCTTTTTGAATAAGTGGTTTTTGTACTTTTCAGGTAAATACCAAAAAGTGAGATATCTAAATCACAGAGAGTTTTCATTTTATTTTTTTAAGGAAGTTCCATATTGCTTTCCATAGAGGCTGTATTGATTTACATTGTTACTAACAGTATACATGGTTCCCGTCTCTTCACATCCACTTGAACATCTGTTGTTTCTGGTTTTTAGGTAATAGCCATTCTGACAAGTGTGATTTAATATCTCATTGTTGCTTTTTTGGCATATCCCCAATAATAAAAGATGATTAACATCTTTTTGTGTGCTTGTTGGATATCTGTATGTCTTCTCTGAAAAAGTACCTATTCAGATCCTCTATCCATTTTCTTTTTTTCTAGGGGGGTTGTTGAGTTTTGAGTTCTTTATGTATTTTGAATATTAACCTTTTGCTAGATATATTCAGATGTACTCAGTAGAATTTCTATTAATTTTTATTAAAATTTCTTTAATTTTACAGTTTTTTCTTGATGTAATGCCATTTATTTTGCCTGTTTTCTTCACTATTCGAATTGAGATATCAAAGATTATTTTTAAGTTCAGTGTTGAAGAGCAAATCACAATGTTTTCTTCTGCGTATTTTATAATTTTAGCTCTTACATGCAGTTTTTAATCTATTTTAATTAATTTTTATTTGATATATAGTGGTCTAGTTTCACTCTGGTGAATATTCAGTTTTCTATCAGCATTTATTAAAGAGACTTTCTTTGATCCCTTGTATATTTTTGACTGCTTTATTATAAATTTTTTATCCATATATCCATTGATTTATTTCTAGGCTTTCAACACTGTTCCATGTATCTATGTGTCTGTTGTTATGCAAATATAATACTTTATTTATTGCTACCCATTTACAATATAGTTTGAAATTTGAAGTTCTTTTCTCTCTAATTTTCTTTCTTCAACTTTATTGATGTGATGAATCTTGAAATTGACCAATTTCAATAAATCAGCTTAAAATATGTCCCATCTATTTAAAACAAAATGTTTGCTTCAGTGTTACCATGTACTCTGAGTTCTCTTAGTCATTTTTTTTTTTTCCTGGCTAATTGTACTAGATTAGTTATCTATAGCTGTAAAATTGCCACAAAACCTACAGGTATAAAACAACACATATGCATTACCTCCCTGGTTCTGAGACAAGAATATATACACAACTGGCAGCATACATCACAAGGACAAATTAGGTCAATTTCTCAGCATTCTTAACTGACAACTGGTAGAATACAATGCCACCAGTTTTTTAAATTAAAACCTCAGTTCTTCGAAAGTTGTGCTGGAAATATCTCTCAGCTCCTTGCCACATGTGTCTCTTCATAAAGCAATGTACAACATGGCAACCTGCTATATCGAACTATGCAAAGAGCAAGATAAAGTGCTACCAGAGACAGGCTAGCAAGCAGAAGTCACAACCCTTACAACTTAGTAATATGTTACACTTGGCATATTCTAATCATTAGAAGCAAGTCAGTGGGTCCAGTATATGCTAACAAAGCTATAATACCAGGAGGAACATTAATTATTAAAACTATATAAAAAGAAGCCTATTATAGTCCTGCATACTTTCTATTCCAATATGTGTTTGTGAGGATTTCTTTGAATATAACAAATGTATTGTCTTTGACAAAAAATAGCATACACTGCCAAAAATGAATTTATTGCCAAATGTTGATTTTTGCATTACTGCCAAGCTCAACAGTTGTAAAACTGCACATATTCCACTAACTGTGATTGTGGAACCATATTATCTAAAACAGATGATTATTAAAGGTGTTGTTATTTTTCTAGTATATTGTTTATTCAATATTTGATAGGTGTTACCAGGACCTATTTGGAACAGAAATATCAAAGACAGGTATGAGATATCTTGCCAAGATTTGATGATAACATGCGAAGTATTTTGACAAGAACCATGTATAAGGAGAAAGTTATAGCAACAAAAAAAGCAAAACAACCTTCACAAAAAGGATTTTCTAGTGGGAAACTAATATGACAAATCAAGCTTATATATTTCTTTAACAACTAGATAATCTGAATACATTTTTAAGGTCTAGTAAGCGTCTTGATTTCTATTAACCTGAGGGTGTCACTTCGGTTATCAAAGTAATCATTTCAAAATTATATGGAAGTAGATTTTGAATTATTTTACATGAAATAATTTCATACACATTTAGCATTTCATGAGTAGTTTCTGATAATATTTCATACCATTGTCCTTGCATCATAGTTTTGTTGTTGCCATCTTGTTTTTAATGTCTTCTAGTGACTGGGATTTGGGGATCCTAACCTTTATTCAGTAATGAATATCTAGTGTGGAGTTTCCTCATCTCTGAATATGTTTATTGGACTCAAGGTTATATAACATCTCCAGAGGCATCTATTCTATATGGTGATATGATCCCTTCAAAAAACTTCATTCTGCAATAGTATTTCTTATGCAGTAGGTACTGAATAGTTGGGGAGAATTATTTAATTAATTAGTTAAATTAACACATCTTAAGATTGTTTTGATATGTATTGGATTCTACTGTTCAAGAAATGTTATGCTTCACATAAATATTTCTGCTACCTCACAGCTTTTTGTTTTGTTTTGTTTTCTATCTTTTTGTCTTATATTTATTTGATTTCAGGTCATGTTAAACCAGGAAATATATTTATTTATTTATGATGACTATTTATCTCAAATTTATTAGTGCCTGCTCAAATAGAAAAACCATTATTTTAGTATGGTTTTATACTATACTTTAGAAAGTTGGTATCTATTTTTTTTTTTTCTATATTCAAATAGATTTTTCACTCTTGGTGACTCGTTACTGTTTCTTTAGTACTAAGGTTGTGGTATTTAGTAAGAACTAGAATGATTTTTAATTCACACTCCTCACAACATTCCCATTCAATCACTAAATAACTGCACACAACATATTCCTACAAAAGCATATGGTTAATATCATAGTTGTATTAACTTTCAGTTAAAAACAGTTAAAAGTTAAAAAAAATTAACTGCTGCTAAATATTTGAAGTTCTTTAGAATATTTTAGGTCTTCCTCACTGAACATTTAATTTTAATTTCTTCTAAGGCAATGTGACAAACAAAAATTTTCCCCCAAAACAGTAATGATGATACTGAAGACATTACCCTAACAATAGGAAAACAACAACTACAAAAAAAAAAAAAAAAAAAAAAAAAAAAAAAAAAAAAAAAAAAAAAAAAAAAAAAACAACGGAACTTCCATTTTCAGAAACAAACTGTAAAGCATTTGAAAGCCATTTTTATTACCCTTACAATTTCGAGAATTTCTGATAAAAACAAATCTAAGCTATTGTTATAGCCAAGAGAAATTCAAGGAGACATCATACCTTAAAGTTAACATGTTGTGATGTATGGAATCCTGCAAGAGAAAATAAAAATATGTGAAAATTACATTAATCTGAAAAAACTAGATACTTTAGTTAACAAAAGGTAGCAATATGCATTTATTAATTTTGACAAATGATTATTTTATAAGCTATTAGTGATAGCGAGACAGGGCATGAGTATAGGAGAAATCTTAATTTGTCTATAAACGAAAAAATATTCTAAAAATTAAAACTTAATAAACAAAAAAGCACTTTAGTATGAATCTTATCATTTTTAACCTTTTTCTTAAAAAACATTAACTTGTTTTAGGAGAGCTGGGAAATAAATAGATAACAACTACTTTTTTTAATAGTTCTGAGGTACAGGTTTATCCTATGAAAATTATTTTCCTTCTAATTTGACCGCAGCTAGCAAATTTTGAAAAACAAATCCTGTTCTTGAATATTTCTTTACACCAGTACATCTTCTTACTTGAACATACAGATATGTCAAGATTCTGAAACATCAAATAATACAGAATGCAAATCAGCACTCAAGACAAATCCTTCCTCCCAACCAAGCAAAACAGAAGTGTCATTTCATAAAGATGCCTTAGAGATTCAAAGTCAAAATACAGTGTTTTTAATGGTTAACTGTGATCAAATACTACATACAATTATGTCAAAAGTTATGGAAATATAGTTCACATATGAGCGAGATTAACATCCTCAAAGAATGCTTTTCTAAAGAAATAAAGCAGTGGCTTTTATTTCCACATTTTTTCAATTCTCAGTTATTTCATACATTGAATTAGGTATGCAAAAGACTTCCTTTTCTCCAGTTCCTACTTCATAAACACTCAACTTAATCTTGAAACAATGGGAATTTGTCTAATCTTGCTAGAAATCATCACCCTACTGGCAAAAATATGCTGAGGTAAATAGATAAATAGCGAATAAACTGCAAATCATAAGAGTAATAGTACAACTAATAGGTGAGTCTCGGATCTCAGTGTGGGCTTTTCTTTAATCTTTTTCTATTATTGGTAGAAGTCACATTCTGATTTCAAAAGTCATTTTTTGTTAAGAAATTAGAAAAAAAATAGTTGTGTTTAATTATTTAAATCATATTCCTATATTTTGTTATATTATTTATCAATCTATTAAGCTTAATGTTCCAAAGAAATAGCATGTTCTAGAAAGGCTATAGACAGAATAAGTCCATTCAATATTTCAATAAAAACCTCCTTTGAAAACTTCATGAAATTTGTTTACTGTATATTTATAATGTTCTGTTTTCTTTTATATATGCAAAATAAGTATCGGATATAATGGAAGTTCTATAGTTTGGGAAAACAACAATCACTAATAGACAAAGTTTAAAAGCTGGAGGTTAAAAATATTCTAAGGAAGAAAACTTAAGGGAGTGTAAAGACCATCAGATGATTTATTTCTTTAAATAAATTATTTCTATGACAATGAAAATTTAGATATAAAATTAATTGCACATACTTAAATGCAAAACCTGATATTTTACCTAGGGGAAGAAAAGAATTAAATGATCAAAGTTAAAAATTAAATATACTCATCAGTGTTAGTCATAGTTCTATAAATAAAGAAAAAAATAAATCATGCAATGTTTGTGCCTGAGTATAAGAAGTCAAACCAGCAATAATCAATAACAGGATTAAATAGGATAAATGGTCAAAACACATTGTTTAGTAAAATTAAAACAAAAAGTAAATAAATCTGTAATGTAGTGTGAATCTTGTTTGCGGATTATTAAACAATCTACTTTTTTTTTTAGAGTCATTAAGCACTAGCTACTCTAAAATAATTGAATAAACTTGCTACTAGACCTCAGCTGAAATTACTCAATTTCAAACTTGTGGGAAGGATGTAGCATGTAGACTTAATATCTGGAGTTCAATAAAATGGCTTGCATCACTACATAAATTAATGCTTTGTTAAATTGTGTGTTTTTAAATTATTCTGCATATTTAGTAATATTTATAAACACAAAAGCATATAAGCATTTAGTTGGTAAGATACTAATGTTTTTCACAGAACTTATTTAACTAAAAGCCTATTAAATATACGCATGTTGTATATATTGAATACATTTATAGAATTTATGTTTCTAATATACATGCTATAGATATGCTACTTCACTACTTGGTATAAGTTATGCCATATATTTTATTATATTTCTTTTTTGATATTTAAGCATTTCAAGAATTGCTTAAATTCTGATATTCAGATGTAAGCATGTGAACATATAGAGCTATTCAGCATAATTGGTTATGCTATCAACACTGTAATTTAAATTGCAATTCCAAGTAACATAAGTATATGGTTTAAAGCAGTCTGCCACTTACGTAAAAAAAAATCTTCCCATCTCACACATGAAAATTACTACTCCAAGTAAAGGTCTTGTCTCACTCTAGGGTACCCTGCTCCAGAAATCACTACTCCATTACTGATCTTGGTCCAAAGAGGAGGAAGAATGTAACCAAGACAGATAGTTACATATACTTTTTAAAATATAGCATAGAATTTACCAGCTTTTCTAAATGTAATTTTTAAGTCTGAAATAATCATTTGAATAACTGCTCTATGGCATTGACTTACACATAATGCCAGTAAATGACATTGGTATTGTAATTATTCTTTCACGCTCTAGTTTACAATACTTTAAATGTGCTGTGCACATAATGGGTCAATAAATATGTTTTGCACAAATGAATGAATAACTTTATGAGCTACTAGGGATGCTTTCTCTATTGCAATATGCTTCCTCCTAATCACTAGTAATTAAATCCCCAACCATTTTAAAGACCCATCTTACTTAGTAATTTTCTTTTGAAAACTTTTCTCATTCTTCATACAAAGCTTCACTTTTTTTTTTTAAGTTCCATAACACTTTGCAGCTTTTTCATATCATTCATAATTATCTGCTTCATTTTTTTCTGCCAAACTATCCAGGCCACTAACATTTAAAAAATAACCTGGCTTACTTAGGAAAGCGTTCACTAGACGCATTAAAAAATTGGAATACCCCCAAAAGTATCCATTTATAAACATCACTACATTGACATACTGAACTCAATTTGTGCATCTCTTTAAAAAAAAAAAAAAAAAAAAAAAACCTTTTTCACAACCATGTGCTTATTATTGCTGCAGCATAAATGTTTCCAACCTCCCCACCTATCATTTAATAATTTTTTCTTCTGGCTTGGCCATGGCTTCCTCCATTTACTTCCTGACATGAGCTGTGAGATGAGTTCTTTATTCTCAGACCCCTCCCTAAAGAGTCTGACTCGCTTCTTAGCACCAATTTCATTCATGTTTTCCTTGACCTCTTAGGTCCCATGATGGATGCTCTCTCTATATGTATTTTCTCATTTGTCTGATTGTCTCAGATCCTAGACTATGTTCACTCTCAACTCTGCCAAATAAATCTAGGCAACGCCAGTGTCTCTATTATTTTTTTCAGCAAAATTATGAACAAAAGACAAAACACTGATAAAAGGCCCTATCTACCCTGAGTAGTGTCTTGCACACATTATGCATTATTTTATTAATAATTTTAAGCAAAAATAAAGTGATCACGTCGAACCTTTCAGAAAGCCTTTGTACTGTCACATTTTTAAAAAGCGTATAATCTCCAAAAGACTTTGAACATAACTGATTTTGTGCTTTGTCACTCTATCAAACTACATTTATCTCACAGTAATATTTTTGAATGATGTATTTATATTCCATATCCACAGATTATTTTTCCCATTTCGAGTAAGGGAACTTCTCAATGTCTCTCTTCCACATAGTTCTCGTGAACGTATTGCTGGTGGCCACGTCGTGCTTAAGTCAATAGTCATTGTCTTGTTTTCATTTTCTAGTAATTTATTTTTTGAGAAGTTTTAGGTTCAGAGAAACATGGAGCAGAATGTACAAAGATTTCCTAAATTCTTTTCACTCCCTTGCATGCATATCTTCCCTCATTTTCAACATCTCCACCAGAGTGGTACATTTGTTTCAACTGGTGAACCTATGAAGACACATGATAACGACTCAAAGTCCATAGTTAACGTCATTTCCCTTTCAGTGTTGCACCATTCATGGTGTGGACTAATGCATAATGACTTGTATTAGCCTTTGTAGTATCATCCAAAGCTGTTCTATCACCTTCAATTTTCTCTAATAATTTTGTAAATATCAGTAATAACATTTGAGATTATCATTTCCATCACTCCTTCCAGAAATATTGTTTTCTTTGATATTATTTAATAGCAGCATCAGTTGATATAGCTAATTTTTCTCTATCACAATCCCAATCTCTATTGCTGGAATTCACTTCTTCAATACTCACTGAAATTCAGTCCCATTCCTCTTTGTGTTTATCATTCTCAAATTGCCATTTCCAAAGGTATTATTGAATCTACCAGAAAAACTTCCATCAAAATGTAGTCCACTCACATATTCTTCTAACTCATTAAATGTAATCACAATACAGTTGTAAAAAAAAAAAATTGGCATCATCTTTGATTCTCTAAAGACTCTACATCTTCTTTAGCTTCAAATTATGTTTCTAACGTGACTGATGCTCACTGCAAAAATTACACAAGTCAAAGTTCCAGACTAACGTTGAAAAGCATCTTCATCTGTGCTTACTATTGTATATACTGAAACATCTCTGCTGATGTTAGTGCTTGCTTCTTCAATAATCCAAACATTTCTTTCTCCTCTAGTATTTCACATATGATGGTTCTTTCTCCTAGGAGTGTCATGTCTCCAAAATTAAATGACTTCATTTCTGATCTGCGTGTCTCAAATCAAGTGTTTTCTCAGAGAAAATGTTTTCAGACCTCATAACTAATACAGACTTCCAGCGACTATCTTCCAGGTTAAGTATTTTGTTCTGTTCATAACACTTCTCAAAATCAGAATAATGTTATTTTTTATGTTTTTAGAAAAGTTATCTGATGTATCTGGAATGTAATATTGAGTTATAAGACTATTTGCTTTCTTACCTTTTAATGCAGTGTACATTGCCTGATACATAAAAGGTTTTTGCTAAATATTCGTTGGCTGACAAAAACAAGCAGCATTAGATACTGGTGGAAATGTTTGAGATTAAATATCTTCTTTCTTAAAACCAATATTCCTAAATCTAGTATTTATTTAAAAAGTATTCAGCGAAGATATGTTTTTTACCTTAGAGGATAATGTATTTAATTTTTTTCTTTTGAAGAGAGGAAAGAAGTCATGCAGGAATGAAAGAAGGCAGGCAAGAAGGAACACAGAAGAGGAGGAATAAACACTATGTGTCTATTTGTTTATTTGATTATATATTTTTACTTATTTATCCATTCATTCACTTATTTTATTTTTACTTATTTTCTCCTCAGTCCAGGAACATGAACTGGGTCCTTGGGCTTTATATGTTCTACTGCCAGGGTTTGAGCCTCCTGAACCACAAGGGCACACCAGTTTGGAGGTCCTAAATATCAAAATTCAGTCCCTGGTAAATGAATGTTGTTTCTGTTTTCTCCTCAGATGTCATCTTCTTTCCCAAGCATACCCCCATAAGTTGGGATGCTTCTCTTTTTAATTCCTCCTAGATGTCACATTGTTAATAAGTTTGATGTTTTCATATGTCTTCAAATATTCTCTCTTCTCTGACTTTTTTTTTTTCCTCTCTCTACAAACACTTTCAAGTGTCTCTCATGCAAAAAAACATAATATATATCATTCTGGAATTGTCCTTACATCTTTCTCACTTTTGTTCACTAAACCTCTTGAAAAAGGAAACCGTACTCTCCATTTTCATCATGCATAGCCATTCCTCATTTAATTAAGACCTTTAATGCTTCCTGTCTGCTTAAGTCCTAATCACTTCATTGTCACAAACAATTTATTCACTTTGCCTACCTACTACTTTGTGTATTTAGCAGCATTGATCCCTGTTGCTGCCTATGGCCTGTGACTCAACTGAAGTTTTAAAAGTCTGTCTTGGTTTTCTTCTAAACATGTTTTGCTATTGTCTCTTTTTGTAGCTAAATCTCAACAAACTTATAGTGCCTCGCTACTCTTCCAAACCAGGTGTAAACTCCCTGATACATTTAATCTCCTGTTACCTTCTTTTCTTAGTTCATATGACATATGCTTTCAAGGCTGAAACTAACATCCAGATGCTTAAACTCTGAGCCTTAAGTACTTGCTTCTTCCCTCATTAGGATACTGCATATGCAAACTTCCAAAACCCCAGAAGGATGTCTCTTCTTGGATAGATGAGAATAAGATTAAATATTAAAAAAATGTGATCCTCGTAGACATTAGAAACTGGTAGTAAACATAATATAATATGTATAGATATTGATTTATATGACTATAATTAAAACCTACATGTTGAAAATCAGTGTGACTTTAGTAAATGTTTTTAAATGCCATGCTCAATTGTTTTTGAGAATCCTCTTTTTAGATCCAGTTTTTCTGAATTTTTTAAAGAAAACTTAAAAAATCACTTTCACAGAAAAAATCAGTAATATTCAATAAAATTTCTTTATGATGTCGTGGCAAATCATATGATTTAGGTGTTAATCAAATCCTCCCTAAGAAGGTTGTAAGAAATTTGCTGATATTGAATACTTTATTTCAACCCCAATTAGTTTGAAACATCATGGCTTGCCATAAACCACCAGGGAATAGATTTCCTGAAGTGGAACATACCTAATTATTTCTGCTACAGCCTTGGTTTCCATTAATGCCAAATGAAGTCTTGAATCCTACACAATTTAAGCATTTTAGAGTAATATGACCTAAGATAATATCAATAGAACCCTCTACTGATTTGGAACAGAAAAAAAATATGAGAGCTAATTTAATATTATACCAGATCATTATCAAGATGATATATTATAGCTTTTAAAAGTGTTTTCATGGTAGATCCTTTTTTATTTTTTTGAGGCAATTCCATAATGTTTACCATAGGGGTTGCACTAGTTTACATTCCCACCAACACAGCAATGTAAGAGAATTCTTTTGTCTACACACTCTCACCAAAACTTGCTGCTTCTAATATGTATATATATATGAGTATATACATGCATATATAATATGTATACATACCACACATTACATATATAATAGATATTGTATATAATATATATATAATTTTTACAATTATGAAGTGATGTCTTATCATGATTTTAGTTTTCATTTCCTTTGTGATGAGTGATGTGGACCATTTTGTTTATTGACTGTTGACCATCTGTGTGTTTTCTCTGAGAATTTCACTTCTAAGTATATATCTGAAACTTTAATTGGAAAAGATATAAGCAACCCTATATTCACAGCAGCACAATTCATATTAGCCAAGATACGAAATTCACCTAATCACGCTAATCTATGAATGATTGGCAAAAAAGGTGTTACTTGTACTCTGAAATTTTATTCCTCTATTTAAAAAAAAAAGATTGATGCAACCTGGATGCAACTTGAAGTGATTGTACAAACTGAAATAAATCATAGAGAGAAGAGAAAAGAACACTAGATAGTTTCAATCCTTAGTGGAAAAAGACATGAATGAAGTAAAAAAACACAAAAAAAATTCTTTTAGACTCTGTACTGTGACTGAGATTAAACAGGAATTAGTTAGGGATGGAAGCAGGGACTGGGAGTGAAGGAGTAAAAATTATATTGCTAGATTAGCAACATTATTAGTACAAAAATGATTAGCACTAGAATGTTAGTGGTGGTAGCAGTATGATGTATGCATTGACTGAAATGTGAATCTATTCTCTTGAAATTTATGTGGACTGAAAACTAATTAAACATTAATAGAAATGATTAATTAACTAAAACTTTTTCATAATAGCTATGATAGGTCTGAGTTACTAAGGAAATCAAGAGCTCAAAGTGTTCTCCTGTATTCTGAATTATAATCAGCAATATATTAATTTCAAATTATTGTTCACATGTAATATGTGGAATTTTTTTTTCTTTTTGTAATATGGATTACTCTTTATTCATCTTACATAAACATGTTATGAATCCATTTATAATGTATGACAGTGGATAAGACAAAAAGAACATTGTATGACTACTGTTTCACTTTTCTCATTGTTCTATAAGTACCTGATATTTTCGTACAGAGGAATTACGTTTGCTTTTGATTAAAGCAACAATTTATTGGTAAAATAAAGATCAATCTATTTCACACAGAAGAAAAGAAAATTTTTGGAAGCAGAGTTTATTTCTTCACACGATTAATGTCTATGAGACTTTTCACTGGTAGCATTTTGGACCATTTTGTTAAGTTCAATATTGTTCTGTTTCCTTCTCTTTCAGAATGTTTTTACACTGATAATGTTGAGAGTAAAAGACAGTTATTTATTAAGTCAAAAGTAAATAAAATAGTTTACATCATATGTTGAACAGTAAAGATAGGTTTCAAAATATGCATGTGCAAAAATCAATCTATCAGTGATTGATCAAGAATCACCTCAAAGTTGAGACAGAGCTTTCTTCAAAATTGTATGCGATTGTTTATTCATTGATGACCTTTTGATTATTAACTGGGCATGCTCATTGATTTTGCCTCTAGGCAAATACACAAAAAGAAACTCAGCTTTAATCACTCTTATACTTGATTGATCCTTTAACGTTATTCAGACAAAAGATTGAATAAATTGGTTTACTTTATGCTTTGATTCATAGGTCAAGGGTCATAATCTTGTGTCTCTAGAAAGTTAATTTTGAGCTATGAATTCATCAGCAGAAACATCTCTGCTCTTCATCAACTAAAGTTTGAGATTTTTAGGCACACAAAATATTCCCAATACCATTAGTAGAAGAATTTTATTTTCAGATGGTGGGTTTTTTTAAAATATGCAGATATCATAAGATGGTAATGCTAATGTATAATGGTAATAGTAATAATAATAATATATTAAAACTATTGCACATACTGAAGATTTACTGTGTTCTAAATACAACTTTAATTTTTTAAGCATAAATTATTTAATCTTCACAACAACCTTATGAAGTGCTATTCATCTAAGAAATAAGCAAACGAGGACACAAAAAGTTCATGATACTTACAGAAAATTTTTCCACTGATAAGTGAGAATTGGTACACAGGTAGATTATCTCTAGGTCTTGCAAGAAAATTATTACAACTTAAACTTTCAAATATCCATAAGATATTCCAGAGTTTGCTGCATGTGCCTAAAACTAAGGCTATTTGTGATCTATTCTTGATTATTGGATTTAATCTTTGATATTAACGGTTCCTTTTTGATCTATTCCAGAAGTACTGTCATCTTTAATCATAGGTCATTTACATTAAATTTAGATTTTCTACATCTTTGCCTAGTAGAGGAAATTACACGAATCTTATCAGGAAAAGTCTGAACAACCATTGTTTTGACTATGTTCATATTATGATACAAATTCATATATAACTCAGAAAAATATGATACTTATGTTTAACAATAATTCAGCAATACATTTTCCTGATTATTCTCAAGAAGACTCAATACAGAAGTGTTAAAAATATTGAAGGCATGTTTAATTTTCTCTTTTGGACAGCTTTAGTATAATTGAATACACAACTAAAGTCCATTGTGTATATATATATATATGTATATATATATACACATAGATAAATACATGCAAATCACTTTCAAATTTTGAGATATTGAATTTATTTCTGATATGGAAACAAGAAATTCAATTTTATTTGTAGTCAGCATATTAATTATACTTTATGTATATTTTAGTTTTAAGATGTAAAGACTGAATAAATTATCAAAAATTGTTTTATATAAAATTTATGAATCTTAAATTTACAGACATTTGTTAATTAAGTAGATTACTTCCTAAATTGTGAAAATGAATGTTGCATAACTGTTACTAAATTTAGATTTTGTCAACTATCTCAAAACTTTTTATTTCAATAGGTAAGTAATATCTTGATCTGTCCTAATGTTTATGACTAGGCCTTCCAGTATTACAGTGAATAAGAATAGTTAACGTCTATACCCTCATCTTGTTCCTGAGTTTAGAGGAAAAGCTTTTCAAATTTTATTGATGAATATGTTGCTGTGAGTTTGTCATATATGTTGAGCATGTTTTTTCTATACTCAACTGGAGAATTTATGTAATGAAAGAATGTTTTATGCTGTCAAATGCTTATTTTTTTCTGCATCTACTGAAATGATGGTATAAATTTTGTCCTTCATTCTATTATTGTGCTGCTTCACATTTACTTATTTGTGTATGTTGAATCATCCTTGTGATCAAAGATAAATTTCAGTTGACCGTGGTAAATGATCCTTTTACTATGTATTGAAATGTATCTGAGTCAGAAAGGAGGAAGTAAAATCATCTTTATTTGTAAATAATATAATCTTATATATAGAAAATTCAAAAAAAGCTCCACCTAAAATCTGTTGGAACTTAACAACATTTTCACTTAACCTTCAGGATCATTTCTGTAAAACCAACGAACAAAAGTCAGTTGCATGTATATATACTAGCAAAAAATATTTTATTAAGCCACACAAATACCATCAAAACTATAAAATAATTAAGAATAAATTTTTCTTACAATGAAAACTAAACAAACTATACAATGAAAACTAAAAGACTGATGAGAGTCGTTAAAGAAGAAACACATAATGGAAATTATCATGTGGCTGTAGATTATAGGGATTGATATTGTGAAATGTCAGTATTACATTTAACTTTCAATAAGACTATAGCAAGTTTAGTGAGAAAACCAAAATGTCTTAAATTTGAAATAGCCGAGAATTAACATTCAGGGTGCACAGATTTATCAGAAACCTAAAGTGTTTCCAGGAATGGCCCAGGCATAAGTTTCTTATAAAGGAAAAAGGAAGGCTGAATAATGGATGATGAGGTAATGTTCAGATGAAAGGTTTAGAAAGTAAAAATGTTCAGGTACCAGCGCCACAAAGCGAAAGCAGGTAAAAGTATTTTTTATCAGTCATATCAAACAAAACTACATTATCCTTGTTAACAATTTAAAAAGATGGTAGTTTGAACAGCTCAAAGGTTAGTAAAGCAACATTTTCTGTAGTGACTTTCTCCAGATATAATTTAATATGTATGCAGCAATTTCACTTTTCATGTTACATAAAGCTTCCAGAGATTCAGTTCAATCATCATCAAAATTCCAATGGTGTTTTTCACAGAAGTGGAAGAAATTACCTGAAAATTTGTAGAATACTTAAGAGTCAAAGCAATCCTGAGAACAATGGTGGAAGCAACACTGCCTGATTTCAAACTACACATAGTAATGAAAACAATATGGTGCTGTCATAAAAGTAGACACGTAGACAAGTAGAATAGAGATCCGAAAGATAACCTCTTATACATACAGTCAACTATTTTGTAACAAGGTAGCCAAGATTATTCAATGGAGAAATTATGATCTTTACAATAAATATTGTTGGAAAAACTGGATAATCACATACAGAAAAAATAGAATTGGACTCACATTTACATCATTTATGAAAATTAATTTCAATTAACTAAACACTTAGAATATAGT
>RJWH01000266.1:0-113978 GCA_004363575.1 Solenodon paradoxus | reverse complement strand
CAATGCATGTTTGAGAAGAAAGTGAAATCTGTAGCTGTTGGGTGAAATGTTCAGTATATGTCTATTAGACCAGTCTGTTCTACATTTTCATTTAAAGCATCTGTTTTCTGCCTGGTTAATCCGTCCATTGTTGTAAGTGGAGTGTTGAAGTCTCCCACTATTAATGTGCTGCTATTTATGTCTCTTGTCAGATCTAGAAATGCTTGATTAATATATTTTGGTGCTACTTCATTTGGTGCATATATGTTAATAAGTGATATGTCTTCTTGACAGATTGACTCTTTAATCCTAATATAGTGTCTGTCTCTGTCTTTCGTTATGCTCTTAGATGGAATTCTATTTTTTTTGTTTTCTGATGTGAGTATTGCTGTTCCTTTTCTTTTGTGGTTGCCATTCAACTATAGGAATGTCTTGCAACCATTTGCTTTGAATCTTTGTTTACCTTTTGAAAGAAGGTGGGTTTCCTGAATGCAGTAGAAGGTTGGGCTATGCTCTTTAATCCATTCAATGACTATATCATTTGATGACTTCAGTCCATTAACACTTAGGGTGATTATTGATGGGCAGCTACTTATTGTAATTTTGTAATTTGCCTTCTTAATGCTATTCCAGACAATACATTAGTTCGTGTCTTTCTCTTATTAGGTGGGTTGGGTGTAGCTATGCTTTTATTGGTCCCTTTTGGTTTTCTTCTTTCGTTTTTCCCTGGTGATGTATTTTGAGGTTATCCTGAAGTTAACATTGAAAATTCTGCATTTATATCTCATTTTTATTTGAAAGAAGACTGGTCTTAAACTAATCTTAGCTATCTACATTTCTGCTCTCTTCTTCCTCCCCACTTTTATATCTGCTGTCTTACATTTTTTATGTGGGGTCTCTTCATACTTTATAAAGCATCCTTTAATATATTCTGCAAAGCTTGTTTTGTGATGATGTCTTTCTTTAACTTTGGCTTATTTGAAAAAAATTTAATAAATCCCTGAGTTCCGAATGATAATCTTATGGGTTATAGTATCCTAACTTCAAAATCCATTTCTTTCAGCACTTTAAATATATCACATCATCCCTTCTGGCCTGTAGGTTTTCATTTGAGAAGTTTGTTGACAATCTTATGGTAACTCCTTTGTATGTGACTCATTTTTCTCTGGCTGCTTTTAAGATTCTTTATCCTATGTCTTTCGCATTTTGATGACAATGTGATGAGGTGTAGTTCTGTTTTAACTTCTTTTTTAGGAACTCTTTGAGCTTCCTGGGTCTGAAGTTTTGTTTCATTCTAAAGTTTTGTGAAGATCTCCTCTATTATTTCTTCGAATGCAGTTTCTGCCCTCCTTTATTTTTTGACTCCTTCTAGGATGCCTATGATATTGTTCCTTATGATGTTATTCCATAGGATTTGAATGTTGTCTTCATTTCTTTGTGCTTTTTATCTCTTTGCTGGTTTGCTTGACTAAGTCCATCTGTCTATCTTCCAGATAACTGATTCTACTGGAAACTTCATCCGTCCTATTGTCGAGTCTCTAGTTTGAAATCTTTAGTTCATCTATCACATTTTTCATTTCTCTAATCTTGCTTCATTTGTTTTTCTTTTATGATGTTCTCTTTTACTTCCTCTACTTTTTTCTGGATTTCTATGAATATACTAATCATTGGCAATCAGCCTGCAGTTCTACTTTTACCCACATGATGGAGCAAATAGGTAGTGTTGAAGTTTAGTCCCTTCAGGGAGACTACTTTCTTCCTTTAATCCTGGGGGTGAACAGCTGGTGAACAGAATATCCAGTGGGTGGGATATGGGGGCAGTGAATCCTGAAATACCAGAGCAAAATGGTGATGGGAGGGGCTGTGGTGGGCAATTTTCTAGGTGGGTTTCAGTTATGGTGGCACCCAGTATAATCTGTGTGGGCTTCTCAGTTTCAGAAGTGCTGGCTCTCCATCCATCCTGCACCAAGATGGTCTCTCTCCCCATCCCTGTCTGAACCCCACTGGGTGGACTCCTCTCTGTTTCTGCAGTGTCTCTCTAGGCCATGTGTGTCCTCCCACAGTTCCACACCCTGTCGTGGCTCCTATCCTGAGTCTTAAATGTGCAGTTCAGCCGTGTATTTGGACATTTTTGCCTATCCTTTGTCATCGTGAAAGTTACTTAATCTTTGCAGTTGATCTGCCTGCTTGTCTTCGGTATTTGTTTCTGGAGAATAGGTGAATTCTTAATTGCTCGGTCAGAATGTCAAAATCTCACCCCTAACATGTCACCATTTTCTGCCCTTCGCTGCATCTCATTTGTAAGTTAGTAGATGTATCTTGTGAAGTAAGTGTATTAGCATTATGACATACATATTAAATAATATCACTATTATTTATTTTCAGGAAGTGACATTTTATTTATCAATATTCTTTTGGGGTGTCATTCTCTATCTACAAAGTGATGCATAATAGTAGGGATTATTTTCTATTTCTTTGAAATTTTGGCTGGACTACATTAAACTGAACAGGTTTAAAATATCTCCACAATTATCATTTTTTATGGAGTGAAATACAAGATCTTTAAAATGGACTAGAAATCATTTATGATCCCCAAGATACATTTATACATTTTCTTGTCATCATTGACCACCTTTTCAACACAAACACACACACACACACACACCACAAATACACACAGTAGACACTCATACACATACACAGAAAATGTATTCTTTACCAAGATGAAAATAAAATTACTCAATATTCTCAGTTATCCTGATTTCTCATATTTCTTAACCTTTATGTATATAATTTATTGAGTATAAAATCCTTCCCTTATTTCCCATCAGATACATCTAACATTTAAAATAAAAATCTTCACTGGAATCTTTCATCTATATTAGCCTGACAAATTTATGTGATTCTCAATGGACTTGCAAAAACTTTTTCATATACTAACTTTATATTGCACTATTTAAAGTAAGTGCTAACCTTGTGTGGTTCATATTGAACTGAGCATACAGCCTTTGTTCTGATTATAGTTTTATCTCCAGTACACCAGAATAGATACTTTTAAGTATTTGAGAATAAATCAATAATTGAATTATTATAGTATTTAGTTTTCCCTTTTCTCTAAAGTCTCCTAAAATGGCAACATTAGTTGAAATCTTATTAAAGAAATAAAGTGGCATAGTTCCATATTGTTGCCCCACAGAAGAAATCCATTTTACACTCTTCAATTTAACCCCTTTTTTTATTAGTTTCCTCATGCCATTGGCTCATTGGACTATCACTGATTTAATGTCCATTATGTATCAATCACCAAGACAGGTACTTGGGAACAGTTATATAGATTAATTGCCTGCTTTCTAAAACCTTAGATTGCAGGTTAATGGGAATTGGGATTAAGTAAGTATAATTTATAAAATTAAAAGTTAAAACATTTAATTTTTAAAGGTTTGATATATTATATAAAGGTACTGACCAGCTTGTGAAAGAGAGATATGCTTCAGAGAATGGAGGAACAGTTTAAATTGAAGAGTGAGTTTTTAGTGGAGATACGATTGACATGTAAATGTGTGCATTGAAGTTCCGCCATGCTTTGATTTGATATACTTATATAATGCAATTTAATTATCACCTTAGATTTAGCTAAAAAATCTATATAGTTATGTAATCACCGTTTCTCTCCATTTATGTGTTCGTGTGACAATAATTAACTCCTTTCGGCAACTTTGAAGTTTATAACACAGTATTGCACTATGTTGCATATTGCATCTCAGAAGTTATTTATCTGCTAACTTCTATTGACATTTGCTCTATATTAAAAGTAAGAGGAAAAAACTCAAAACAGAGAGTACAGTGTGCAAAAATAGCTGACATAGGAAAGAACTAGTTATCTTCAAAGAACTAAAGGAAAGTGGCAGGGATAGACTTGGGGAGGGAAGCTAGATTGATAAGGTGTACATTCAGAGGGAAAAGTAAGGGCAACAGTAAGGTCAAAAAAATCAACTTCAAGCTGAATCTTTAGTTGCAGTGAGAACTTATTGAAGATTCTCAATTACCGAAGTTATAAAAAGTGATGATACCTTGTAAACAGACTTGTTACTACACAGAGAATGGAGTAGAGGATATTAAGATTGGAATTTAGAAGAGGGCACTTAGATAAATGCATCTGTAGCCAAGCAGAAAAATGACACATGACACATAAGTAAGTCGATATGTTAATTCTATTTAAAATAAAACAAAAAAAAATTGATTATTCACCAAGGGAGAAAATGAAAGACTAGAAATGAAAACTCTCTGGATAAATTCAACCAAGAAAGCTCAACCTGTCAGAGAGAAAATCTGGAATAGTCAATGTCCCAGAAACTACAAGATAAAAGTGTTTTAAGATGTTGAGGAGCATTAACTATGTCATATGCTCCCAAGAGTTCCGGAAAGTTTATTACAAAAATGCATTATTTGAAATTGAAAAAATGTAGGTCATTGACAATCTTAGAAGAAAAATACTCATATTGAATGTGTCTAGAAGACACTGGTAAGAACTAAGAACTAGAAGGGTGAGTTGCAGATTAGTGAAAAAAAATCCGTGTTTTTGTAAATTGTAAATTGGCCTCTGAAGAGGCATAGTCTGTGTGCTTAAATAGAATTGCAGTAAAGATATGAAAATCAAGAAGAAAGAGCATGAAAGAAAACTAGGTGAGACAATTACTAAAGTGAGTTCCACGAATGAATAAACTAGTCATCCATTCCTGACAGACGGAGCAACATTGCAAAAAATGAACAGGTGAGATAATATTCTTATAGTATATTGCTGATATTGCACTGGAAAGATTTTATATAATTATTATCTATCAAGATGTTGAAATATAGATCTTACTACATCTTCACAGTAATATTCAAACTCATGACCCATGCTCCCATATTTTCTTATATTCTCCTTATATTTATGGAATTAGAAGGGACTGAATTTCTGAATTAATATTTGATCTTAATTAATTTTAGCGAATAACTTTATTGCAAATATTTAACTGTATTTTATCTTCAAATTTCTGTTTTTGTGATTTAAAGACTTAGGTTTTCTAGGTTCGAATCAAAATATCTACTTTTTGCAAGTTATACTTTGACTTAAGTCTGTGCTGTCATTTCAAATACTATATAACTCAATTATCATACTAATGAACTCTATAGCTTAAGATCCTTTATTTTGAGTAAAATAGCAATACTCTGTGTAAGTCATTTCTATTACAGTTCTTAAAGAATCAGTAATACGAAGATTTCCAGTTACAATAAAGAATGAGTGATGTGCTGATTTTTTAGGAGAATAGTTGAAGTATGATATCCAAGGGAAAAACTGCTCTTGAGAGTTTTTTTTTGTTATTATTATTTGCTATTCCTAAGAAAATTGTACAGTTGTCACTATGTATTCAGAATAGAAAATATTTTCTAAGAACTTCTTTGGCTATAAATTCTAGGAGGAGCAGGATTAATTCATTGACTCTGATTCAGAACTCAATAAACTGAAAAGTGAAAGAGTCACTTTCTCTTCATTGCTCTGGAGAATAAGGAAGTTAGGCACAAAAGGGACACAACATATGACCTTACATTGTGAAAGTAACATTCAGAAGAAATCTTACCAGCAATTATCTGATTTAGGATGCAGTGTCTCTAGTCCTCAATGTAATGCTGAAATAGGCCTTATTAAATTAGTTATTGTTGATCAAAGTAAGAAGCATATGGAAAATCATTGATAAAATAATCTTAATTGCTTCTATATCCTTGTAGGAAGCTAGATCAAATAGCTGAAAAAACAAAAACAAAAACAAAAAACAAAACTGTACCTGTAACCACTATAGACAATATTTGCATTTAAGCGAAGTCAAGTGAAATATGCTTCATTTTGTAAAGGCAAGCATTCTCACTATATACTATAAACATGATATTGAATATTTAATTCATTTTTAAATAGACATTTCACATTGTAACCTTGAAATTTCTTTGTCTTTTTTGAAGTTATCTATGTAATTAAAATGTATATTTATTGAATAAAGTTATACTAAAAAACAAATAATTGATTTTAGAAAACTGTCATTGTTTTTAAGGCTTAGGACAAAACATTACTTATTTTTAGGCATAAAACTTGGTCAAAATATATCTTATAAAGATAAAGGGTACATTTTTTGCCAGACATTCTTTTTTCATTATCCTTATGTCTTAATTCTTAGGTCTTTTTAAAATAGTAATATTGATTATTTCTTTAGTTCACATTCCATTTAGGATATTGAAATTTTATCTCAGTCTATATTTCACACCACACGCACCACAAGAATTCCAGTGTCTCTTACCACCACCTTTTCCCCTCATCCCCTTGTCCCCCATAACCAGTCCAGAGTCCTGTTACTTTGGTTGGAAGTTGTATATTAATTTATTTCATTTCATTACATTTCACATATTGAAAAAAACCACCATCATTTCTTTTCTTTCTGACTTATTTCACTCAAAATGATCCCCTCCAGTTCCATCCAGAATGGAGCAAAGGGTACAATTTCATTTTTTTCAATAGTGGCATAGAATTCCATTTAGTATATATGTCATAACTTCTTCGTTCCATCACTTGTTGATGAGCATTTAGGTTGTTTCTAAGTCTTGGCTGTGGTATACTGTGTTGCTATGAAAATAAGGGTGCAGATGTTTTTCCTGATTAGAGATTTTGTATCCTTTGTGTATGCCCAGGAGTGGGATTGCTAGATAAAATGGTAAATCCATCTTTATTATTTGAGGATTCTCCATACTATTTTCCAAAGAGGTTGCACCAATTTACATTTCCACCTACAGAGTAGAAATATTCCCATTTTTTCACACTACCTTTAATACCTGCTGTTCTCAGTGTTTTCAATATAGGCCATTCTCACTGGTGTGAGATGGTATTTCATTGTAATTTTTATTTTCATTTCTCTGATGATGAGTGATGTAGAGCATTTTTTCAGGTGTCTGTAAACCATCTGTGTGTCTTGTTTAGGAAGGTCTCTACTCAGATCTTTTGCTCATTTTTTAAGTGGATCATGTAGTTATCATTAGATCTATGAGCTCTGTATTTTTCAGAAATTAAGCTTTTTTCTGATGTATGTTATCAGAATATGTTCTCCAGTTCTGTGTTTTCTTTTCATTTTAGTGGTGATAAATTTTGATTTGCAGAAGTTCTGCAGTTTGCTGTGATCCCAGTAGTATCATTTTGCTTTGGTTCCTTTCTTTTGCTGTCACTCTTCCTCCTCCAAGGACATCTTTGAGGTTGAGGTCATGGACTGTTTCCCCCACATTTTATCTAGATATTTCATAGTTTCAGGTTTTATGTCCCGACCTTTGGTCCTTTTTGAATTGATTTTTTTACTTAGAGATAATGAGTAGTCTAATTTCTTTTTCTTTTTGCAGATAGCTTTCCAGTTTATCCATCGCCATTTATTGAATAGATTTTGCTTCCTCCACTGTATGCTTTCAGCACCTTTGTCATTGACCAACTGTCCATTAGGTGTTATGTTGTTTCTGGGCTCTTTATTTGATTCCACTGATCACTGTGTTAGTTTTATTCCAGTATCACACAGTTTTGATGACAATCTCTCGGTAGTATCGTTTGAAGTCTGGAACATGATGCCTCGACTATTTCTTTTTTCTTTTAGAATAGCTTTGACTGTTTAAGGTTTCTTTTGATTCCATTCAAACTTCAGTATTATTTGCTCAATTTCTTTGAAAAATGTGAATTTTGATGGGGATTGTCTTGGATAGAATTGCGTTTTCCTGTGTTGATTTTTCTAATCCATGAATATGGGATATTTTCATATCTCTTTGTGCTGCCTTCTATTTCTTTTATTGAAGTTCTATAATTTTTTTTTTTGTAGAGGACTTTCATCTCCTTTGTTGAGTTAATTTCTAGGCATTTGATCTTCCTTGATGCTATCATGAGTGGGATTTATTTCTTAGCTTCTTTCTCCTCCGCTTCACTGTTTGTATATAGGAATGCTACTGATTTATGTGTGTTGACTTTGTACCCTGCCATTTTGGTGTATTTTTTTTTTTCTAGCTTCTTTTTGTATGGAGTCTTTGGGGGTTTTCTAGTTGTGATGTCATATCATCTTCAAATAATGATTGTTTTAATTCTTATTATCCAAATTGAATTCCCTTAATTTTTTTTTTTTTTTCCTTATTGCTCTAATCAATACTTCCAGACCTATGTTGAATAGTAATGGTGATAGTGGGCAATCTTATCTTGCTCCAGATCTTAAAGAAATGTGTCTCAACTTTTTCAGTTTTGATTATGGTGTTGGCTGGTTTTCTTTAATTATGTTGACATATATGTCTTCTTTTTGTATATTTTGGTGAGGTAATTTTTTAAAATCATAATGGGGTATTGAATCTTATCAAATGCTTTCTCTGCATCTATTGAGATGATCGTGCCATTTTTTTATTTTCATTTTATTGATGTGGTATATCACACTGATTGATCTGTGTATGGAACCATCCCTGAAATAAATTCCACTTGGTTATGGTATAAATATATTTATATATATTTATTTTTTTGATATGCTGTTGAATTCTATTTGCCAGGATTTTGCGGAGGAATTTTATATCTCTGTCCATCAATATTAGCCTGCAATTTTTTTTTTTTTTTTGGTGCTGTCTTTGTCTAATTTGGAAGCAGAGTAATATTAACCTCATAGAATATATTTGGAAGTTTTCACTCCTCTTCAACTTTGTGGAAGAGTTTAAGAAGGATGAGATTGTTTCTACTTTAAATGTTCTGTAGAATTCCCTAGTGAAGTCATGTGGTCCTGTACTGTTGTTTAGGAGGACGATTTCTTTTATTACTGCTTCAGTTTCTGCTCTTGTGATGGTTTGTTTAGTCTATGTTTTCCTGTTTGAGTTTTGGGAGGTTATAAGATTCTAAAAACCTGGCCATTTTTATCATAATTGAAAAATTTGTTGGCATGTAAGTGTTCATAATAGTCTCTCATGATCCTTTGTACTTCTGTGATGTCAGTTGTGATCTCATCTCCTTCATTTCTGATTTTTGCTATGAAGGTTTTCTCTTTTTTTTTGTCTTGCTAGTGATATATCAATTTTGTCTATTTTTTTTCAAAGAACAAGCTTTTGAATTAATTATTTTTTGTATAGTCTTTTTGTTTTCAATTTTGTTTATTTCTGCTCTGATTTTTATTGTTTTCTTTTTTATGCTGATTTTTGCTTTTGATTTTTCTTCCCTGTATACGTCCTTCAGATGTGTGGTTAGGTATTTAATTTGAGCTCTCTTTTGGTTTTTGATGTGTGTTAGGAAAGCAGTAACATTTCCTCTTACAACTGCCTTTGCTGTGTCCCATTTGTTCTGGTAGCTCATCTCTGAATTTTCATTTGCTTCCAAATAAGACAATTTTATCTTTAATTTCATCAGTGATGCAGGAGTTGTTCGAAGCACTCTGCTCAATGTCCACATCTTTGAGGTTTTCTAGATTTTTTCTTTAAGTTTATTTCTAGTTATACCCCCTTGTGGTCAGAGAAGAAGCTTTCTATAGTTTGAATTTTGCTAAATTTGCTGAGACTTGTTTTGTGTACCAAGATGAGTTCTATCTTTGAGAATGTCCCATGCATATTTGAAGAGAATGTATATTATTTTGTGTTGGAATATAAAACTTTGTGTAGGTTTGTTAGGTCCATTATCTATCTTTTTTGCAATCAGGGCCCTTGTTTCTTTGTTGGTTTTCTGCCTGAATGACCTATCTATTACTGTAATCTCTGCCTTTAACACAGTATTAATTTTATATATTTATATGATTGTGTATTTGGCACATATGTTTTTATGATAGTTATTGCAAATAGTATTTTTAAGGTAGAATTGCATATATTGGAGTTAGCTAAGAAATTAGAGAAAAGTAAACATTTGAAAGAATTGAGGAGACATTGAATGCTACATACTTCCCCAAGAATAAAAGTATAGAGATGAAGGAACAAATATTGTTTTTTGCATTAGTCTTCTCTGACTGCCATACAGAATACCATAGACTGAGTAGTTTAAGGAAGAGGAATATATTTGATATTTGGTAAAAATTCTGGATGCCATGTATTCAAAATCAAGGAGCTGTCAGCTATGGTTTTTGGAGATTCCTTGCTCCTTGTCTTTTGGATGACTGCCTTCTCTCTATTTATACACGTCTTATCCTCATGTAATTTTTAAATATTAAACTAATTTAGTAATTATTGAGGCAATATTGTTTTACAAAATAATATAAGCCTATATGTGTAGGTTCCCATTCTTCAAATACATGTTATTACACCCTGTCATCCACCATAAAATTATCCAAAAGTTCTTCACCATCAAAAGTCCATTGGACCCCACCACTGCTTACCCCTACTTTTGCCCCATTCCTTGTTGGTAATCTCAGTTCTATTGCTATTATGCAAGGGTTGGTTTATGTCTATTCTGTTCTTTTGATTTGACACCTCACTTTCCAGCTACAAGTAAGATCATCCAATACCGGTCTTTTTTCTTTTGGCTTGTTTTATTCACCATAATCCTCTCTTGTTCCTCATTCTTGGAGACCTCACAAATTCAGTGATTAACAAAAATAGCACACCTACTTTCCACTTTTTTCCCTTGAAATTTTCTTAGAATCTTTCTTATCACTGGTAGAAAATACAACCCTGAAGGAGATCAAAAGGCAGATACCAGATATTGACTGGTACCTGCCTTACAAGGATGTCAGAGCATCTGCCTGGGTGTACATCAGCCAGTCTCTCCCCTCTCCTGCATCCCCATGAAGCCTCCAGATAAGTGAGCTCATTACCTCCCTTCCTCCCGCCCCCCCCAAAAAAAAAACAACTTTGGGTCATTTCCCGTTTTTCCCAGTACATTAAAAAATCTTTCATTCCACTTGGGAAATGGGATAGTTGTTTTTGAAAACGAGACTGCCAAAGCCCATGGTATCAAGAACTTGAACAAAACCTCCTCTCAACATGAAATCTCATCCTCTGTGATGGGAAGTTAGTGGTGACAGTGGTAGGAACCTGGTACTTTCACTCTCAACCCTGGCATCTCTTCCTTTTTTATAAGAAAATAAATCTTTTTGAATTAACACCTCATTCCCAAGATTTAACTTAAACTGCATTACCCCGTAAAGGCACTATCTACAAATACAGTAACAATGGAGGCTGGATTCAACCTAAAAATATGGTGACAAGGCACAGCATCATTTAGTCTATCATATTTGATAAATTTTCTTGCTTCAACAAGTTCAAGATCAATTCCTAAACCTGTAATGTTGTTCGTGCCAGTGGGCATATTAGGTGAAAAAAATGTAGGTTTAACAGTAAGCTGAGCATTATATTCATTTGCTGCTTCAAACTTTTGAATTTATCCTGACTTCAGTAGAGTCATTTATTGAATCTTAGAAAATGGACAGCAGCTTCATACTCAGCAACGACTTTTGGTTAAAACTGTTATACTGACTCATTCTGTAATGAACATTTAAAGTGACAAAATATAAAATTATAGAGCGTGGATGTTTTAAACTCTTTTTTTCTTCCAATTCTCATTCCAACTATATTTTCATTTATATTTACTATCATAAATCAAATTATTGGAAATATTTTTATGTATAAGTGTCTTGTGTGTTTCCTAAATCTTCCAGCTGTCCCTTCTAGTCAAACATGTTGAAAACAAATGCAGTCCTGAGTTTTAATGAGTTGCTACACCTTAAACTAATCATAGCTAAAAGTACTTCCTTAATACGTCTAAGGATCTTAGTTATGTAATCGGACTTAGATGACTGTGTAGATCATGTATTTTCTTTATATACAGAAGACCTTATGCTTGATAGTTTTGCTGCTTCAAAAAACCTTCAAAAAATTTGGAAAGAACAGATGAAAAAGAGGAAAACCATCAAGATAATAGAGTGGTAAAATTTATCATGGGTAGAGGAATCACAGTGGATCCCTAGAAACTGAAAAAGTTTTGGAAGTCCTTATGAACATAATGTCATATAAGTTGAATTTATATAAAGGAAACTGTTTTAAGAGACAAGTCAGTAGTTTGTTAAAACATTCCATTTATTTTTTTTATCCAGAGGTAAAAGAAAATATATGGTATTATAACTTAATTAAATTGTATTTATAAGTGGCAAAATTTATAAACACGTATTTATTTAAAAGAAACACATGAGGATTTCACATATAAATTCTCTTGGCACCCTTTTTTGTAATGCTATTTTCAACAGAAATCAAATCCTGAAAATCACATTGAATAGCACAAAATTATCTGCTTATAGCTTTGATGGAATCTCTGGTACCAAACTTGCCACATGTGCATCTCTAAAATTTGACAGAATAAATAAAACAACTGTTCAGCTGCTGGAAAACAAACAGCTCTCGGCAGTGATCTTTTGGGCAAATAAGCTGCTTACTTTTCAGTCATTCTTTGAACAGCTGTACAGGGGAACCTGGTTTTGCTGACCTTCAGAAAAAGACATGGGGTTCAAGGTCATGTAGATAATTGACTTTTTTTTTTGAAGAAAATATGCAAGACTGAGGACAAATAGGCAGGCAGGCATGAAGAGAGAGGAGGCAGAAGCATTTTACTTTACTTTTTATTTCGCTGTTTACACTGGTTGTTTCCACTAAGGCCCAAGACTCCAAACCAGAGTTATGTGGCCCCTGCTTTCCTTTGGAAGCAACTGACCTTAGCACTCCTCCACCAGGACACACTAGTAGTTGACATTTTTTAGGGCAGTGTAATAAAGATAAAGGGATTAATGCAGAGAAGGAGCTCTGGAGCTCTAAGTAGTTGTTCCCTTGAGTCTTTCCTCTATAGTGATCTGCACACTTACAGGACAAGAAGTTGCAACTAGGAATAAAGCAACTACCACAAAGCAAATCAAGGCAGTAAACTATGACTTGAAAACCTAACAGTTACACATGGCTGTGAGTGTTTTCAGCTTAAACCAGAATGTGCAAATGTGTTCGATTCACTCAGCCATTAAGCAGTGATTCCAGAAAAGCTACAAATAATGTGTCTTGTTAAAATCTGAAGACCAGACTGAGAAGTTTTAAATGGACCCAGAGATAAATTAACTGCTTTAACAAAGCTCAATAATCTAAATAGCAAAAATAATACAGTGAATCAATAACAATGTATTTTGTCTACTGTCCAATCAAAAATGACTAGAAATGTGACCTAAAACAGAGAAAAAATAATTTAAATTATGTGATGAAACAACAGAGATAATGAAAATACTAGATATTTCTTTAAAATGATTGCTACAAATAAATTCAGATATTTAAGGAAAGTGCAAGAAAATTGGTTATGGAGATGAGATATAAAGAATAACAAAATAAAAAGTCATGGTCAAGTGCTCAAAATATTGAGAATGGAAGAAAACCCAAGGTGGACCTAACTGTGGTGGCCTCAAAAGAAAAAAAAGTGTATCTAAATTAATTTCAGCAATAGATTCAACACAGTTTAGTCTATCTAAAATGAAGCATAAAAAGGATAAGAGGCAGAAAAATATGAAAAGAAACAATTTATTGTGGGTACAATTAATAGATTGACATAAGTACAGTTGATTGGCTTGATTAAGAGTGGTGGAAGAAGGGAGATTGGAGCAGAAAAACATTAAAAAAATGAATTTCTCAGATTTGTTAAAAATGCAAATCTAAAACTTATTAAAGGGTGGAATTGGGGAAAAGTTGAAGAATTTTCCGAGAAGGCTATTGAGTGGATTTTCTGAGATTGATGAACTTTTAACTGAGTTAAGAGGTAGATGGGTTTTTAATTGAAAAGTTCACAGAGCTGGTCTCATGATCTATGGCATTAAAATTCTTATTAAATGCACTTCTCATATAGGTTAGAATTTTTAATATATCAATATATTCCATACAGAAATGAAATAATCAATTAATAGATGATAGAAATAGATGAAAGATGGAGGGCGGGAGAGAGAGAGTTGAGAGAGAGTGCAAGAGAGAGAGATCAGGTATAATAAGCATATATTGACTGGTGTGTCATCCCATATAATATATCATATGTTATTTTGTAGTTTATATTTATTCTATACTGTGCAGGCTCTTAGATCAATGACTATTTTAAAGTCAATATTCAATTGTGTATTTTTTGAGCAAATTCGTGGCCCTATAGGTAAAACATACTCTGAAGAAAAAATTTTCTATAAAACAGAAGAGTATAAAATTATGTTTCTATAGTATAACTGGACTGCACATTGTATGATTAGCAATTTATAGCTGTTAAGATGTCTACAGAGTATTAAAAATAAAAAAAACAAAATTTATTTGTTCTCCTACAACATGATACCTAAGCTTACTCAATGGGAATTAGGTGACTTGTTTATATTGGATCATAAAGAAGGAAATAATTGTGCAACAAAAAACCTCTGTAAAATGTATACATAAATAAGCAAGTTAATATACCCAAGAAACATAATCTACTGTAAAGTTCGATTTCTATTTTTCATGATCCATGAGAAACTAGAATTGTTAAAAAACATTTTTCAAGGAAATTGATTAACAATATTTATTTGATTCTTGTACATGTGCACTTGAGGTCACAAAATAATAGTATTTCAACTTTTCTAGTTATTATTAAATTTCTGCCTTCTAATATTAGCTGCGTCAAGTCTTTCTTTTCCTTTTAAAGTGTGAGAGTTTATCTATCCAGTACTTTTTACCATATATATGATTCCTTATCACAGAAATAGTCATTGTATGTAAATTCCATTAAGCTATTCTCATTTGTTATGCTCTAAAATGTTGTTGAGCTTAATCTATATAAAATTGGTATAGGTAAATATTTCAAATTCTTTAAATGGATATATTTTTCATTCATATCACCATGAGATTTCTTGTTGAAAATTATTTTGCTAATAACTTATATGTGTGCATATAGACTACTTATGTAGTCTTGTTCCATTATAAAAAGACTTTCATTAAATTTGAGAATTTTTCAAAGTTACTGTATTTCCAATGATCAATTTCCATTTTCTGTCCTTTAAAATTAAATTTGGAATACTCCAGGATTTACTGATCTATTGCTGAAAAAACATTTTTAGTCTAAGATTATGATGAAAATCATGTATAATCATGATTATCATAAGCACTGATAAGAGCTATTCTGCCAAAAATTATTCCAGAAAACATCATTCTGTGTATTCTTGCTTCCGCAATAATATTAGATATAGTGGTTTCATTTTATATGCATTGGTAGACATTTTGTACTTTATATTAACAATCATATTCATGATTACATCATTAAAATATTCTATGGCATTTTTATAAACATATATGTGTGCAGTATACACACATGCGCACATATTGAATATGCATATCTATGTATAAATGGCAGAATTTATTTAACTTGCTCACTTTTTATAAATATAAAAAGTACAAGTTACAAGAAAATATATTACTTATTTTTACATACTAATTTGAGTCATCAATTCCTCGATCACCAATCAGAAATTAAAGAATCTTCAAACTATGATCTATTTGCCTGGTGTAATTAAACAAGGAAACAGAATCAACCCAGAGTAATAAAACATGTAGGGAGAGGAATACATACCATATTTTCTATGGATGCATCATAGTCAAATGTTTCTTTTGGACTATGCAATATTTCTCTTTCCTATCACTTCATTTTCTTACCTCAGTGACAATAAAAGTGTTGGGAATGAAGCCAGAAATATGTAGCAGTAGAATTATCATTTAGTGGCATAAATTTCTGAAAGTAATTTTAAGACTGATGCCTTCCTCCACCTCCTCATTCCTTGTTGAGTTATTTTTTAAAAGAATTGTTTCAAATTCAAATTCCAGTGAAGAGTGATTAGCCTTAGCCATCATAACATTAAAACATCTTGATAGATCCTTTTGTTTAAATTACTTAAATGCAAGTACGAATATATTAAACATAATTCATTCTATTAAGTGTTGTAATTTATCATTATATATTCTCATTGTATTTACTGGGAAAAATGGTAAAGAAAAAAATCTTACAAATGACTTCCTGAATTCACAAAACATCACTAATAAGGCACATTTCTTTAATATTATCATAGTAACTTACCTCTAATTTATTGTCATTCTTCAATATTTCCTTCACCTTTTTTGGTCTTGTTCTTTAGGAGTGAGTAATTAGCAGTCACATTTAGAAACTTGAGGGAATTAGAAAAATAATTTTATATTTCTGTTATGGCAGTCACAATACTGAATGACACCAGAATTCATCTGATTATTACCTCTCCATTCACAGCCAAAAATTATTCAGATATACATTTTCTCTTTCTCAGATAGTAGCTTATTTTGATATATTATATGGCATATTTAAGATCTATCCAAAGGCAAAATGGTCACAGAGAAAAGTGACAAAAGAGAAATCAGGTGATGGAGAGAGCAAAGGAGATGATGAGAGCAGTGATACATTGGTAAGAAATCAAATAGAGCATGTAGATTTTTATTTTATCGGGGTCTAAAAGACAAGAGCCAGAAAGGATGAAGAAGGAATTAATTTGCTTTGCTGATGGTTCTTAAAATCAGAAGAATTTATAACTATGCAGTTATTGATGGAACAAATATTACTGAAACATTTCTGTATTTTTAGATCCACATCATATAGATTTCAGAAGAGAGTCAGATATAGTCAAAGGGTGAGCCACAATTATTTATGGGAATTCCTTTAACTGTAAGCCACATAAAGTCATTTCCACAATAGGCAAATAAATCATCCTGCTTAGAATATGCTTAGACTATCCTTATATTTCAAGCAGAACTTATTCATTTTTTAGAGAAAGTAATAACAGAATCAATGAGGGTACAGTCTTTCTAAAAGTCTAGTCTCCCTTGTTTGTGCTGCTGCTGTCTTTCGTTAAGATAGCAGTATAACCAATGAGTCAATAATTACTCTATCTAAAATAATTCCTCCTAAAATTTATGGTTTACCTTATTTTAAATTTGATATTACTAAACTAAAACTAATCCTCAAAATAAAAACTCTATATATTTGCACTTGGACTTTAGTTTGCTTACCTTTCGTTCTGTTTACAAATTTTAAGACTATGCAATTTTAAGACTTGTGAATACTTGTAACATCTCCATAGAGCTGTGTTTCCAGCTGTGTTATAAAGCACCTCTTTATTTTTCAATATGCACATGAATGAATTCTTTATACCAGTGAATTTCACATCCTTTCAAGTAGTCACTGCAAACCCTAAAATGAAGAGTTCCTTGCTGGGAAATAGAGATATATAAAAAAAACACACACACACAAAAAAAACATGTTAACTAGGTGTTATTGTAGAGCTATTTTTCTAAGCAATATTTTTTGGTATATTTATCTATGCTGCATCAACCAGACAAACTTAGAATTTCAATCTTTATGAGAAAAATAAAATAAAACATTAATCCTTGTAAACTGGAAATGATAATAAAACCTCATAAAAAATACACTACAATATAATTTCCCTGAGTAGAAAGACATGAATAGGATGAAGACACAGACAATGAATATTATTAAACTAAAACCAGACACTGGAAGATTTGAAAATGCTATTGCATTTAATTATTTAGATATGCAATTAATATTAAAAATAATCTTCCAAACGGATGAAAATTTTGAGTTGCAGTCATTATTACTTTGTTTCAAAAAATTAAAAAGAATCTCCTCCGGAACAGAAAATCACATGGGAAAGAGAAAACTCAAACTACTAACAATGCAACAAAACAATGGTTCTATATATCTTATAATATAAATATTAAAAGTGGTACAAACAGAAAACTAGGTCTTCTAGTTTCAGATATTTAATGACAGCTGTTTTGGAATAAAAAAAATTAAGTTCCTCTAAAAGATACCTACATAATCCCAGGATTCAAAATTTGTAAATCCTTAAAACGAATGTGTGTTAATTATTAGATCTCAAGGAGCATTTATCAGTATCAGGACTCTTGAAACTAGTGTTTAGATGAAGATATATTACACAAAAGACATATTATTAGATTCTGTTTCTGGCAGTGAGGTTACCTCTGCAAAAAAAACAGGATTCTCTTACAGTCTGGGCGTGAAGGTAGGCTAGGTGATATTTTCCTGACAGCAAAAGGAGATGTATTTTTTATATTGTTTCAGCCAGTAACGCTCTTATATCACAGTCCTCTGCCTCGGGCTCCTAATTAGTGGATACTTTTCTCATCCTGGAGCAAGGAGTTCCTATGACCAAAGAAGATTAATTATCTGGAATTCATGCCAGTTCTAGATTACATTCTGAGCATCAGGACCTCAGAATTCCTCATTCAAACCATAAAGTTACATTCAAAGTTTTTCAGGACCCTCCTGCTTAGTTCTGTCCTCTCAAAGCAGAGACCTCTATCAGTACTGGAACTCCTAGGCTTGAGGCTTGGCTAAGGGGTTAGAGGGCTGGTTAGTGAATAGATGCAGAAAATATATGTACTATACTGCTTTGTTTTCTACATGATGGTGTGCCTGGCCTTTTTGTATGGAACAAAACGCAGGATTGGAAGGAAGAGTAAATATTAGACCCTAGACTTACATTGGTACTCTTCCACTAGCCATACCATCGTCATGATGCATGGGCTCTCAGGACTTATTTCAGTTGGTAAATCAATAATTCTTTAGTATTTTATAATCATATACTCACAAATGCAAATGTACATTATGTGAATATTCTGAGAAGTAAGATATTGAGCAATAATCTTTAAGCAGTTCACTGTTTATAGTGACTAGAAATGGTTTAAAAAAAGCAAAAGCAATCTTTGGAAAATGTCACACTTTCTCCCCACTAATCAAAAGATGAGCAACTCTTCTTCCTCCTAAATCAAGCATTTATGTCATAGTTTCTAAAAGTAAAAAGCAAACAAACAACAAAACTAAAAACAAAGCTCAATGTTCTACAGCAGATGTACCTTAGCTTATTATCCTCTAAATGTGATTTTGGCAAATTTTGGCCTACCTGTTACACAGCCTAAAATTTTTTATGTTTTAAAATATTCTAAAATAATCAGAGGAAGAATGATATTTTGTGACTTGGAAATATTATATGGAAATAGAATTTCAGTATCTATATAAAGTTTTATTAGCAAATTGACTCTCTCATTTGATCATTTATTACCTGGCACTGCTTTTGTGCTAAACCCAGAGTTCTGTGAAACAGAACCGTCTACACTCTCACCTAACTTGGCTGCTAAGAATGCAGACATTTTATTGTCTACAGTAATACAAGCTGCTATTCTACATTCTTCATGAGCACACATTTTTCTCTCCCAGGACCTCTATGTCCAGACAAATGTTTGATTTTTCATACAAGATATGAATATTCCATCAACTATTCTTTGGAAAGTATGAACAAATAGTTTGTGTTCTAAGATTCCCTGAATTATTAACCTCATATCCTCATCATACTCTCACCCAATCCTGCTCTATTATATCATCTTTACTCAACTCTAATATAGTCAAGTTTCTCGATCGAAGCAGCTCTCAACAACACAATTTCCAGGTCCCTACAAATTCAGACCTTATCTTCTTCTATCTGAAGCACTACCAAAATGTTTTGTTGATGATGTTTTCTTTCATTCTGTAAGTGGTAAATTAAACTTTGAATTGTCAACAAATTGAGGTAAAAATATTAGGAAGATAGCTTTCAATATAGCGACTGCCACATATATAGATCATGACCTCCAAAGGAAATAAATACTAGCTGATCCTTTATAAAAAAAGATTGTCAGCCTGTGTTTCATATGAATTACATTAGTCTCATTGTAATTAAAAAGCTTAATTGAACCTCTTTTCAAAGTGCATTATTAGATGACAAGAGCCCCTTTCTTAGTATATTCAAAAACAATTGCTAGGAAGGTGATGGAGGGAAAGGGGTGGGTCATGGAGGGTGTTGATCGAAAGGAGAGCCTCTAAGTCTGAAGTTTTAAGAACCTAGGTGAAATCACTGGGTTTTTACCTTGTGGATGGTCCCCTTATTTCTTCCTATGTCGGTACTTTTTAGTAAGGTCATGCTTTAAATAATTTTCAGTGTGATATTCTTTCCACCAAAATGTGGTGCTGTTTTAACAAGATTTGTAGCAACACAAATATCAAACATAGTGAAGCGAATTACTGGACAAGAAGGAGGTTTGCTGCAGTCAAGGCCCTTGAAGTGTTACCTCCAATTTCTATGGGAATATTGGATCACCATTCAGTGAGACAAACAGCCATTTAAAACTGGCTTTTGGAGGAAATCAGTCACTACCACTTTCATTTGGTAGAGATCAAAGACAGTCAAAGACGTGGAAAAGCTTTACGGTGAACAAAAGGAATATTTCATGAAGATGTGCGTGATTGGATGTTGCTGGTAAGGGAAAGATGAATTGGGGTTAAACAGAAGCAGGGCAAATTATATGACTTATCTGAGGACTATATTTGACTTTCTCTGGATATATTCAGAGTTGGAAGCGGGCACAGGCACCAGGAAGACATCCGGATATCAGCAGCTTCTGGACAGTTCTGGGTCTGCCGATTGCGAGGGAGGCGGTGCCCTGGACCCCCCAAAGGGTGATTTCAAAAGTTGTGGGTCTAAGATCTACTTTTTCTATATGTTTTAAACAATGTCCATTCATATATTCAGACTCTCACTCTTCTTTTTTCTTTTCTGAAATAAAAGGAAATCCATCTCAAATTCAACATTGAACTTTAAAGCTTTCATCATTTCAAGGGTAACCACAGATTGCACTGCAGACTTGTTGAGTTGTTTTTGGCTCTCTAGAAACTTCATTAAAACAAGATGACTCTTCGTTTCTTTTTTTTTTTAATAACTTATGTGCATCATTAGGCTAGACTGACTTTCTATGGGTGATTCTCAGTGCAAAGATGAGGAAGCCAGGACCAATTTACTTTCTGTTTTATTTTAAACAATTATGTCACTGATGTATACCATATTTTCTGTGATGTTATATTTATTTGGTGTTCTAGAGATGTCCAAGAGTATTATTTGTTAGTGGTTCCCAGGGTCATTATGTCCTGGAAAATACCAAAGAAATCTTGGGAAGCAAAACGTAGTATAAATGACTCTTCACGTGCAAATATGAGGCTTAAAAAAGGGTTGCAATACTTAACTAACTCACAAGTATATTCAGATAAAGTTACAAAATTAAATTAACAATATTGTGAGGGGAAAAAAGCCTCTCAGATGCCTTTAGTCTAAAAAGAGTAGAAAATTCAACCCCAACACTCTTCGAGGAGACGCAGGCTCTGATGCCACCACCAGTGCACATAGAACAATTATATCTATTGTAAATGAAAGAAAGATAAATTCTACCAGAACACTGACAACAATATACCATAGTAAACATGTGATAGCTACTCCATTTCTAAAATCACCTTTATAATCATTCCTGATAAGTTTTTATTTTTCTCATACAATGCAAATAACATCTATAAAAATGCTTTAATGTGAAATTAAACCTTCACAATATTCTTACTTAACTGAGAAACTTTAGAAGAGCATGTTGTGGAAATAATGGCCTTTAGTTTCTAACCAATTCTATTAAGGCAAAAACAACCACAAACACCACAGCAAAATCCTAAGTGAAATCCTCACAAGGAAAGTCCATTTTACTAACATTAACTCCTTAACAGTTTAATACTGTGATTGAAAATAAATATGACAACTCTCAACTCTCCTTAGAGTAACTTAGATAATGAAGGGCAAAATGGTTAATAATTATTAACTAATATTGATAGTTTAGTAAGAGATATTGAACAGATGTTTTATATATATATATATATGTATATATATATATATGTATGTATGTATGTATGAAACTCTGTATTAGCTTTTAGTGGTATACTCAGACCTATAAAGTTAAATGTTATACAATGAGACTATATTTAAAACATTTTAATTATTGGACAGAAAAATTACATGCAGAGATTTCAGTTCTTTAAAGTAATGTTTTGGAGGAAAAAAATCTTCCCGAGTGAGCATGAGAAATATGGTACACATATGAAATATGGTAATTTGCAATAGAATCTTTTGACTAGGTTTGATTTGTGGCTATCTAGCTAAATATTGAAGAATGACAATATTGAAATATGAACTTGAAATTTGTTCAAAGTTGACTATACAAAAATTAATTTTAGTTTTTACATCAGTATTTTGTACTGCAAAAGAGATATTTGGAGATAAGAAGTAACTGTTAGCATTGATACAAACTGAACTTCATTTTGAAGAGTCAGATGGTAAGTGTGGAAGAAATAAAGGAAACTGCCCATTGGAATGAAAAAAATGGAATTTCGGCACATGACATGTTTGACATCACTGGAATTTAAATTTATTTAAGGCCAATACAAATCAAAATAGTATATAAGCATGATATGAAGTGTGACATTATCTTGATTCAGAGAAGCATTTTTTTGTAGTTTCGAATATTCAAATGTTTTGAATGTTGATATTTAAAAAGTAGTCAAAAACAGTCCTTTGGATAAAAATTCACCTCCCTGAACATAGTGTAGTTCTTTGTTAACCAGATAAACTCTTTTTTCTTTTTTTTTTGAGGACAGATACAGGCAGATATGAAGGCAAGTGGGCACACAGGCAAGAAAAGAGAGGAAGAAGTATTTGACTTTATTTTTATCTTGATGTTCATTTTGGTTGTTTCCCCCACATTTTCCCCCAGCCTTCATCCAGGCCCGGGACCACCCACCCCAGGATGTGAACCAGGTCCTTGGCATGCATGAGGACTGTGCAGACTGTGTTCTTCTGGTGGCAGAGGATATAACCACTACTCCACCAGGACACACTGATCATATAGGCTCAAAATACATCAGTATTTCTTCGGTTCCCCTGAAGGAGTTTTTAAAATTTTTAATTTAAATTAAGTCAAGATAATACTAAATGAGAGAAAACTTGTTCCTTTATGTTTGAAACTTTGGCATAGTAATAATACATTATCTGCTACATGAAGTATGAGTGTCAAAAAAAAACACATAATTCCAAAACTAGAACATGGTATAATTGAAGACACAGTAAGGTATATATTTTAATATATTTAACAATAATAAATAACTACATAAAACCTATGACTTATATGAATAGAAATAAATCAATAGGTATAAGAATCAATTTAGTTATGCACAAAGTATATATGAATCCAGTCTTTAAGTATGTTATCATTACAAACAAACCAGCTGTTAGTGAAGTTAAATTATTTTAAGTAATTTAAAAAATTGTTTCTGTTATTACAAATAGAGAAAGCTTTCAGCTGGTGTCAGTTTCTTTCAAGAGGTTAGAAAGAATTATGTCTCTAACTTCTAGGAACATAAAACATAAACTTTAGATGTTATATCCTCAAGTTGAAATTAAACTGAATCAATTGATCAAACTGTCCATACATTTACTCTACTCCTATGCATGCAAATCAAAAAAAAAAATTGGAGTATGAATCTTAAGTGCAGTATGAATCAAAAGAAAATGCCAGAAAGAATCTGAATACTATAGTAATTGCTTTGATACAATATTCTAATTTCTAATATTTTCCTGATTTATTTAAAAATGAGGAACTATTTTAATTTTTTTTAAATATCACATTTTAATAATGTAAGAAATGAACATTCACATGTAATAATTTATATACTTAGTTCTATTAGAATTGGATAGACGTATTGTAATGAATGCATTCACATACAAATTATATCAGTTTAAATTACATTTTTCTCTCTCTATTTACAGAAATGTCAGGTTAGCACAGATGCCTATAATGTACCTGAGTTCACAGATTGTGTTTTCCCACCAAAAGGAACCAGAGTCCTTTGAAATACAAGATGACTAAACTCAGTCTCTGGATTGAAAGGGACAAAGTGCACCTTATAATACTTTGTTGTACCATAAGGGAATAAAACTTTCAAAGATTAACGGGGGTATCCTGAAAAGACACAGGAGTCAATAAAATGGGGGCTCCCATCAGCAAAATTTAAGACAATTTGAGCATTCAAAGAAAGCTACTGGGAAAAGTTAACTGACAAATAATAAATCTGAAAAATCATAAGTACATAGAAACCAAAACAGAAAAAGTTAGCAACATCCAATAAAAGAAGTGAACGACTCTGGTACCCCGACCCAGGCAGCTTATCAACAGGATCTCTGAAAGGGGGCTGCAGGAGCCTGAGGAAAACGCAGATGGGCAACAGAGAAAAGCAGGGGCCAGGTGGGACACTTCTCTCCTCTCAGAGACAGTGACCACGAACCTGGTTCCGTGATTTATTTTACAGGGCTGGGATACAATGAGTTAATGCAAATAAAACAAAGGAGAATGCAGTCATTCAATTCTACTGCTATAATCAGGATAGCAACACTGAAGGTGGAAGCTAGCAGTTTCCTGCCATTATCTACTTGTAGCTCTGTTGACTTGTGAAAAACTTCTATCCTGGGAAACTTTGAAGAAGCAACCAGAAAGCAACTTGCTCCCAACACCTGGATACACTTCTGTTGAACTATTCAATAATTCGAATATCTTAATCTCATTTATTCAATAAATGAAGAACACAGAAACTAGATATAATTATATCAGACATTTGTTGAATCCAAAAAAAAAAAAAAAACAAAAAACTTATAAGACTAACCACTATATGACGATATCGTCATTTAAAAATATCATAAAATCAATTGGATATAATTTAAAGTTTCCTTGAAAGTTATATAATTCTGATAATAGGAAGGAGTGCATTTTTCACTAATTTTAATGCTCTAAAATAATTTTTCTATAATTTAAATAAGTTCTAGAAGTAAGAGGCAATGCTTTATCTTAAAAGCTAAACATTAAAAGCAGAACAATATTATATTATGTAAAAAAATATGTAAGGTTTATAGCTTGAATCAGAGGAAATCGGCTAAGCAGTCACCATTTTATTGTTGAAATGAAGGCATGAAAAATAATAAGAAAATACAAGTTTCAGCAGGTCCACCATCTTCATAAACAAGGATATAGGTAGTTTTCCCATAAAGGCAATTGTCGTCCTACCTCCTCCTCCCACAACAAAGGCAAGTTGCCTGTAGCGAAAAGCCTCTTTTATCTTCAGAATAAATGTAGGCTGCAGATAGAAGATGAGAAGATGCAAATCCATAAAAAAAGCTGATTTGGTTTAGACCTTTATCCTATCCATGTCATACTACTTTAACATTTTTTGCAAAAATAGTGCAATTCTTTTTCTTTACAAAATATGTCAAGATTTATTTTCAGATGTGGATGTTGAATCTCTCCCTCTATCAATGATCTAAAATCTAAAATCATAGTTACGCTTTTTCTCAAATATTCCCTTAAATGTGAGCTGCCATGCAGCCAACACAGGAGGAGATAGTTTATATTAAAAAATCATGGAGCAAGAACGACATGGAACAACCCCATCAGCATTGCCATCAAAACAGTTTGAACCTGTTTCTTCTGCAAATTACATGGGGCACTTTAATCTCTGAAAACCTAAAGGAAACAAGATTTTTCAAAGCTATCTGGCAGCTACACTGGAAAGTAAAAGAGGGATACCTTGCTGCACCTCTAATTGACTGATGAAATCATGGTAAAGTCTGGAAAAAGTATGTGGAGATGAAAGACACATATCTTTAGGATTTTTGCTACAAAACCAGAAATCACTGGGCTAATGTTGACAGCACATACATATGTTCTAGCGTTGTTCAGGATTGCAGTTTGCTGTTATCTGGTACCAAGTCACCTTTTCCTGTGTCCTTCAGCTGTCCCTTAAAGTGATGGTGAAAAATTGCAATCCCTGGATAGACATTGTCATGGCCAAATGTATATCTGCACATATGCTTGAAATATGTAGATTTATACATGCACGTCTAGGAGAAATATGTAGGAATGTAAGTTCCTTCTAACAAAAAAATTGATGTGTTTAAAAGGTAATACACTTAAGTGAAAAATTAGCAAATAAGACAGCACTTTAGTGTCAATGTCATACTACCTTAATAAATAGTATAAATATTTTTCTTTCACAAATATATCTGAATGTGTTTTCAAGTATGTTTGCTCCATTTGTTTCAAAATATACATTAAATTGCTCTTCCAATAAACTTTATAAGCATATTTTCTTGTGAGACTAAGAACCTTATCCATCTGTGAATTTCAAAATGATTTCTTGGAAGGTTAAAGGTGATGGTGGGGGTATAAAAGTATTATGTTGAAATCAGAAATCAAAAAGAACTCACAAAATTGATCTGGATGATGGAATTTCTTTCATTTGTTCCAGTAGGCAGATTTCTAGCAAATGTTTTTATACTCTGGATTTACTATTTTAAATGAAAAAAGTAATAATTCTTAGTAAGTGATTGTGTAACTAAAAATTGATTTTGATATTGATATCGATAAATGTTCCCATAGATTATTACTGAATCCAGGTCCACCCATCACTGCCCAGAGATCTAACACTCAGGAGGAAAAGCGTTGGCAGTAGAAAAGCAGCTTTATTTTCAAGAGGTGCCAAACAATGAAGCAGGAGACCTGCTTTGTCTCAGATTCACTTCCCTAATTTTAAGGGCTGTGGAATTTGTATAGGTTAACCACACCTGGAGGTGGCAATGTAGGGGAATATAAGGTATGTGGAGAATTTTGAAACCATTGTTGATTACAGATAATGTGGTGCAAACAGGTATTTTATCAGGCTATTACAAATTTCCCTGCTTTAGTGAAGAAAACCAGTTCAATCCGTCATCTGTGTCTTTCCCAGCTAAGTTTATCTGTAACTAGATTGTATATTATTTAAATATCAGATCTGAGTTTTCCTGTGTGGTTAAGTTCACTAGGTACTGATTTACTGCCTGGATGCATATAGAATGCAAAGTAAGTATTACAATTGAAAAAAAAAAAAAAAAAACACAATGGGCATGTCCTGGTGGCTTGTGCATTAAGCCAGTGGTTAGGAGATAGACCATTTAAAGCCCAAGAACTGGGTTTATAATCTGGGCCCAGAGGGAGCAATCAAAACAAGTAAACAAGCCTCCATAAACTAAAGTTAGAAGACAGAAATAGACTTCAAAGAACTTCATGCATCAACATTAGAATGACTTAATATGTAGATTAGATACATAAGAATAATGAATAATGAATAATGAAGTGAAGATTTAAAGTAGATGCTTATAGTTATTCTGGAATTATGCTTTCACAGAAATTGAGATTAAACCTAAGTACAGATCTGCTTAGATTACTTGATCTAGATGCTTACCTAGACACACAAGGAGGAAGAACAGTGGTAGAGAGTAGAAGAGTGATTAATATAATTACAATAGAAAATATGCAAGTTTTACTTATAATAAATTATAATGTATTTTATTCCATTTTAATGCTAGAAAATATTTTTTTAATTTTGCAAATATCATGGTATGATATAACATTTGCTACCTTCATATAGAAAACATGGACTTTTTGTGAAATGTCAAATATAGAATCACATGCATGAATATCTTTTCAGAATACAAACATATTTATAAAATTGTATTGATGTTCATTCTAATTTGTTCATTATGATTATCATTATATATACTAAGAGAAATAAACTCAAATTCACTGATATTCTCCCTACAAAAATAATTGCAAACAAATATAAATATAACTAATAATTAAATGATAGCAGGAATATACATTTACATTTTTAAAATCAGTTAGCCAAGTTAAATGTAAAATTGTAAAACAAATCAGAAGTCTAAGACTAGAGGAACATTTCAGAATTTGACAATATAGAGCAGAGATCACTGTTTTCCTGTCTTTATTTTGTCTTTAATGAATTTAGTTCAACCCTGAATCTTCACTGTGAAGAGACCAGGGTCTTATAAAAACTAATTTCAGTCTCTCTTGAAGCTAAATTTTACCATTTGCATAATATCTGACTAATAGCATATAATATCTTTGTTTTCATTTTTTAATTGAGGTAATGGCTTACAATACTGTATTAATTTTAGGAACATAGTTTGGTTTACAAAACTGCATAAATTTCAGGAATAGAGTTTACACCTCAGAAATGTGTATTCCTCCCCACACTCCCCATTAAAGTTCTAGCTACCATTCACCTCCATCTAATCAACCCTCTCTACCCATTTATTCCACTGCACAAACGCCTCCCCTCTGGTAACCACCATTTTGTTGTCAGGTCTAAGGATTTTGTTTTGTTTTGTTTTGTTTTATTTGCTTTGTTTACTTATATTACACACACGCCTGAACTCATTCAGTATTTAGCTTTCTCTTTCTGACATATTTCACTTAGCATAATCACCTCACATTTCATACATATTGTCACAGGTGGCTAATTTTCATCTTTTTTTAGAGTTGAATAATATTCCATTGTGTGTATTCCACAGTGTACATATTCTTTACCAAGTCATCTATTGATGAGAACCAAGTCTGTTTTCATAACTCTACTATGTGAATAATACTATAGTGAACATAGGTGTACAAATTTTTTATATTAGTGTTTTCATATTCTTTGAATACCTACTTAGAAGTGGAATTTCTGCATCATATGATAGTTTTATTTTACATTTTTGAGAAATTCCCTAATGGTTGCAACAATTTACATTCCCATCAGTAGTGCACTAGGCTTCTTTTTACTTTACATCATATCCAACACTGCTTTTTGTATGCTTGTATTTTGGTTGATTTTGCCTTTTTAATATAGATCATTACACAGGTGTTTGGTGCTATCACACCATGGTTTTAATTTTCATTTGCTAATCATTAGTGAGGGTCAGCGTTTTTGCACATATACCTACAGTTAATTTAGGATAAGGGAACCAATGTCATAAATGGAAAAGGAAGTATCTCTTCAATAAACGGTATTGGAAAAATGGAAAACTATATTCCACAGACTAAAATTAGAGCACTATGTAATACATAAAAAATTAATTCAAAATAAATAAAATACTTTAACATGTAATCTGAAAGTATAAAATACTTAGAAGAAAATGTAAGTGATATACTTCCTGGCATCAGTCCTGAGATTTCTTTGGGAGATTTGACTCCAAAGGCAAGGGAAATAAGAGTAAAGATAAACAAATAGTATTACGTCAAACTAAAAAGCTTCTGCACAGTGGTACAGTGGGTAAAAAGCACATAAAAGACAACCTATTAACTGGGAAAAGATATTTGCAGGTCACACATGTGACAAGAGATTAATATTCAAAAGATACTAAAAACGCCTACGAATCATCAACAACAATAATTATTAAAACTAGGAAATAGATTTAACTAAACATTTTTTCAAAAAGGACACACAGATGGCATATTAGTCATGTGTTGTCAGTTTTGTGTAATTAATTACAATGTGCACCCTCATTTCTGTTTCTGTTTTTCTGGATGGAATGTGAATATTTCCAGTTATGGGAATAGGAAGGGCCATACTGAGAAATTTTTGAAAAAGGAGAAAGAAATAATCATATTTCCAGACATCTCTTGATCCACCTACATGAAATTTATACATGAAAAAAAAAAATTCCTTTTTTGTGCACAACATTGTATTTTTCCACTTTTTTCAACTTATAAAGTTGAATCTTTTTAGTTTAACCACTTTTGTGAAAATGCTTTTGTTTGGATAAATAAAATTAATGATCTTCAGAGCATATATGCTCATATAATCAATATCTGTGAGATTCTTATTTCACATTTGTGAAGAGTATGACATTTCAGCTTTATGGGTTTATGGTAACAAGGCTTGATATATAAAATGTATTAATAGCTATTTGTCCACAGTAAACTCACAATAAATGTTAGTTATGATTATATCATAAACTGCTATAATGAAATTATCTTTAAATTTTAGCAATACTATTTAAATTGCCTACATTTTTTCACTTAACACTGAATCTCATTTCAAAAGTAGCAAAATCTCATCACAGAGACTTTGATTTGCATAAAAATATTCTAGGTACATTTGAAAAAATAAATTATTAAATTGTACCCAGAAAGAAACACTAATCACAATATGTTTTTTAAATTCTGTTTTCAAAATATATTTATGCAAAGGCATACATTTTCCTAATAATCTGGGTTATTTTTTTCATATAACTCAAATATTCTCATAGAAAGTATTCCAAAAATAATTTTTAATAGTTACAGACTATTCTGTTGTTATTAATAATTGTTTTCCCAGTAGTGAATTAATAAACAAATAGACCACCTATTCTTCGCAATTAAAAGTAATGAGACAATAATTTTATGTGAATGTATATATATTCATCATGGTTTGCTTAGGATGAATTTTTATAGAGGAAATGCTCTGCCAAAGAATACAAACAATTTACAAATATTTAGATGTATGTTGTAATATTTCACTCTTAAATTGTATCCAATTTTTACTTCAAATGGTATGACGATATTTTTCCCCTGAGCACATGCCAACATTGAAAACTATTTCGAAAAATTTATATGCCCTTTCCGTTTAACACAATGCAACTCAGTAGTTATTACAGCAGGTAGAAAAACTCCATAAACTCAAAAAAACTCAATTCTTAGATTTAGAAAAGTGTTTGAATCCTAGTAATCATCTGATACAATTGAGTGAATTCCAGTTTCAGAGATGTAGACATAAATTGTTGTATCTTCTAATGATTTTCTTTTCAAAAATTAACTGCTGAATAACATAGATTAACATAAACCCTCTTGACATTAAACATATTGGATTTCAAATTCACTGTTATCAATATGAAGAGACTGTTTATGAAATAATAAGGAAAACATTTTATCTTGCAATATACTGGTTAAATTTGTAAGATACTTGATGTCATATATCTTGGTTATACTTTATCTTCCATTTTTTATAATTGACACAACCTTCAAAAATGTTCACCTCTTAAAGGAATAAAGGACACTTTTAAATACTGTTTCCACTTCAAAATTACAAAATATAAAAATGGTTCTTCCTGATAGAGTAGAAGTTAGGTTCACGCTGCCTGCTGAGTGCAGTCCACACGCATCCCATGAACCCAGATTCCTGTACTGGAGTCAGGGGGAAAAACAAGATGAACAACTAAATTTAAAGGAAAAAAATTGTTTCTTCCCCTTCTGTCCCCTGCCTACTGCCTGCTTACTGACCTTCATTCATGCTTGCATGATTCTTTTAAATTTATTTACAGAGTACCAACAAATCACTGAAGTAAACATTCTGCTTAAATATATTTCAGTGCTTTATCCACCAAAAGAGAAAACCCAAAAGTAGATATATCCATGCAATCAAGTAATACAGTTTCAGACAGTGACTCCCTTAGACTACTTACATACCAGCTTATTTCTTAATTTCAAATTCATTGCACTATAATAGCATGATAACATTATGTTTCAGGTGTACATCATATAAATCAGCATCTGCCTATTTTTAAAGTATACACTTTTAAAAATCATTTATTGCAATTCACTATGACTGCTGTTTTGTACTTTTACAATGAGAACATATTACAGTTTATATAGCATATCTCACCTTTCTATGCAACTGTACATTATAATGCTCACCTCCAGAGAAAGCTTGATAGCTTTGGTTCATGGTGAAAGGATAATTCTAGATGAACTTTTTTCTTAGAGAAATTTATATTAATATTGGTGCAATTGATTTTTTTCTACTTCTTGTAAAGACTCTTTGCTTTCCAAGAAGTCCTTTAGTATTGTAATGTCAGCTTAACTTATTCCAGTCACAGGTAGACACTTTGAAAGCCAGTAATTAGTCAGACTATAATTTTTAACTGAATCACATACATCCAAAACGTAGTGGAACCAATGGGTTCCAGCCTTTGAACTGAATAATTAAGATGTGACAAAGAATAACCACAGGGATTTTTAAAAAATTACACAAAAATTTGACTTGTTACATATACTTTTTGGTAGTTTGTCACATATATGAGATGTTGGGAAATGATCAAAGGACAATCAAAACCCACCAATCATTTTCTTACTCATATTCTGTTACCTTTTCTTATTGCATCCAATAATCCTAGTCACTGGCCATCATGACGATGAATTCTATTCCTCTACTCTTCCTCAAAATTACTGCTATATACTACTATTTTTCATATTTTTCCTTTATTGTTTCAGGACATTTTTAATTTGCATATTTTTTGGATTTTAATATATCTGTATATTTTAATATATAAATTGATATATTGGTTTAAGCTAAAAAAATTAACAATTAGCTTTACCTTAACTGCTCTATTTAGACATTTTCTAGAGGTCTTTGTTTTGATTGAATTAAATTAAATGCCGCATTTTTTGACAAATAAACGAACACTGGATCTCTATCAGGTATAATGAAGTATATTAAGTACAAATAAGCTTATCTAGCTTTCATTTATAATTTTTTTACATCTCGCAATCATTTAAAAAAGATGATGGGACCCACACTGAATCAATAGCTGAACTGACCCTATATAAGAATATTATTAAACAGGGAAGGAAAAAATCATTATGCTAACTTGTAGAACTGAAGAAAGAGAAACTAAAGATTTTTCCACAGATTTCGATTTGGCTTAACTGGCAAGGACTTTGTCTCAATAAATGAAGCATTTTGTTTATCAAAACATATTTTCCCTTAACAGCAAAAATTTTTGAAATTTTCCTGAATTCTGATGTAAACAAATACAACATAATTATGGTAAAGAAGAAAAGTAGGTGTCTCAAATAGGACTAAAGTCTCCCTTGCACATATGAAGGCACCATCTTAGAGACTTGGAGTACAAAGAAAGCTCTATAGAGGACCAATTAGGAACAGAAACTATAGCAAGTTTTTCTTAAAAAGTTCTATGAAGAATATTGTTGCTTTTTATTGCAATCATATCTACAATTTATTGTGTTATTCTAAAGTATTTTATTCCTAATATGAAATAAGAATGAGTGCTTATTATGTTCTAAAGACCATGTCAGATCCTTTCACAGAAAGTAAGGTCCAGAGGAAAAAATTATATTATTATCATGGCATCAGTGGTTAATTGATAAAGTGTAAGAGAATGCTTCTGAGACTTAAAAGCAAATGTGGGCACATGCCTTTGTGGCTCATACAACTGAGATGCTGGCATGTAAACTATATATAGTCCAAAGATCAAAATCTGAGATCCAGGGCCAGGAGTAAAAACCAAAATGAAAAACTACGTAATTAAAAGTTTTCACCCCTTTTCTCCCTTGCTCCCTTCTTTCTTTATTTCCTTCCTTCCTTCCTTCCTTCCTTCCTTCCTTCTGTCCTTCCATACTTCTTCCTCTCCCATCCTTCCTTCCTCTCTTAAAAAAATAAAATAAAAATAAAGCAAATATCAGTAAAACAAAATGGACATCCACCAAGTGGATCTTAGAACTGATATGAAAAAGATGAAAGATGAATTGCAATAATGATTGACCTTCTTAAGTAGAAAAGAGCTGCAAAAAACATGATAAATATGCCATAGATGTCAATCTATGAGGACAAGAATTTGAGAACCATATTTCAAATTTTAAGAGATCATTACTATAGGCTCTGTTGAATTACAATGTAACCTGAAATTCTTAGTTTCTCTTTAAATGTCTAATCCAAATTAATGCTCTCAGGAAACTCATTGTTTTATCAACTTTATTATTTTTGTATGTAATCATTACAGAAGCAATAATATATTTTTCATTAGTGATATCACATGTATTATTTGTATCAAACATATTACATGATAGCTAGCATTCACATGCAATGTGAAAGTGAACATATATACTTATTAGGTGCAACTTTTGCCACTTTAACAAATGATAGCTGTCATAGTTTAATGATTAGCTCATTAATTTATGCAATTATCAAATATATATATTATTCAGAAAACAGTGAATTCTGTGGTACATATTATTTTTAAATGTATTATACCTTTATGCAAGAGTATTTTTTAAAACAGGAATTTATCACTTTTTTAATAAAGGTTTTCGAGATAATTTTAAGTTGAAGATATTTTTATTAGCATTAAAACCACAAATCATCAATAAATGTAATAAAATCTTGAGCCAAGAGAATATTTAGATTATTTACTTAAAACATATTATTTGCTAGCAAGAAGTACAATCTCTTTGTTGAATTCTATCGTCTTAAATATTTACAACCTGTACATACTTCTATGATCCAACTACAATTTTTTTTTTATTCCTCACCAGAGAGGATTTGATACAGGGTGCATTACATTATTCTACATGTCCTTGACACAGTTTCAGTCCCAAAGTCAAGACTGCAGTACAAATAATACTACAGATAATATGCTCCACTGTCAACCTCTTGCTCAAATGACTATGCTACTTTAAGCAGAATATCCAAATTCTTCAACAATAAGTTTGAAAAAGGGTATTTGAAATTTCTCCTATGAATTCTCAGCCCTATAGTTCATGCATCTTAGCTTTTAAGTCATTCGTAATTTAAGTTTCTTCTGGAAGCTTTACCCAATTAAAGAACACTGAATGGAGATTGGTTCTTATATCATCATATACAGCATCCTAGAGCTATTAAGAATACCAGACTTCTTCAGAATCAGCTCGATGGAGTCAGTTTATATTTGCAATTTATATAATACAAAAGTATTTTCTGTGATTTTCCTTTTCCAAGGTCATTAGGCCACAGGTACTTTCATAATTGCAACTCTGACATTGGAGAACACTACATTTTTTTTATCTTGGTTGGATATTACTATAAATAGAGTGAATTTTGTCACTTTTGTCACTATAAATGAGAAATAACACTTAATTAATAAAGGGGCACCCTTGATAAGGCATTTGACTAAATTTTAGACTGAAATATTAGTGTAAATCTTTGGAGATGGATCATAATATTTAAGTACAGAAACATAAATATAATCACAAAAGGTATAAAGACAGACTTAAACACTATGAAAGATTATTTTTCCAATAAAATAGAAATGACTCTATTTGCATGTCAATATCTCCAACAACCACACTATTTAGCCAAAGCAATCTGACAGAATCCGAAGTTACTCATTTAGAATTGTGTTCAGTTACAGAGGAAACAAAGCATCAAATAAAAACTGCAGTCTTCTTATAGCGCAGTTGGCTATTATGTCTCACCAGCATGAGGCTAAAATTTCTATTCATTGCTCAATTATTTTTTATTCTCTAGAAAATTCATTCACAAATATGGATCTATTCTCTGTATATACCAGACAACACTCAATGATGGACAAAACAGACATTATCCAAGATACCTTCGAGCGGTAATCTCTCCACAAACTCAGAAATCCCCTCACAGAAATATCACAGACTGTTCTGACTGTCATGATTTCTTTCTGTATGTATTAGTAAGGGATCCACAGAGGTGATTGTTTTCCTACTTTCTGGCCATGTATTACAGTGTCTGTGATACCTGGATCTTATTCTTGTGACTATTTCTTGCATGTGATGGATGACATTCCTCTGGCTGAATTTGTCTCAACTTCCTTCCACATTCTTTTTTATTGCACCAGTAGCATGATGAATTCCCTTACCATATGTCTCTATAGCAGGATTGAAAGTAGGTTGAAACATTTAACAATACTTTAATGAATATTCATACATAACTTATAACCGAACTTCTAGAATTTCTTTTCAGATCATAGAGAATCAATGCGTGAGTTCAGTTCCTAATCAATCTCTTAATGACAGGACACAGCTCATGTCACTAAAAGGAGGGTCCAAAAATGCTTGTCTTTTATTTAGGCCAATTGCCAGGTGTCCCAGGAGGGAAGTTATTATCTTCTTATCATATGATAAAACTTGCCAAGTTTACTTCCCATAACAGGACAGACTTCTGAGAAAATTCCACTTCCTTTAGCTACCACCCTTAGTGATGCCATATCCCTTCTAGATAAAACAGAACAGTTATACCAAAATGCAAGGAGTACTTGTGTTTCTAAGTCTGACTAACTTCACTTAGAATAATGTACTTAAGATACAGCCACACTGCCCAAAATGACAAGATATCCTCCTATTTTCATGGATGAATAGTATTCCATCAGTATACAATCATGTGTCAGTGAATGATATTTTGGTCAAAGACAGGCCACATGATGCTCCCTGATGGAGTCAGTTGACTCTGGCAGGACACAAACCCATGTGTTTGAGTCTCAGGTACAGGGGAAAACAACCAGTGTGAACAATTAAGCAAAAATAAAAAAGATGCTGCTTCCTGTTCTCTCTTCTTGACGGCCTGCTTGTTTTCATTCCTTCCCACACCTTTCTGTTTAAAAAAAATAAGGCAAACTATATACATAATGATGGCTCCAATAGATTATACCATCTAGCCTAGTTGTGTGGCAGGGAATAACATATATATTTGTGCAATTACACTCTATATGATATTACCATAGTGATAAAATTGTCTATTAGAAATACAATTTTATCATTGTGGGAATTGTAGTTTCATGGTTAAGCAAGGCATTTCTGTATATACCACCCTTTTGATCCATGTATCAATTGATGGAATTTAATTTCCATATCTTGGTTATTGTGAATACTGCTGCATGAAGCATGAGAGTGCATTTATCTCAAAAAAGAAGGGTAGAATTGTGTATATTACATGCTATATGACATACAGATAATGTGTCATTATACTCACTATAAACCTATATAATATTGTAATACAATGTTCCTTCAATAAAACATTGTTGAAAAGGATAGGTCATGGTGTATATTTATGCATACCCCTCTGCGATTGGCATAGTTTTACATGTAATGAAGACACCAAAACCAAAACATTGTTATTTTTTAGAATGTAATAAATTACAACTCTGTCCTCAGCAATTCACTTGGATTTTTTGCTTGAACGGAGTTTTGTTTTCATTCTAAAGTAAATTATGTTAATGAAGAGAGCTAACTGCTCTATATCTTAGTCCTTTGGCCCTGGCTACAGTAGCAACTCTGATTGTATTACATGGAGCCTTATACTTAGGATAGTTCAGAATTAAAGAGAAAGCAGAGATGGCTCTTCTCTTTGGAGCTATGTGCTAGATGGTACTGGTGTCTTTGGAGGAGCGACCTAACAAGGAAATATACTACCTCTCTCCCCACCTGTCTCCACATTAGCCACAAGTACTATTCTACCTTTCCTACTAAAGAACACAGGGAAATAACAGGGGGAGAGAAGTCGGTCCATTTGCCCCAAGGTGAGGGCAAATCTGTGGTATAATTTCTTCTCTGCTGTTTCCCCTGGATCAGGCTGCAACTATTTTCCATCTGCTCATTCATTATCCAAAATAAGTTAGAAATCATTCACATCACAAACTTTTTTCTAGGGAATCTGTTCTAAGGAAACATGATTAAAAAATGCACATGAAAGTATATGTTTCATTTGATTTTGAAACGATAGCTACATTAAAGACATTATTCAGAGCATCCTGGTGGACTAGTGGTTAGTTTAGCTGTCTCTAGCAGAATGCAGTCCACGCATATCCGAAAGACCCTGAACAGCGGAATAAAAATAAATAATAAGTGCTTCTTTCTCCTCTCTCTTCCTGCCTATGCATCTACTCTACTTCACTCCTGTTTATACCTTTCCTTTAAAAAAAATAATTCTTTCAAAATATAGTATTTATTAATATGATGAAACTACTTAGTTCACTTTGAATGATGAATGTGCAAATGAGTCTGATTAAGCATATTGAATATTATGCTAATATTCTGTACAGGAAAAATGATATTTATTTTATTATTTTCCCCTATTAAGTAATTTTTAATGACTGTCAAAGGACCAGTTGGATCTAATAGCCCACATCTTCCCAGAATCATATCACATTACCAAGAACAAAATCCAGATCTCCAAAACTCTGATGTATCCCCATTTGCAAATTCAAAATTGGCAAATAATTAATGAATAAGTACCAAGTGAAAAAGGAAAGTTCATTAAGAAATTTTTGAATGAACAGTAAATTGTCCATCAATAGATACGTGTATTTTTGTTATCAGTTTATGATTGAAGCAAAATATCCGATTTCACCTAGTGTTTTTCTTTTTCTTAAGAATTATCTCAGCAAATTAATCTTCTCTAATCATATCTGTATCAGTTCAGCCTAAGCAGAAAACAAGCAACTTTCTTTGTCTTTATTCATCATTTTTATGAAACAATTCCTTCCTGTAGGTACACATTCAACCAATATATTTGACAGTCAACTATGGGCAACTGACCCCACTAAGCCCTGGAGACACAGTGGCGAGTGGTTTTCACTCTAACCCAGAATCTCAAAAAAAAAAAAAAAATTGCACATCACACAGTGATCCGAACCATTTAGGATAATAATGCATACATGGAAAATGTTCCTGTACTATTTATGTGTGTGAGACTCAAGATAATGATTAGATCTACATTTTGTAAACTTGAAATGTGGGACAAGCCATCTCCCACAGAGTCGGCTTCTCAATAGTCCTTCCATCTCCAAGGCAACCAGAAAGTTTTCAAGAATTTAAAGATGTCTTTCAGCTTAGATTTATCCTATCAACTCCAGTGAACTTTGCATATAAAATTAATCTCTATCTATAATGGAATCAAGCATTGTGTTCCTTGTAACATCTATTTTTTTTTTTTTTGGCATTTCAATGTGGTCTCCCAGTAGCATTTGACAATTGTTTATAAGATGTTCACTTATTCTTTTATGTATTTATTTTCTACATATTCCCCACATGGATCTTTTCATCAAGGGAAGCTCTTAGTCTGTTTCGTATTTCTGCTTATTCCAGACAATGTGATCCTTTGATATCTGTTAGGGGTCCTTCATGAGTAGTATCAAAATACTCATAGAGAAATGGATGTAAGATGTGGAGGTATCTGAAAAAGTTTACCATTTTTTCATAAAGACATTTATAAATGAGAAGCAAGATAGTTTATTTCTTAAAATAAAAATAGCATTCAAGGGATTATGATAGTTTAGACTGTGATGCACTCTTCAATGGACTGTTCCAATGGTTCCTAATTGTTCTTTTTGTTATGACACTTAAAATAAGCATAAAATAAACAAATGCAGCTCATAAATATCTGATTCTTGAACTCTTCTATTACATTTTGTAGAAGCCCTTTATTTTGCCTGCTCTTTTCTCAGACATTGACTGAAAGAAAGAACAGTATATCATGCAAAAAAAATTCATAAAACAATTTAAATCTATTAAAAGATAATCTATAAGGGGAACCTACATATGTTGGCAATTATGCTCTCATTTTTTTTCAGATACTATTGTGGCCATCAAAAGTAATTTTCAGCATGTTATATGACTATTCAAATTATTTATATATACATAAGTTCTTGGTTATCAATTATATTTGCTATGCTTGGCTTAACATAATTGAATCAATACATAAATAGAAAATATTTGGAAGATATTCTAAATAGTTATGTTAATAAATACCAAAAAAATTTGGATATATGTTTATAAATGAATGGATTGAAAATTAGATAGTAGTGGATAAAGGTATAAATAGGTGGCAGATTTCTGTCTTTCAAAAATAAAATAATGTTTGAAAATGCCCAATTCTGAATAGATTGAGATGAGATATTCTTCTCAATATCTCAGAATTTTTCATTAGTAATAAGATAGATATGTGTGATAGAAGCTTAATTTCTTCAGATTTTTCTCTGATTCCAAGTAATTTCTTTTGAATTCGCGCAGTTTATAAAATATTACTTCACCTTGCATTTTCTGTCCTCTTTTCCTACAGAATTCACAGTAGACATATACCTTCTTTCTTTATTTCCCCCCAAAACCCTGAAACAACACTATAAAGTTGTAGAGGATATTAAAAAAATAGAGGATATAAAAAAAGAAAATATTGAGAAATTTCTCCTCCAAATATAAATTTCACTTTACACACTTCCCTACCCGCAACTACACTACCAACTGGCATGTCTCACTGATTAACTTTACTACAAAATTTCAGTTATCTTGTATTCTGTTTCTTCATCTTTCCATTCATATTTCTGTTTGCTATTCCCAAATCCATGTTAAAGCTCTGTGTGTACAAGTGTGATTCTTTTATTCCGTCTCTTTGTGTGAAACGTTTATCACCATTTTGTTCCCCTGAATACTCTGCTCCTTGCTCATATCTTTCCATTTCCAACTCTGCTTTTTATGCAGTGTCAGATGATTTTCTTTCACTCATGATGTTAAAGAGCCTAAACCTTTGCATTACAGCAGATGGGTTTATGAGCAGAACGCAGGCAACGCAGGTACTCTTATGTTTTTGACGAAAGAATGACATAAAAAAGAGAAAAATTTAGAGTTCATATTTGCTAGTAGAGAACTGAGAAGTCTGCCTGTAAAATTGTTGCTGCATTTCTAACCTAGCCCTTTTGGAGTGCTCTAGGTGACTGTGTGACCAACGAATTCAATAAACAGCCAAGAAATCATTCTCTTTCAGATCAGAGGAAAATTATTTGTGGATATATAGGATCAGAAAGCAGAATACTTGTGCAAATCATCTTCAGAAAATATTTGATATAATGTGGTAAGCGAACATCAAAGAAGAGAGAAGTAAAGATGAGACAAAATGTAATGCAGTCTTTCTGTAGCTCCAATTCTATGGATAAATAGCTAATATATACTTTTTGCTCTCTCAACATTTTAATAAGTTGTAATCAATTACCTATAATATAGATTTTCATTTGGTTTGTATAGAGTGACCTGTTTTCTTGATTGCCTTGTTATAGAAAATAAAGTGATACAAGTATACGCATACCATCAGTCATTTTTGCAAATGTTTTCTGGAAATATGAAGTAGCACCCCAATTTACATTTTTTTTTATAGATAGATATTTGGTAATTTCTTTTGAATATGTTTTCTGTTTTTTAAAATAAGATGAAAGTTGTACAACCTCTATAATTAATAGCATGTATGATAAATTTACTTGAATATATTCAAAGTTTCTCAGGGGGTTGCAAAATTCTATTCCTTGATACATTTTTTTTTTTTTTGGGATGTGTGTTTGACTTTGCTCCTATTTCAATAGCTCAAAATTTAGATATGAACCAAGAGACACATGAATCACATAGTACCAACTAATATTATAAGACTAGTGCTTTTTGTTAGTGGAACACATGTACGAGGATACAATGTAAAAGTAATAGTTCAGTCTATTTTATGATATTTCTTTACTGTGAGTTTTCAAGGTTTAGTTGTTCATAGAAAAAAGGTGCTGATTTTTTACTGTGGGAGAACAATACAGGATTTTTACAAAGATGAAGCCTCCAGAAACCTCACTTACAACATTGAAGCACAAATAATCATCTATTCTATTTATTTAAATTGTCTCTATTCATATATGGGCCATAGAGAAATTCTTTTTTTATGTGGCACTATAGTGATAGACACTTGTTTTCAGATAAGTATAGATAATTAAAAATAATGGTGCAGTTTAGTTTTTGTGTTTTGTTGTTTCTTTGTTTGTTTTTTTGTTTTTTTTAACAGGAAAAGTCATTCAAGGGAGAAGTGAAGGGTAGAAAATAGAGACAGGCAGGAAGAGGAAGAAAGTTTTTTATTTATTTTATCTAGTTGTTGTTTTACAGATGTTCATGTTGAGGTAGAGAAATGTCCATTTTAGAAAATAGTCCAAGGAAATCATGAGAAGACACAAACAGTAAGGGCATATTTTTTTATTATACTCACAGTGGAGATTCAATGGTGGTGGATCAGGGTGGAGTCCACCTTTCCATTGGCAGTGGTGTGTTGGGTAATGTAACTGCTTCTCAAGGATGGTGGATCGGGAATATTATGGCCCCACTGATGGGCATAGGGCTTCTTTATAAAGGGGTAGCAGCAGAGGGAGGATACTGACTGGGCAAGAATGGTCAATTAGGCAAAGACATCAGAATTCCAGGGCAGGACATCTCAGGTACAGTCAGTGCAAGTGGAGGCAGTTATCATCCCAGAAGTCCATCTGTTATGTTCACGTGCTCAGCACTAGTCAATCATGCTACCACATAGCTGTTCATCTTGCTTGTTTCTGTTTGCCCCAGAACACAAACCAGCATCCTCAGGAAACCTGTGGACTATACCCAACCACTACTTCACCAGAGCATGCCAAATGGTGCAGTTTCAAACATTTTTTTTTTAGATTTTGTTTAAATAAATGATTTGATGACAAATTGAGACACTTCCTTGAATGTTCAAATATGTAATGCTTAAAACTTTAAAAATAAGGATTTTTGTGCTTCCTAGGCATACAATACTTTCACCTCTTTGCTCATAGTATTTCAACTACGAAGATCATACAAAATCCTAAGCAATATAATCTAATATATTTTTCCTGAGCAATAGTTTACATCTTATGATTTCCATCCCTTTAAGTCAAACAAACAAAAAAAATTCACTTTAAAGTTTTGTAGATAATTGAAGAAAGTCAAGTTAACAAAGACAAAATAGACACATAGGAAGAAATTTCTGAGAAAAAAATTGTTTTCCAAATTTTTTTACTAGTACACACAGCCTATCCCCCAATAAATACTAAACATCTTACAAAGATTTTTCAGGATATGTCCTCTCCAAGTTTTTTGTGACATGTAGATAAACTTTCAAAAAGGTATTGGTTACTTATTTGTGGATTTCATATAAATTTGTGTCAATTATAAGTGCTAATTATATGTTTGTTTCTCTTTGCTACGTACTGACTTTGTAAATTCTTCATTAATATTCTGTATCAAAATTTTTCTATTACTTTGTTTTCAGACTAGAATAAACTTTCTAAGTGGTTTTTTTTACTCCGATGGCTACATCTTTTAAATGCATTGGTGTTGTTACCTTTTAAAAATTTCTGCCCATTCTATTTGCTTAATAATTATTGCTTTTAGGCCCAGTCAAGGAGTCAATATAACCTAGTATGCTTCCTCATTGTGGCTATGCAAGGGTCCTTCTTCCTATACTGGGTCAGCAGATTTCTAAAATCTGTAGTCTTAGTAGTTGGAAATAGTTAATTTTTTGTTTGTTTTGCATTAGACATATGATTCTAGGGAAAATGCATACACAGTTCTTCCAAGTGGTTCCTCAGCTTCAGATCCACTTTTGACAGTTTTAGTTCCTTTATTTTTTAAATGTCAAATTCTCAGCTACTACTCTCTGGACTTTGACCTTAAACCCAGAACCTGTCAGTACTTTAGTGTTAGTTCTGCTCCTCTCTATACAGTGTTGTTTCATTTTCAGCTCATAAAAAGTTTATCTTTGTTATATTGTTTTAGGTATTTTATTTTCAATTTTATCATAGATTTATATTTAAAACCAAAAATATTTATCAAAGAAAAAAATTGAATACCTTAGGAGGTTAACACTTTTTCTGAATTTTCAATGTGAGTCATGGCTTTCTAAGGAAAAACAACTAGGTGGACACTCAATCCCTAAGTTAATGGTTACCTTAAGGAGTAAACTGTAGGAGATGAGTCAGAAGTCAAGATGATACTTGAATGCACAGATATTCAGACCTCAGGGGGACAAATAGGGCTGAAGTAGGATTTGGGATCATATGCTATGCAGTCAAAACCACAACAATGAATTACAGTTAATTATAGAAGACTAATATATCAAATTTCATCAAAAATATGCTAAGGAAGTAAAGGAGAACTAATAAGAAAAAAAAACTACATTAATGGTGCATCTGATAAGATTATTCTCTGGTTCAGCATTTGTCATGAAAAATGGGCCCATTATATCAAATATCCATGGCCTTGTAGGTATCACATCTAAGTGGACCTAAGGTAACAGCAGTAGACTGCCCAGTGTCTCTATTATTCCATGATTTTCCTGTTACCTTCACTGTTTGTGTACAATGATCACATCCCTTATATTGTTCTAGCAAAGTAATATCTTTCAAGTAAATATCCATAAGACAACATTGTTTTAAATATATACATTATAGCAGAAATGTTTGTACTATTCTTATACTTAGAAACTTGTAATTCTCTGTCTTGTTTTGAAAAAAAATAGCCACAAAGTTATAAGCCACCTCTAATAAACCAATGTGGCAAAGTTGAAGAGAATTTTAAGATTGATTTAGAGAAAGCTACTCAATATGTTTGGTTCAAATACTTTTTATAAGCAACACATTTTAAACAACATTGTGTAAATATGGATTTCTTTGGGCTTCAATTTCATGTTTGAGATAATAACAAAGGCAATTTTCAGCATGTTGATCCCAAGAAAAAATATCTGGAAGAGGAAATACTTGAATTTGATACTTATTTAGATTAACTAAATTATTATGTGTATTTTAGATCCATAATTGGTAAAGTTTAGATTTCTCCAGCTGAATTTCAGTATATTCATTAATTTTAAATTATCTAAAGAGGAAAACCTGGAAAAGATTTTATCTATTATGAATAGTGTTAGGAATGATAAGCTCCAATTTTAAATTACTCACAGAAATTAGTTTTCAGGTATTTTCTCTAATTTGAATTTGAGTGTGATTGCTTCAGCTGTAATATATCATATACCTAAAAAACTATAACCTTAATTTATTACATTATGTTGTTATTGTAATAAACATCTTTTAAATACTGAAGATAGTCACGAATTAAAACAGAGGACATTTTAATTATTTTAATCTTATTTCTTGCATAATGCTCAATAAGGAAGGTTTTTTATGAGACACAAACTCACATTCTTTAAGTCCTTCTGCTTTTATTCATCAAGGAAAACTTAATTTTCCCTCATACTCAAAATAACATTCTTCAGGATATCATATACTTTACTGACAGTTTTTATGTTGGAGTATTTGGAAACTGCCATTCATCTCTCTCCGAATCTGCAGAGAAGTCTGATGACAGTGTGATGGGAGTGTTTTTTCATGTTATTTGTCCTTTTTTGTTGCTGTTGTTCATTTTTTCTTGGTTACATTTAGAATTATTTATTTTTCTTGAATTTTTGATAGTTTCACTATTATGTCTTCAGGTAGGTCCCTGTGTTTAGATGACCAGGTGTTCTGTTGTCTCTATTGACTTGTATATTCTGTTCCTTCCCTAGGTTTTGGCACTTTTTATCCAGTATTTCTTTGAACATCTAAGCTCCTTGTTTCCTTCTTTCTCTTCTCCTTGGAATACCTATGTTCTTCTATTCTTTTGCCTAACAAGGCTGGATAGTACTTGGGGTATTTCTTTGCTTTTACGGCTTTTCATTTTTCTTTCTTCTTTCACCTGGTTTGCTTCTACATTCCTATCTTCCAGATCACTAATGTGTTCCTCCATTTAGTCAACTCTGCTTCATAACTTTCTATAGTACACTTGATCTGGTTTATTGAGTTCTTCAAATTCCAAATCTCTCTTCATTTCTTACTAAATTCTTCAGTATCTCTTTCTGCTTATGAATTGTATTTTTGAACTCATTGACTTGTCTAGTCTCTTTCAATTCTCAGAACAGTTTTCCTGAATTTTCTTGTATCTCTTTGAGTTTCTTTATGATTGCTACTTTGATTTTTTTTCCATTAAAAAGATATAATCTTTCATGCTTTTGAATTTGGCTTCTGAAGAGTTATAGTGTTGCTTTGTGATGTCATAATAGCTTGAGTTCTAGGAGTATCCTGAAGAATCCATCTCCTTTCCCAAGTGAAACTTGAAAACAAGCTGTTTATCTTGTGTTTCACCAGCACATGGTATTATGACTTTAATTCTTCGGATCCTTGTATTCTTCCACGGTGAAGAGCCCTTGATGTGCCAATTGTGTGGATAATGGGTTTGGGGTAGAGGAAGGGCACACAGGATGTGAGTGTAGCTCTTGTTGTGGGTTATATGGGTAAGTATTGGAGTTGACCCTCCTCTCTGGAATGCCAGACCTGAGTTCTGGCATACTATCCCATGTGCTGCTGATATATTTCACTGTTTGAGCAAGATCCTAAAGTACTATGGCTCTCCAGAAATAACCCTTATTCTCTTACTATTATTAATCAGCCAACCCTGAGGTATGTAAGAGAGGGTCTGTAATGCTTCTCTCCTTATGGGACTAAATACAAATTTCCCATGTTGAACTTTGTTTTCTAGTGCCTATTTAGTGGCCCCTTTTGCCTTTCCTATCTTCTTTCTTTTTTTTTTTTTCTTTCATTTTTTTCCAGGAAACATTTTCTAATAAATCAGTCAAAACAGATTGCACATTTTAAAATCTTAAATTCTGTTGCTGGAGAGGCCAACTAAGACAGTGAGCAAATATGCCATCTATATCTCCAGCTGCATATAGATTTCTCTCTCTCTCTCTCTCACTCTCCACACATACACACACTCACACACACACACTCACTCACACACTTACACACTCTCACACACTCACATTCTCTCACACACACACTCTCACACACACACATACTCTCTCTGTGTATATATATATGTGTGTGTGTAGCGATGGCAACAGTGAGTGCAAAAACATACAGCTAATTGATTTTCTTCTCATGGTACAGCAGTCAGCATTTGCCTTAAAAAATTTTTTGCAGTTCAAATACTATAGAAATAATCATAAGATGTGTACCAATTGCTCAAATGTGATTGCAAAATTATTGTTCTTCATATTAAAAACACTAGTGATGCCACTGGAGAACTTACTGAGGGTGGGAAGGCACTTGTAACTGAAAATAAATGTTAGTTTGAAGTTTTACAAAGGAATCACATGTCTTTCCAGTGAGTAGAAATGCTTGAAAAATTCACAAATATAATATATTTTGATTTGATATTATCAATATGAATAATGAAAATGTATTTAAACTAAGGTATCTGTGTATCTGTTATAACTGTGGAGGTTTGTCACCCATATCTTCATGAAAAACCTGACTAAAGGCATAGTTTGCTGATGCCTTCAGTTGCAGCATTCATGCCTAAACTATACACATGTGAGATTTTTACTGACTAAGCATGATAGCAGTCTCAAAGTCATTTCTACTTAAATAGGAGGTGGGCTCTTCTAATCAACAATATTTGCCCTGCAGTCACCCACATTAATTTGACATTTCTGAGAAATTCTTACAAATGAACTATAGTCTGAGGTTATTTATACTAAATCCTCTATTCTTCCCCTTCTTTGTTGATAGGGGCAAACCTGTATCATACTCTAAAGGCTTGCCCTTCCCACACCACATCATTTCCCCTTTAGCAAACCAGTCATAGGTGTTTTTCCATCAAAATCCTCAGTATGTCTAGTTTCTTTCCATATAACCCAAAGTGCCAGAATATTTATACCTGATTTAATTACAGCTCACTTTGCTTATAGACCTCTTAGCACATGCAATTAATTTCCTCTCTTCTACTAAATTATAAAAGTGAATGCTTATTAATTAAATATCACCACTAAATATTTGGTGGTATTGAATATTTTCATGTATTCAGTTTAAAGATGGATTAAAAATCTTGGTGAGACTTTGCAATGATATGTATGTTATAGAGTCTTGATGTTGTTAAATAAATAGACACACCATAATCAAAAGTGACAGAGGTGAATATTTCTGCTTGAGGACATGTATGAATAGATTTCTAATAAAGTATTTGGTTGAATTTGACTCAGGAAGGCATTTTCTCCACTTATGTTGAAGGATTTGGACATGGTTTTAATGTCTTATAACGTGTATTTTGTTTCTTTGTCTAAAAAATAAAATTTTGAGAAAGTGTTAGATTCAAAGCCATTTAACTATGTGTGGTAGGAAGTTGCTTCTTAGGAGTTTCTGCCTTCAAAAGAAACTTACTCTGAACATTAAAATTCATGATAAATTTAAAGTAACAGATTCAGGCAATTTTAGAAAATGAATGCAACATTCATAGCACCACTTTAACAAGTCACTTAAAGTAAAAAATATCTTAGCTTGTATTATCAGTGTTATAAGAAAATGTTATCATTTCGTCTTTTATGTCATAACTCAGGGAAATAACTACCCTTGCCAGACAGTTTGCTTCAATATAATTTCTATAACTAATGGTTTTAAAAATATATTTTAGACTTTTTTCTGACTTTAATTCTTATATAAATATGCTCAAATTTACTGTGTCTTCTTAACAAATTAGAGAGATAGAGGAAGGAGAAAATAAACATGGTCAGACTTTTTTGCAAGGATTAAAAAATTTTATGTTTACTTTTCCTACGATATTCACAATTTATAACTTTTTTAATATACCGAAATCATCAAAGAATTTTGACATAGTCAAGTATATATTTGTATACTTATCTAAGTACATATCTCTAATTGGCCTTATGATAAGTAACAAATGCCCATTCCTTTGATTATTAAAAATAATAAAATATTCTCATTAGATGAATGCTATTGTCTTCTATCATTAAAAACAAATTCAGTTAAAATATAGGTTATTTGCAATAATCAAGATATTGAAACATTACCTTTTCTATTATATTTTTATTCTTTTACAAGAGTTTAATTTTTATTCTAAGTATATTTTATTGATGTTACAGAAAACAACCACAATCCTTATCTCCTAGGAAATCTGTTGATTTTGAACATTTAAATATTTCTCGATAATACAACTTTATGTGACTCAAAATGTTTTTGAAAGCGATTTGATTATGAAAATTATTTAAATGTAAAATATATCTTTTGTTCTCTATCTATTCTATAATTTAATTTGATATCTAGGAAAGTTAAACTACAAGTCTCTTAACGTTAATGGAGGTTTTAAGTATTACCCTTTCTTCAACAAGGACAGACTTTTTGAACAACTTCATAAACACTACTTTTGGTCCTACAATAAACTTCCTTAAATTCCTTTACATTACAATAAATGCATTACTTTTATATTGTAAATATCATCCTTGAGAGTTTACATTATACTAAAAATAAAAATATATAATTAATTGAGAATGCAAACTAAAATTGTTTAGAAGCAAGCTAAATTATGATTATTGTATTCATATACTGTATAAAATGTTGAGAATTTTCTTTTTGTCTCATCTCAGATACAGAAAATAAGGAAAAATAGGACATACTGCCAATATTTACAGTATTCATACATTAAAAAATACATAACAAAACTGTTAAGTAGCAAAGGAAAGAATACATAAAAATGTAGAAGAATAAGAAAGAGAATTCACTTGTCCTCTTCATCCACTATTTCTTCTTTTATTCCATATGCTTAGCTATAATTCAGTGTTTTACTCTAAATATAATACTGTATTTAGAATTATTTACAAGGAATGGATTACTTTATTGGACTGTAGAAACAATCCTCCCCATATGCATTGCCTACAAAAGTTTTACTATTCATAATAATTAAAGACTACTTATTTTGAGTCCTTAAAATATTTTTGAACTACTTAGAAGACACTTTTTTGAGCAGGTTTAATCATTTGAATATCGTATCTTGGTTTTTAATCCGAGTACTGATGTGATTGCATATTTGTGTGAAGGTTTGATAATTTGCAATAATTCAAATAACTCAGCATCATTTGGATACGATACGCCCATCTCTAAGAATGCCTCTGGTTGTCAAGGCAGTAGACATATCTTCAGAAATTAGTTTATCGTCTATGAGATAATAGACATCAAGCATTTGTTGAATGATTGCATGTATTAATAAATATATAAATTGTTGAACATCAGAGTTAGCCTTGTTATCATTCTCAAATACCTCAAAATTAATGTTTACTTTTCTCTGTTTTTATTTCAAGATTTATTTTCATATTCGCTGTATAAGAAGGCAACAATATCTTCTTTACGCTAATGTCTTTGCTAACGAAGTCACTTTTCATTTGTGAATATAACTTTCTCAAACATCAGTAGCTAAATCTAGTCTGTCTGAATGTATTAAACAATATGCGAGTTTTCATATGACTCATGCTAGATTTGTTGAATGCTTATAGCTATCACAAGCTTTTCAATGCAAAGGGAGAGAGAAAAGGAAAACAAATAAGATTCCCTTCCCTAGATATGACATGGAGGTCCAAGAAACAGAGAGAATACTAAAATGTCTTATGTAGAAAGATCTGCTCTTAGTCACATCATAGTAAAGCTAACAAAATACAAGAACAAGAACAGCAAACTGCACAAGACTGCTAGAGAAATTATCATAGCCTACAAAATTACACCTATCAGATTTATCAGCAGAAATGCAACAGGTCAGGAGAGAGTAGAATGACATACTCAGAATACTAAGAGACAAAAAACTACCAGTCAAGAATATTCTACCCTGAAAAACTATCATTCAAATATGTTGGAGAAATTAAAGTATTCAATGATAAACAAAAGTCAATGTATTTTTTCATTAGCAAGGCTTCCCAAACAATAAATATTTAATGGGGTATTACAACAGGGAAAATGAAGACAAATATTGACCAAACCTCTAGAGAGTGATAAACAAAAAAGCAAAAGCAGAAACAAAGACAAGACCAACTGAAAAAAGCAAAACACAACAAAAACCATTATCAAAGGCTAGAAGAAAATCTTGAGATCTGTACAAACCTATAAGAAAATGACATTAGCTCAAAAGACTATCATTGAGTAGTAGTAAAGTTAGAGACAACATATGTGATGACTATAAAATCCAATTCTAAAAGAGATACATAGCTGGGAAGTAGATGAAATTAATAGACTAGATAATGGAAACCATCCTGAGGACAAAACAAATATAAATAAATCGAAAAATGAAGCAATAGAGAAAATCAACATAAAGTCTCAAATGGTGGTAATTCTCTGCATTTCAGCTATCAAATTAAATGTGAATGGAATTGACTCATCAATAAAAAGACAGTGGCAGGATGGATCAAAAAGAAGACCCATCAATATTAAGACTATAAGAAACTAACAACAAATCCAAAGATAAACAGGTTGAAAGTCAAGGTCTAAGGAATCAAAGCAACAGTTATAAAAGGAAATCAGGAACCATGATAGTAATATTATATAAGAAAAACTTCCAACTAAAAGATGTCTTGAGATAAGGATGGACACTACATTATGGTCAAGGGGGATAATCCTTCAAGAAGAAACAATTAGAATCAACATATATGCACCCAATATAGGACCATCTAAATATATAAAATACTGGTGGAATTAAAGGAAAACACTGACAGTAATACAATAATAGCAGGGGATTTTAACACTCCACTTATACCAACAGATAGCTCATTCAGGCAAAAAAATCAATAAAGAAATAAGGCCCCTTAATGAAAAAAAATAGTTCATATGTATCTTACAGATATATGCAGGCTATTCTACCCAAACTATATATATATATATATATATATATATATATATATATATATATAATTCTCAAGTGTACATGAAACATTCTCAAGGATAGACCACATCCTGAGACATAAAACAAGTCTAAGCAAATGTAGAAAGACTGAAATTATAGAAATTATCTTCTCTGACTAAAGGGAATGAAATAAGAAATGAATGAGAAGAACAAAACTGGAAGAACTATAAATGTGGAGATTGAACTACATGCCTCTTAACAGCTTCTGGATCAATGAGGAAATCAAAGATTAAATTAAGACTTATCTGGAAAAAGCAAAAATAAAGAGATGAGCTACAAACTTGTGGGATGGAGCAAAACAGTTCTGAGAGGGAAGTTTATAATCATGGAAGCACACATCAAAAACCAAGAGAGTTTCCAAATTAAATAACTAATGAAACACTCGAGGGTAGTAAAAAGAGAACAACAATCAAAACCAAAAATCAGCAGGAGAAAATAAATAATGAAAATTAGAGCAAAAATAAATGAAATTAGAAACAAAATCACCATCCAAATGATGAATTAATTTAAGAGCTGGTTCTTTGAAAAAATAAACAAAATCGATACAGCCCTAGGGAGACTTGCTAAGAAAAATTGAAAGAAAACCCTAATAACAAAAATGAGAAAGAGGTGAGATTATAACTGATATCACAGAAATACAAAGAATCATGAGAGACTATTATGTGCATTTAAATGCTAGCAAATCTGTCAAAAATAAAGAAAAGTTTGGATTTCTATAACCCTATAACCTCCCAAAATTGAACCAGAAGAACTAGAGCACCTTGAACAGAAAAATCACAAGCACAGAAATTGAAGCAGTAATAAAATATTTCTCCCCAACACAAGAGTCCAGGTTCAGATGACATCATTATCAAATTTTACCAGACATTCAAAAAAGAGCTAATCTGCATCTTAATTAAACTACTCCACAAAATTGAAGAGGATAGAATATTCCAAAATTCAATCTATAAGCTCGTATTACTCTGATTCCAAAATTAGATGACAGAATCAAAGAAGAAAATATGGACTAGTATCACTGATGAATATGACATCAAAATCCTCCACAAAATCATGGCAAACCTATTCAACAGCACATTAAAAAAATATATTCAGCACAATCAAACTGGGTTTATTCCAGGGATACAAGGATGTTTCAATATACACAAATTAGTTAATGCAATCAAAGTAAAAAACCATATGATCATCTAAATTGATACATAAAAACCTTTACCAAGATTCAACACCCATTCATGATAAAAACTATCACCATAACGGATGTGGTAGGCACATACCTAAACATAATAAAAGCAATATATACAAAAGCAACAGCCAACTTTATAATCAGCAGTGAAAAATTGAAAGACTTTCCCCTAAGATCTGGAACAAGACAAGGTTTCCCAGTTTCACAACTGCTATTCAAGGTAGATTTGAAAGTCTTGGTTAGAGTAATAGACAAGAAAAGCACACTTAAAAATCTGAATTGGAAAAGAAGAAATAAAACTATCATTATTTTCTAATAACATTATATTATACCTAGAAAATTATACCAAAAATCACTATCTAAAAACTGTTAGAAACAATAAATTAATATAAATAAATGAATACAAACAATTTAGTATAGGAAAAAGAAATTAAGAAATACCATTCACACTAACACCAAGACATACAAAATACCTGGCAATAACTTTAAAAAATGGTGAAAGACCTAAAATGAAAACTACAAGACTTCCACAAAGTAAATAGAAGATACAAAAAATGAAAACACATCCCATATTTATGGATTGAAAGAATAAACATAGCTAAAATGGCCATTCTCCTCAAGGTAATATATAGATTTGAAGCAATTCCCAACAAAATTCCAGAGAAAATTTTCAAGGAATTTGAACAAGCAAGATTGAAGTTTGTTTGGAAATACAAAAGGTCTTGAATAAACAAAGCTAACCTAAGAGGGAAAAAAAAAATCAACAGTGGCAGAATCACACTGACTTCAAATAATACTATAGAGTGATAATCATCAAAACAATATAGTACTAGAATAAAAACAGACACAAAGATCAGTGAGATAGAGAAGAGAGCCCAGAAATAAAGGCATACCTATATGGACAGTAAATCTATGACAGAGGATCCCAGAGCTTACAATAGAGGAAAGAAATTCTATTCAATGAATGGTGTTGAGAAAATTGGACAGATACCTCTAAAATATGACACTAGAATACTCATTAGTACCATATCCAAAAGTTAACTAAAAATGGATCAAAAACAATAAAATACTTCATTAGAAAATGTAGGTAGAACACTTTTTGTCATCAAACTCAAAGATGTCTTTGCCAGGACATATGAGAAATGAAACTGAAGAAAAATCAAAACAAAACAAAACAATTAGGATTATATCAAATTTTAAAAAAGAAACTTCTGTACAATAAAATAAATCAACACCCAAAACAAAAAGGGCAACCCATGGAGGCATGTCCTGGTGTGGTAGTGGTTTGGTCAACTACCTCTGGCCACATACATTCTAAGTTCCTGGGTTTACATCCCAGGTCAGGGAGAAAACCCAACATGTACAACTAAATAAAAAATAAAATGCTTCTTCATTCCTCCTCTCTCTTATTTCCTACATGCCTACTTACTTTCATTCCTACCTATACCTTTTCTTAAAAAAAAGGAAGCTCATGGAGTTGGATAAGATATTCACACAACATACATCAAATAGGAGCATAATCTCCAAAATATATGAAGAATTCATATAACTGATCAATAAAAAATCAAATGACCCACCCAAAAAATTGGTAGAACTAATAGGCATCTATATAAAGAATACAAACAGATGGCCTAAAGACACATAAAAAATGTTTTACATCACTCATCATCAAAGAAATGCAAATAAAAATCACAATGAGATATTACTTTATATCAGTGACAATGGTCTATGTCAAAAATAATAGAAACAAAAAGTTATGAGGGAGTATGGAAGAAAAAAGAATCCTCCTACAATGATGGTGGGAATGAAAACAAGTACAAGATCTTTGGAAAACAGTATAGAGATTACACACAAAAAAATAAAGATGCATCTACCATTTGATCCAGCAGTACCATTCTTAGGCATATACTCAGAGGACACAAAATTTCTAATAAGAAAACTATTTCTGCACCACTTAGTTGGTACAGTTCATTATAGTCGAAATTGGGAAACAACCTAAATACTCATTAGCAGATGATCATATGAATAAGTTGTGGTATATATATTCAATGGAATTCTATGCTACTATCAAAAACAAAGGAAGGTATGTCATTTTTAATATCTGAATCTGGAAAGTGTCAGGTTAAACAAGATGAGGCAGAAATAAAATGAGAAGTACAGAATGGTTTCACTTATATGTGAAATGTAATAAAATAAAAAAAAATCAACAAATACCAACAAAACTAACAGGGCACAACAGTGGTTACAAAGTTTGTGGGAGGGATGAGGGAAGACAACAGGGTGAAGGGTGGTGAGAAAGGACATTAAAGTCAGGTAGTGGGTGTGGTATGGATACAGATTTAGATGCAATCTGAATAGCCTAAAATGAATATAACATTCAAATGATAGAAATAATAAATGTCACCACTGAAAAAAAAACACATCATTTAAATACTGTGACCTATGGAGGTGACTTAGATTTTTTTTGAGTTGGTTCTGGGCTGATTTAATCCTAGATTGCTTGCCTTGCCCAGATAGAATTCATTGACAGTTAATTCTTTCCACTTTTTCACACTGAATAAGTTGTTCTTGTATTACTATAATGTTAACTATCCTCAATCACCTAGAAAATTAATTGATTTTAAAAATTGTGATTATTTTTGTTTCAATTACTAGAAACATTATTCTGGTTTTTGATATCCTTAACAAAGAACTATTTGTCTTTTATGATGTATTTGGTTGAGAGTTTTATCATATTTTTTATGTCTCTGTTAAGAAGAAATTTTCAGAGTTCCATTCTGAGTAATGGTCAAACAGTTGACACAACATAAATGGAAAAAACAATTTAAGAAAACTGTAATTAATAAAAGGTAATGGATCAACTTCTGGATGGTTAACTCAATAAGATGTACTTCCTGGTCGCTCCCCACAGACACATGAAAAAAACAAAAAAAGCACCTATTTTTCTGAGACAAACACCAAGAAACTACAGGCTCTTCAGCTGGAGATAGAACGGTTGAGGACTAACAGTGGGTGAGGGCAACTGGTGCAGTTCTCAGCTAAGCAGCGATTTAGATTTGGGACAGAGCTTGGGAGTCTCCAGACTTGCAGTGGGGTAGAGGCTAGGGATTATAGGATCAGCTACAGAGGCAGAGAGATGTGGTCAGTGGGGCTGAGATGCAAAAGCCACAGAGCAGCTGACTTGGGAGGGGGTGAAAGGAGTGCCAGCACAACAGGAGCTGAGCTGAAGCCCAGGTAGTGAAACTGCTCTGGGTGCAGACTTAACAGGAAATCAAACAAAACCCCTCCCACAACCATTTCAGGCCAGAGCCTGGAGTCCACTGAGAATAAATCCCTCCTATTTCATATTTGCCCACCGGAAATCCCACCCATTGGATGCCCCACCCTTGTATTACAGTGAAAAGGCAGCCCCAAACCTCAATGCTACATGCTAGCGCCACCTTGTGGGTAGAGGCTAAACTGCAGCCTGATTGCCAACCCTGCACAAGTCAAGCCTACGGAACGCCAAGGAAACTTAACCCTCAGAAATATAAACAGAATGCAAAAAATATTGAGAATATTAAAGGATTATAAAGCATTAAAAAACAGAAAAACAGTAAGATAGCACGTATTAAAAATGAGGAGGAAGAGATCAAAAATGTGAATAGTTAGAATGAGTGGAAGACTAATATGTTTTCAAATAAAATCAGGTAATAAACATAGAATTATGGATGCTAACATCAGGGTAACCTCAAAATACATCCCCAGGGAGAAAACAAAGAAGAAAACAAAAGGCAAATCAGTCTAAACATAACTGCACCCATCTGACCTAGAAAGAGAACAAAGTCATCTTCTGAAGCAACATAGGAAAGACAAATTATAAAATGACATTGAGCAGTTATGTAATAACCCTAAACGTTAATGGACTGAATTCAGTAGTCAAATGATGCAGAGTAGCTTAATGGATTAAAAAGTATAACCCAAACTTCTGTTGCATTAAGGAAACCCACCTGCTTCCAAAATTGAGTGACGTACCCTTGTGGCTCAGGTGGCTAAGGCACTTAAGAGACATACCATGTAAAGCCCAGGAGACCTAGGGTTGGGGTGTGGAGAGAACTAAACAACACAAAAAAAATGTGCTAACTAAATAATAATGCATGTGTGTAGAACAATATTCAAAATCTATAAGGATAAAGTAAAAAATCAATATTCTCTCCTATTTATGATGACCTGATGCATACATAGCCTTCTAGAAAAATCTCTGGATAGGCAAGTGTATGTACTTTTGTGTATATGTATAGGTGTGTGTGTTTGAATGCATGTGTATATATACATGTATATGTATGTAAGTACATTTTTAAAGAGGAAAGCAAGCAGGAAGGAAGGCAGGTAGGCAGCAGGATGGAAGAAAGGGAGGAGGAAGCTTTCATTTATTTATATACTAATTTCAGTTGTTTGCACTGGTTATGGTGCAAACTTAGGTCCTTGGGTTATATGTGAACTGGTTCCCAGGTACAGGCTTAACATCTAGGTCACCAGGGTGTGCCTTACATAGTTTTTAATGCAAAAAAATAGAATACTACTGCATCTTTTTTCTTTTTAAAATATATTTTGAAAGTCTTTCTATATTTATCCATTTTAATTCATTTATTTACAAATATTTATTGAATGTCTACCATGTGTCATGCAATCTTAAGTGGTAAAGATATAGCAGTGAAATGAAACTTTTTTAAAAGAAAAGTTGCAGGCAGGAGTAAAAGCAAGTAGGCAGGTACACAGCAAGAGAGAGGAGGAAGAAACATTTTATTTTATTTTATTTTGGGGGTAAAATGAAAGCAGGAATGAAAGAGAGTGGGTAGGCAGAAAGAGAGAGGAGGAGGAAGCATCTTTATTTTTATTTAGTTGTTTACACTGGTTGCTTCCTCCTGAACCTGGGACTTCAAAATGGGGTTATGTGGCTTGCTCCTTTGGAGGAAATTGATCTGTCTCTTGTATTGGGGAGAATTTTTTTATTACTGCTTCAATTTCTGTGCTTGTGACTTGTCTGTTCAAGATGCCCTAGTCCTCCTGGTTCAATTTTGAGATGTTATAGGATTATAGAAATCGGTCCTTATTTTTTTATCTTTGACAAATCTGTTAGCATTTGAATGCACAGAGTAGACTCTCATGATTCTTTGTATTTTTGTGATGTTAGTTATAATCTCACTTGTTTCTCACTTTTGATATTATAACATATTTATAGTTAAATAATTAGAGGGATGTAGTATAGTGATATATAACCAGATTTAAAAAATCATATTTCAAAAGTTATGAAAATGTGCCTCATAAAAATAATATTCTAAAAATAAGGAAAACATCTTTGGTTTCTAGTTCCAAGTAAGAATCTTGGACGTTGTCTCTAACAACAAATATGAAGCTGAATAGAATGATTAATAAAGAAGTTTTCTTGGATCCTTAAGTTCAATAAGAGCACAGGACAAACTGTAGCCCAAAATACTGGAAAAATAGCAAAGTACAGACAAGAATGTCACAATTGGAAACCACTGTGTGAACCAGGGGTAAGCAAAATTAAATTATAGTGGACTTTTGGTTGGAAACTCAACGTTTACAACACAAAGAGTTAAAATTCACAGGGAGATCCAATCAGCGGATAATGAAATGCTACTGCAATCCTATGATCTTGGACAAAGTCCTAAAATTGTTCATCTTAACTACTTGCAGGTATGCAGAGCATTAGGTATTCTCATTCATCGTTGGTGGAGGTGAAAGATAATATACTGATTTTGGGAGAAATTTTTCTAACATTTACTAACCTAAACCTAGAATTAGTATATTATCCAGTAATTGTAACCAATTAATGCAAGTTATATTCACCTCAAAACCTGGATGAGAATGGAAGAGAGCTATTAAAGCACAAATATACACGGAATGACCTACATAAATATTAGCAAGTGAAATAAACTAATCTGAAAGCACTACACTTCATGATTCGAATTATATGGCATTTAAAAAATATATATATATATAAACTATAAAGGCAATAAATATATCCATAGTTAGTTTTCAGGGGTTATGGAGAAGAGATAAGTAAGATGAAATAGGTGAAATGTAGTAAATATTTAGGTTGGTTTAACTATTCTATGATACCAAACTGGTGAATACATGACTTTATGCATTTGTTAAAAACCAAAGAACTATGACAGAGGTGCTTTAAAAAATCATTTAGGAATTTGAATAATGTAGGGAGGAATATAAACTGAAGCAAAATAATCTATTTTTATATATATATATATATGCAACAATATTGTTGAAGTGGATGGAGGGAAACAGTGTTGGCATATAATTTTAGAAATGTCTAGGATCTATAAAACTAAAAGCAAAAATGTGCACTGAAGCACTGAATTCTAAGTGATACATTTCCCTCATATTTAGCGGTTAATTCTGGTATTATAAATGTTTATTGAAATAGAAAAATTAAGTGAAGTGTAGCTGGTAATAGAGGATTCTCACTGTTGGAGTGGGAATTTACAGATTAAACAAGGGAAGGAGGTTAGAATGACACATGTGATAATTTTTTAGAATTAAAGATATCGCCATATACTGAGGCTTAACTTAATAAAGGCATCGATGATTACATGAGAAATATTTATTGATGTGTCTGTATTCCCAGCATAGTATATTTACATATTTTTCCTTACTTTGCCATCTGAGACTTCCTAAGGCAATGACACTCCAGTAGCAACGGGGTGAAGGAAGAAAAGGAAAGAAAACACACATACACACACACATCAGAAAATTGATCGTTTTGTAGCAACATTTTAAATAAAAAAGCAAATAAATCAACAATTGACTTTTTAAAAATGTCCAGGTTTTCAGAAATGTAGAATAGTTTAAGAAATTGTCACAGACAAACAGAGTTTAGAGATGTAGGGCAAACGCTTCTAGGGAGATGTGATGATTTCATGGGGAAGAAAAAAGGAAATGAAGAAAAAGCAAGGAAATCACAATGAAGTATGGACTTTAGTTAATAATAATCTATTGATATTTTACTATTTTCTCAGGGTTTATTTTCAAATCTAAGACTTTTCCAGAATTAAAGTCAACAAAAATGATTAAGATTAAAAAATGAAATTTATTATCAAGTATAATATTGAAACTTAATTATCCAAACCGATTTCAAAATTCTCATTCCAGCTTTGGGCCTTCCGACTTTCCCTTCTACAGGTGGAACTGAAGGTTTCTTCTCTACCAATACCTCTCCTCTTCTGTTCCTACATCGAAATTGTCTTTGTTGCCTTGGCATTTTCTGAGATAAAATAGAAACATTTTAGAGATTACATTTCTGACATTTAAAGATCATTAAAGAAGGAAGATCTTGGATTAAAGGTGAAAGATTATTTTTAGAGGACAATTTTGACATCATATATGTGGTCAGTATACAGGTAATAAATATTATTTCTATTAGCAAGGATCATGTAGTCAACTATAATTTGGTGCCTGTTGAAATTTCCTTATGAAACCAATGACCGCAGCTACCAATTAATTTGAAAGTCGCTTTCTGCAAGCAGAGAGCAGCTGTTCTCTTTCACAAAAAATACTGAGTCATCTAGAACTGCCTTGTCAAGTATGCTTGGAAGTTATGACATCCCTGATAAGGATGTCTCTGGTCAGTGAATATGAGTATATAAAAAATTCCAGGTACCAAGTCAGAATGTTTAATTAGTACCTTTAATACTTCTGAGCTCTACTTGGTATAAAAATAAAGATGGACTTTAGTTAATCCTCTGGTTTTTTTTTTGTTTTTTTTATTATCGATTTGGCATCTTCTCCCAACTACTGTCACCTTTCATCCAGGTACACTCCATCAATAATCATACACAGAAATCTCTATTTTAGGGTCTACTTCTAGGGAAGCAACCTATGAGAAAGCAGAAAGATACCATCTGCTTTGCACCAATATCTCCTTTCTTTCACTGATGTGGACTCATTCAATTTCAGTCAATTTCTTATGATGAAGTCACCTCACTTCCTCATGATAGGATTTTCATGGCAACCAAAAAAAAAATCTTAGATGTATTCTGATATTTTTCATCTGAATGAAATTCAAAACCAATAAACTTGCAGTGTTCATTTACAGAGAAAAAGTTAAATATATTTATATAAATCTACATTTATATATCTGTATATATTTCACAGACTCAATACAATAATAAATATGCAGATACCAATAAGGCAAGATAATATATTTGTAACTACCTGTGCTAATATCACCATAAACAAAGATAATTTATTTTAATATAACAAGATACACAGGCTAAATCTGCTTATTATTTTTTTAGAATTTCACTAAAAAGTCACATGACTGAATACAAGCTTTATGACAATAATAAAGAATGTCTGTACCATTAGAGAAGTTAGGTTTCAAAACTGCACTATTCATTTCAGTTCTTTTTGGAAGATTAATTTCTTTTTTAGAAATAAAGAGAAAACTTGGAGGCTTTTGGTCCCAGTAATTAAATGCAACAATAACCTCGAAATGTGTATTGCTGCCTCCAGTAGGGTAATTTATTCTTTTTGAAGATTGCTTTGCTGTGGACGGAGCATAGTTTAAATCCTGAGTATGTGGAGGACAGCAGTTGGCATGTGCTCTTCAGTTTGACAACTCAACTTCAGTTTTACACAGCTCAGCACATCTTTATTAGTGCTCCCAACCGGGTTATAGCTCAAACAGAAGGATTCATGCTTGAGGATTTGTGAGCAGTGGAGTCAGTAGGTGGAAAAATTCTATAAAATGCAGACTGTTAAAAGTGGCATAACATTTTGTGATTTCTTATTCCTACCCCAAAGAGTAATTCTAAAATTAACTTTGCTAAAATAATTATTTTTTGATTAAAGTAAAACAGTTATTCTTTAATTGCAGTAAACATTCTTCAACTATATACATGAGATACATGTGAATATATTATACAGATACATGAAAAAAAATATATATGAGAAACAGTGCTGAGTCCTGTATTTGCAGAAAAGCATGAGTCAAATTATGTTTAATATTTTCTTTAAAAATATACCTAGCTTAATTCTTTATGAAGCTAATATTCATCTTTTTTTCTGTTCATGTAGAGACATCTTTGACTTCTGTTTTCTTTCATTTTAAATTATAGCTCTCAATTTAGCATTTATTTTAAAATATATTCATTTTTATTTCTTTTCTTTACATTATGATATATATATTTTTAGGATATTGAATTCATACTTCAGTCTGTGTGCATTTCACAACACACTTATCACTCGAGTTCTGATGTTCTCTATCATCACCTTATTAACTTCTCATTTCCCCTGTCCCAACCACCTCCCAATCCTCTGGTAATTGCAGTGCTGTATCCTGTGAGTTTTGTTGAGATGTGTCTGTTTTATTTCATTATTTTCCACATATGAGTGAAACCATCCTGTACCCATACGACCCCTCTCTCTTTCATTTCATTTAGAGTGATAAGCTCCATTCTATCCAGAGTGTTGCAAAAGGCACAATTTTGTCTTTTTTTAATAACTGCATAGAATTCCATAGAGTATATAAACCACATCTTCTTTATCCAGTCATTTGTTCAAGAAAATTTTAGCTTGCTACCATGTCTTCATTATTGTGAATGGTGCTGATATGAACATAGGCATACACAGATTTGCTAGTAGTATTTGGGTATATGCCTAGAAATAATATTATTGAGTCAAATGGGATTTCCATTTTCATTCTTTAATGAATCCCCATACTGTTCTACAATAAATTACAATCCCACCAACATTGTAGGAAGATTTCTGTATTTTTAAATTGCAGTCTTGGAGTAAAATCAGGCAGAGATTATATCATCTTGCAGTACACTAATTATTTTTCCATTGAGGTATTTGCATTAGCATATTGCTATATTTATAATGATGTCATGATAACTGATTTCTCAGTGGGGAAAAGATAAGAAAAAGATCCCGGTGAGGATCAAAAATAAAATAAGGAAACAGGTGTATATTATAGTAGTTGACAGAGCTGGTCAGTCACAGATTTGAATCTCTAGTGAGATGTGCCTTCATTATAATCACATGTGAGCAACTCAATGTAAGAGAATATCACTATTATCTACCTTTCTTACATCTTCAACTTACTAATTAGAGATAGTGAAAGTAACCTCCATCTTCATGTTTTTGTAGAAAGATGATTGGACTGTGTTGCAAACTCCTCCCAAATTCTTCACTCATAAAACTTGAAGAGAAGAAATAAAACTGTACCTGCTGATGACTTTGTGTATAGAGGACTGGCATAACTCCCTGTTCATAGTTTTTAGGTTATTTTTTATCATTCTGAATTTTTTTTGTTTTACCTGAGGCTGTATTTCCCAAAGAACCGAGGAGGGTGGATGATTGTGAACACCAGAGCTTCTATTCCCTTGGGATCCACAAGTTCAGCAGCTATCTAACAAGTGATTCAAGTCTCCTGTGTGTGTGCAGATGGGGAGAGGTGAAGAACGCAAATGACATAGTGAAATCTTCCTACAAAAATGCTGAATTCTTAGTATATGTAGACCAATGATTCTTTATAGAAATTGCCTATGGAAAAATTTTACTAGAACATCTCTGGTATAATATTTTAATGGTAAATAAATCACCATATTCAGATTTATAGAAGAGCATGACTACTTAATAAATGCTATATAAACTATATTAACATATGTGAATTAAAGCAGTCAGGAAGGAAGGAAGCATGGGAAAGAAGAATTATTTATCTATTGATTTGTTTTATTTTGTGTTTTCACCCTGCTCCCAAGTTGTGAACCACGATCATTGGATTTTACATGGTCAACAAGCCAGCGTATCAGCCACCCAAGCCATCTGGATGTGTCAAAATGGAAATAACATTTTAACCTGAGTTAGATCAAACATTTTCATCATTGTGAAATTTTACCCAAAGAGCACACAGAAAAAAAATATTGTTAATTTCCATTAAAATTAATGCAACTTACACTTCAGTTTTTTGAGAAAAATTAATGCTTTGAAGAATATGTGCATTTTTTCTAATTCAAAATAAAAGCTGTGAAAATAAAATTGAGCATGCTAATTCATTCATAACAAATTATTTCTAGTCTGCTATAGCTATAATTAGAGTTGACTATTCTTTTAAGTTTGGAGAAATAATAAAGGTTAACAAGGAACATTTTTTAGTGTTTAGTTGTGCATATGTAAAAAATAAGGAAAATGACACCTGATAACATCTGTGGTACATGTAGATCTTACACACAACTGTAACGCTTAACTTTCTGAGATGCACAAAAATATTGCAATGTTGACAAAATACAAACTTATCACTGTATCACATCATTTATTTAAGAGATAATAAAATTTTGTATGGCAATCATAAAATTTTGCAAACTTTTGGTTAATATAAAGACTGTGAGAATACCTAAAGGTATCAAATAGATCAAATAGTGAATGAAATTGGATACTGGAGTTGAAGTTTATTGTGTCATTCAGTACTCAATAATTAGGTCTAGTGTTTTCTATGCAGTATGTTTGTAATACTGAGGAGTTGACTCTATAATTGTTTCTCTAGAATGTGTTGAATCTACTAAAATGAAGTAAAGTAAGGAAGACTAATATAGAATTCATATGAGTGACAATGACATTTATAATACCATGGGGATAAAATAGCAAAAGTACATTTCATTAAATAAACTAAAATAAATATAATAAAACAAAATATTGATCATTTGAACAGTGGTTTTTCTATCCATGTGTCGTACGCAGAATAATGATATCCATATCCTAATTCCTGGAATCTGTGAATGTTATTTAATATGGCAAAGGGGAATTAAGCTGGCAGATGAAATTAAGACTGCTAATCAACTGAATTTATGATGAAAGACTATCCAGAATAATGCAGGAGAGCTCAATGCAATCATAAGGGCTATTCAAATTGAAGGAGGGAAGCATATAATGAAATGTTTTAAGAATGAATCAGTGTAGAAAGGACTAAAACTATCATTGTTGTCTTTGAAGATAGTATAAGAGACTCTTAAAACAAAGAATATGAAGATTTTTTAGAAGATGCAAAACATAAAATAAAACATTTTCCCTGGAGCTTCCAGTAAGAACACATATTATGACACTACATGAACCCATGATTTTAGCCTAGTGATACCCACTTTGGATTTTTAACCTGCAGAAATTATGAAACAGAAAATGCAGACTATTTTATGCCATAATTTCATGGTAATTTTGTGCATCACCCGTAGTGAATTGCAATAGCATGCCTCTTAATTATCAATCATTATTTAAAACCAAAATTCCCTTCTGGATTGCCCTCTCCTGGGATCTCAAGTTTGGGTAATTTTTTCCTTTATTTTTGCTCTTTATTCATATTCATTATGATTTATTACTGTTGAAATTTCTTAATTTATCCTACATTATTTCAGAGATTAAATCATCATAATTAAGGTAAACATGTCACTTTTTTCAAATATTTTCTAATTAATTATTTCTTAATTTAATAAATCATTCAGAACTGAAGATGTTGGTATCCCACACTTCAAAAATCAGTCTTTAACATTGCTGGAGTAGTCTCTTTAATTGTTTTTATTCTATTCCCACCTACATCTGAAAAATAAGTATTCGGCCCAGCACTGGAAGTCCCTGTTATTTTAGGAAGCCCTAAAACTCCTATCCTCTGGTGCCCATACTCTTTATAATTCTCTCACTTTAGTTGTGACTTTGTCTTGTGAATATGTGGGACACCACTAGCAAGATTTTATTATCAGATGAGTTTTGTAGAAGCAATTGACATTTCAAATCAGTGAGGCACTGAAAACAAGCACGATTTGGGATGAACTGTGTATGTCAGAGATAATCGAAAGGGAATCGGTGATCCCACTGGTCTTGAAGGGGCAACTTTCCATGATATGTGAGGAAAACTTGTGACAAAAGATCATGAGGGGTTTGTAGGAACTTAGACCAATCTAAGTAAACAGGTAGAAAAAAGGCACAACACTTATTCCTATAACCAAAAGGAACAAAAAATCTGTGAAAATCATTGAGATTTAAAAAGAACCCAAGCCTCACATGTGCTCAAAGCCCTGGCTTACACCATTTCACCCCAGTGAGACCTTAAACAGAATATCCAGTAAATATATATAATAGACTCCTGATAAGTAAAAACTATGAGATAATAAATACAAACTGGTTTAAATGGGTAGCAATTTAGTATGCATAAATAGAAAATAAACACTCAACATTTGCCTCATTTAGCCTTCATATTTCATTTCTTCTCTTCCTTTCACATCTATTAATTGCAAAAGTCAAATAGAAATATGAATGGAGATATGATATAAATATTATCCCTGGATCATGCAAGCCCTTCGTGGTGGCACTAATCTGAAATCCTCCCAAAAACAAAGTATTATCTTTAATTTATTTATTTTTCTAAGTAAATACACTTCTATTGACTTCCATATGGTCTTTTTTATTCTACTATGCCTCATTTATTAATTAGGGAACCAGTTTTTTAAATTCTGCCAGTTACTGAATAGGTATTCTCTGTATGCAGTTTAGAACTGAGGAAATAACTGATAGACTTGGGTACCCCTGGATCTACACTAAAATGCACCTGAGTTAAAACTATTTATATTCTAATCTCCATAAAGCCTTTATCTGACTGATATTGGTGTCTCTTGAAATAAATGTCTGTTTAAAGTATTCTTCAACCCTCTGAGAAATTCATTATTTCCTTTTTCCTGAAGCACAGACACTGAAAAAAGGATGAAGGTTCTTTTGGAGGAGTTTATAAGAAGATTAAGAGTATAAATTTTTGGCTGGATTCTGGGGTTGTTTCTCAAATGGATCTGGTTTCCTCTTTATTCAAATGGTTCTAGGTCTGTAAACTGGCTCAAATCTAGAAACTGACTGTAAGACCATGACTGCTGCTTTGAAACCAAAGTTAAATTTCTGTTTACACGATCTGCAACTATTCCACTTAAACAGATCAAGTGAGAATTTATTAGACTACCCCTCCAGGGATGCTATGATCAACTAGCCAATGTCATAGGTCTCTGAACCTCTGACTAAAGCTTTGATTCTGCTGTTTATTACAGTAACCGTGTCCACCTTGTCTTTTACAGTTAAGAACTGCCACCTGACCCCTTCCACGCTGATATCCAATTATTCCCATTGAGGATCTCATATCACTGGCAGCAGGTCTCACTGTAATTCTGACTTGACCTGCAGAGAATAAACAGGTGCAAAGTTGCTCAGGTACCTCTCGCAAATTTATTTCTCCAGGGTCTGGTAAAAGATGTGTTCTCCTTGGCTAGCTGAGCAGATCTTATTTGATAGATCTCCTCTAACATTCCAATCTCCCTAAACTTTTGGATACTTTTATCTAGGAAATACAGAGGTGGTTGTGTCATTTCAACATAGTGTATTATATAGGCCACTTGGTGTTTTAGCTTCAGCCAGCCAATAAAACAAACTCTTTCAGATCTTGTGACTCTCTCAAGCACAAACACTCTCCAGAATCTCTGTTACGGGTTCATATTAACAAATTTAACTACATTCAAATGTATGTACCTTTCACCAGGCTCCCATCTCCTTTATATTTCCACACAGATTCCTCAGATTACTGCCTGTGAAAATTAAAAAATAATAATAATACAGTTATTTTGGAGTAGAGTGCACCTCCTCATGGGTCACATTTATTTATACCTTATCTTTGGGACTCTACAGAAATTTGAGTCTAATTATAGGTTTAGAAGAAAATCTAAGAAAGTTGTAAGGGTAAGTCCTGAAAAGAATCGGAAATGCTTTGCAAGGTAACTACTGCAAAGAAGACTATTATAGTTTCTTTAGCCAACCAAACTGTATTAATCTTCTCAGATAAGAAGTTGGCAGAATTCATAGGTTCAATGTTCCCAGCTATACCAGAATCTATTCATAAATAACCACCACAATTTTCAAGATTCCATCCTTTCCCAACCAATGCAATGACATTAATAAACATCCTGTGAAGTTGGAATTTCAATTTGCATTGCAGTTTAGTCATTCATAGGATCAGACAATTGCTTTGGAAATCTCATCTCCCCAAATACAAGAAATAAGGTTTCCATCCAAGACAGACAGAGAAACTTCCAGGTCATTTATGCAAGGAAATTGAAACCCTTAGTTTATTCTTTTTTTCCCCCTGTTCTTTGTCTACAGCATTTAGGAGTAACCAATTGAATATTAATTGATTTAATAGCAGTGTTCTAAGATAGAAAATATGTAATTAGAATATTTACCCTTATCAGTGTTTAATTTGGAATACACAACAGTGAAAATCTGCGTGTTTCTGTTGATAATAATGCCATACATGATAGATGCCCTCTTTACCACTGGGTACAAAATATTTAGATTAGAACTGGATTAGTAGTCAACTTCAGAAATCCTGGAACTGATGAGAAATCTCATAAGATTCTGTTCCTCAACAACCACTCTCCATACCAAAATCTGTAACAATCAAGGCTCTCCAGAGAAATAAAACCAACAGATTATAGAGACAGAGACTTATTTTAAGGAATAAACTCAGATATTTATATAGGTGCTGTCAAGTCCAAAATCTATAAAGGAGACTGTGAGGCTGGAAACTCATGAAAGAGTTAATGCTGGATTTGGGAGTTTAAAATCCATAAGGCCATCAGACTAAAAGGTCAGTCAAGATTTTAAGAGTTTTGATTCAAAATTTCTTTTTTTCTTGGATCTCGACAAGATCCCCTTGTATTGTTGAGGATAAACTTTATTTAAAGTCAATTGACTATAGATTTTAATCACCTTGATGAAATATCTTCATTAATAGCTAGACTTGTGTTTGATCAGCATGGTCATTGGCACATAGGCTAGCCAATTCACATATAAAGCTGAAACATTTCAAATATATTCTAGTACATTTAGCAAAGACATACTTGAATACAACTGGCTTTCTTTTCTCTCCCATCTCATGGCAGTGTAAAATACAATGATTAGTAATGAAACTTGGTGTCACTCACGTTATTCATGCTGAGGTGCTAGGATTTTTCCAGCATTATTTTTGCATCAGTAGTGCAAATGTCAGCAAAATTAAAAAGAAAAATAGTGAATTAATATTTTTATAAAAATAGTTTTGACCTCATGGATCCTGTTACTGGTTGGAAAAGCTGTAGATGTACACAGAACATATTTCAAGAAAACTTGCCCTAGCAAACGATCGTTACCTTATTTCTAGAAGTTTAGTTATCAGTGTATTGATAGAGATAATATTGTAATGATCTTTGTTCATTTTTTCTTAGAAGAAGTGCATCACAACTGTCTCCTTTTTTTTCTCCTGATCACCAATTGGAAACAATATTGAAAAGGCAGAAAGTCCAGTGTTTAGTGTCTGTATTTGTATGCAATTTATCTCTCTTCTGCTTCGCTTACATTTTATTAAATAATCATTATCTTTAGTTTGATGGTTTAACTAAGATATTGGTTTCATATTCCATCAGAAGAAAATATAAATTGCCCAAAGTAAAAGTGTATTTAAATAGAAATATTAAATATTTGAATGCATTATTCTGCCAATATATCAAAATATTCAAATGAACAATAACTACCTTTTATGTTATGCATCAAACTGAGATATACATTTTATTTAGCATTCATCTGCTAAGTTCTGAAATATTTTTAATATTAATAGAATTCATTAACAATAAGTAAATGAGCTTATAGTTTATTAATGAAAGAAAGAATACTGAAATCAATCTGTTATAATTTAAGTAAATGTGTGTCCTAAAATAATCTTTAAAAGTATAGTGTCTTTTTGCATTCTTTTTTGACTCAGTAACAAATCAGTAAAGCAATCAATTATTGCTTACAGTAACACACACACACACACATACACACACATTTTAAGCTTCTGTTTTGTTACTGACTTAGAAAAATATTTTCTGTAATGTAAAGAGAAGAATTTTACTGATTATTGCTTTAGTCTTTTCCAGGCACTTGTATCAACACTTTTATCAAGATTATTCATTAAACTTTAGGATTCTAAGATAACTTTTGACTTCAGAAACTTTTTGTTTTCTCTTAGTTAAAGTTAAAATTAGTAATGTGTGCCATGCAATGTGCTTCTCCTACAATAAAGCCAATTTTTATAATACTATTAATGAAACAAAATATTTCTTACAATATTATTATAACTACATGAACAGTTGATAATGATTGATTAGTATTTAAATATGTTTTCAAGTATCATTTTAGCTAATTTGGCCTTATTATTTTCAGTCATATTTTAATACTTTGGGAATAATAATTCTAAATCTAAGAGAAACATATTTCAATATTTGGTTTAATGGCTATTATTGTTGAATAAACAATCATCATGATATATAAATGCAAATAAAAATAAAATACTGTTACATTTATTAAATCATGGTTACTTTTTTTATAATTGTTTTTTTCATAATGCCTGTTTTAGTCTTAAGTCTGCTATAACAGAATACCATAGATGAAGTGGCTTATAAACATAAGAATTATTTCTCACATCTCTAGAGACATGTAAATCTAAAATGTAAGAACTGATAGATTTGTTTCTGGTGAGGGTCGTTTCCTGGTTCATGATTATATCTCCCTGTGACTTCATATTGCAGAAGACAAACTCTCTGGGGTCCCTTTTAATTTTATAACTGCACTGATCTCATTCAGGAGTATCCTTTCTTGATTTAAATAAGCCTTACCTTCAAATATTATCACATTGGGGATTTGGTTTCAACATATGAATAATATCCAGTCATAAACAATCAGTCAATGGGAATGTCTAATGTTAATGAAGTGTAGTTGGAGCTTTTTATTTTCTTTTTAATATTTTTATGAATATATCGGTATGCAGGAGCACATAACTTTTGGCAATAAGATTCCATAATGAAAGAATTTTTTTTAATATTCATTTAATTCAATATTAAATTTGATTTTTATTTAAATAGATTAAGAGACATTTATTTGCCAAAAGTATATTAGGCAGTCATAAGATACGTTACATTTTATCTCTTCAGCAGAAAATTTCCATTTTGTTTTGCATGTTTATTTTATTTTTATTGGCAACTTTGATGCTGCACATTTAAAGAAAATAATATGTATAGGCTCCCCGTAACTGCAGTTTCCCCATTCCTCAGATATATGTCAACATAATCAGCCCTACACAAAATCACCGAGTGTGAGTGCCACCATCACTTGCTCCCAGTAACAACCAGCCCCATTCACTACTGGTAACCGCAGTTTAATTGCAAGTGTCTAAGGGTTGATTTTGTTTTGTCTGTTTTTTTTTTTTTTAATTTTGTCTGTTCACATTCCACCTACAAGTGAGATCATCTGGTTTCTATCTATCTTTGACTTATTTCATTTAGCATACTCCTCTCTAGATTCATGCATGTTGAATCAAATAACAGGATTTCATCTCTTTTGAGGACTGTGTAAAATTTTATTTTGTGTGTATAGATGACACTTCCTTTATTCATTTATCAAATATTGGATACTTAGGTTGTTTATAGTTATTAGCTATTATGAGAAGGGTTGTGATAAACATGGGGGTGTACAAATCTGTGAATTAGTGTTTTTTGTATATTTGGGGTAAACACCTAGAAGTGGGATGGTAAGGTAATATGGAATTTCCATCTTCAACATTTTGAGGAATCTCCATACTGTTTTCCACAGGGGTTGAAGCAATTTACATTTCCACCAACCACGTAAAAATGTTCCATATCTTCTCCAACTTTTGTTGTTTCCACGGTTTTAGATTGCAGACAGTCTCTCGGGTATAAGGTGATATCTCACTGTTGTTTTGATTTGCATTTCCCTAATAACCAGCAGTAGGAACATCTTTTCATGTGTTGGCCACATCTGTATGTCCTCTTTGGAAAAATGTCTCTTCAATCTCTCTTCCCATTTATTGATTGAATTGCCTGTTTTTCTGTTGCCCAGTTTTATGAGTTCTTTGTATATTTTGTATATTAAGCCCTTGTCTAAAATGCAAATATCTTCTCTCAGTTATTATGTTATCATTTTGTTTTGGTGATGTTTTCTTTCACTGTGAAGAAGCTTTTTTTTTAATTTTGATGCAGTCCCAGCTATTTATTTTTTTCTTTTTGTTTCCTTTGGTACTGGAGTTGAGCCCCCAAAGATCTTTCTAAGGCTGACATCATGGAATATCTTTCTTACGTTGGCTTTGAAGAATTTTGTGATTTCCAGTCTTATGCTCAGTTCTCTAGTTCATTTTGAGTTTACTTTTTTGTCAGTGGTTTTAGAGAGTGATCTAGCTTCATTCTTTTGTATGACGTCCAATTCTCCCAAAAGTATTTATTGAAGAGACTTTCTATTCTACATTGTATGCTTTTGATTCATTTGTCATAGATAAAATGGTTGTATGTTCATGGGTCATTTCTGGAATATATTGTTCTATTCCACTGGTCCATGCCACTGTTACTATTCCAGTACTAGTCTGCTTTGGTCACTATCATATGTAGTACAGCTCTATGTCAGGGAGTGAAATTCCTCCAGATATATTGTTTTTTCTCATAATTGCTTTGCCTATTTGAAGTCTTTTGTTATTCCATACCAATTTTAAGACTTCTTGTTCTATTTCCTGGATAAAAATCCTGTAGGATGTTAATGGGGATTGCATTAAATCTATATATTACTTTAGGTAATATGACCATTTTAATAATGTTGATTCTTCCCTACAATGAGCAGGGCATGTCTTTCCTTCTCATTGCATCTTTTTCTATTTCTTTAAAGAAGGACTTGGATTTTTCATTGTATAGGCCTTTCATCTGTTTTGTTAAGTATATTTTTGCATATTGACTCTATTTACTTCTATTTTAAATGGTGTGGTTTTTGTGATTTCATCTTCTTCCAGCATATTGTTTGCATAAAGAATACACTGAATTTGTATACATTGATTCTGTAATCTCACACTTTGCTTTCATTGATTAGTTCTAGAAGTTTTTTGACAAAGATTTTAGGGTGTTCCATAGATATATATATATATATATATATATATATATATATATATAATCGTGTCATTTGCAAATAATAATGGATTAACTACCTCCTTTCCAATTTGGATTCAATTTATTTCTTTTCTTGCCTAATTGCTCTGCCTAAGACCTTTGTTACTACGTTAAGTAGCAGTGATGAGTGTGAACAGTCTTGCCTTGTTCCTGACTTTTGAGTAAATGCTTTCAATTTCTGCCCACTAAAATGATGTTAGTTCTGGGTTTTCATATATGGCCTTTATTATGTTGAGGAATGTGCATTCTATTCCCATTTATGAAGGTTTTTTATTACAAATGGGTATTGGATCTTGTTAAAAGCTTTCTCTGCTTATATTTATATGAATATGGGTTTGACTCATTGCTCTTGTTGATATGACTTATTACATTAATACATTTATGTATGTTGAATCATCCTTGCATCCCTGGGATAAATCCCACTTGGTCATGATGGATGATCTTTTTAATGCATTGTCAGATTTGGTTTGCTAATGTTTTGTTGATAGTTTTTGTATCCATGTTCATTAGAGGTTTGTAATTTTCTGTCTTGTTGATGTCTCTATCAGCTTTTGGTGTTAGTGTGATGCTAGCCACATAAAAAGTTTTTGGAAGTGTTCGCTGTTCTTCAATATTTTTCGTTTCAGAAGGATAGTTGTTAATACTTTTCTTAATGTTTGGAAAAATTTATTAGAAAAGTCATTTGGCCTGGGCTTTTATTTTTAGGGAGATTTTTTAATAACTCTGCAATTTCTTTGCTTGTGATTGTGCTATTCAGGTTTTCCACTTCTTCCAGATTCAGTCCTGGAAGTCTGTATTTTCTAAAAATCTGTCCATGTTCTCAAAGTTGTCCACTTTGTTGGCATAGAACTGTTCATAGTAGTCCCTTATGTTTTGAATTTTTATGACATCTCTTGTAACTTCTCCCTTTTAATTTCTGATTCTAGTAATGAGAGTTTTCTCTATGTGTCTTGTCAATGTTGTTGTTTTTTTTTTTTTTTTCAACTTTGTGTATTTTTTCAAAGAACTAACTTTTGGATTGCTTCTTTCTTTTCTATTTCATTTATCTGCTCAGTTTTTATTATGCCCTTCAACTATTTTTTCTTCAGTTGTTCTTTCTTATTTGTTTTACATGAAGATTTGGTTGCTTATTTATGAGTTTTCTTATTTCTTGAGGTAAGACTGCATTTAACATCCCTCTATCCTGCATTTACTGCATTCTATAGATTTTGTGTTTTCAATCTTATTTGTCTCTAAGTATTTTTTAAATTCCTTTTTGATTTTGTCCTTTACCCAAGATTAATTCAGAAGCATATGGTTTAGTTTCCAATTAATTTGGTTGTCTTCCAGCTTCCTTTTTGTGGTTGATTTCTAGTTACTGTGGTCAGAGAAGATACTTCATATAAGTTCAGTCTTTGTAAATTTTCTGAGATGTGTTTTGTGTCCCAATATATGACCTATCCTTGATAATGTTCCATTTGCACTTGAGAAGAAAATGAATTCTGTAGTCATTGGATGAAGTGTTCAGTATGTCAATTAGACCTAAATCTTCCATAAGGTCATTTAAATCCTCTGTTTTCCTGCTACTTTTCTACTCAGTTACTTTGTCCATTGTCAAGTCGGGTGCTGAAATCGCCTACTATTACTGTGTTGTTGGTGGTGCCTTTTGTCAATTCTAATAATACTTGTTTACCGTATTTGATGCTCCTTCATTTGGTGTGTGTGTGTGTGTGTGTGTGTGTGTGTGTGTGTGTATTAGTAATCATTATGTCTTCTTGCTGATTAACTTCTTAATCATTATATAATAGCCTCCTTTCTTTTGTTATGATTTTTAGTTGGAAGTCTGTTTTATCTGATATAATTGTACTCATTCCTTTTTTTTTTTTTAATTGTCGTTCAACTATAGAATTATCTTTCAGCCATTGATTTTGAGTTTTTGTTTTTCCTGTGAAATAAGGTGAGTTTCCTGAATAGAGCAGAAGATTGGATTATGCTTTGTAATTTAGTCAGTCTCTGTGTCATTTGGTGAATGCAGTCCGTTAATGTTTAGGGTGATTATTGATGTTTAGCTGTAATTTCCATTTTTTAATTTGTCTTCTGTGTGCTTTTCCATCATTGCCTTTGTTCTTGCTTTTCTCTCCTCAAGTGGGTTTGGTATAGTTATGTTTTTATTGGTCTCCCTATTCATTTTCTTGTTCACTTTCTCCCTGATGATGTATTTTGAGGTTACCCTGAAGTTAACATTGAGAATTATATGTTTATACCCTATTTTTATTTGGAAGCATATTAGTCTTCCACTCATTCTAACAATCCATATTTTTGTTCTCTTCTTTTCTCCAATATTTATATTTGTTGTTTGACTGTTCTTTAGTGAGATATCTTTATTCTTTATATAATATTCTTTAGCAATTTTTGAATATCTGGCTTTGGGGTAATGCATTCCTTTAACTTTTGCTTACAGGAAAAGCTTTTTATCATTTCTTCGTTTCTATCAGTTCTGAATGATAATTTCTCAGGGTATATTATCCTAGATTGAAAATACGTTTCTTTTAGAACTTTGAATATATCACATCATTCCATTTTAGCCTGTAGAGTTTCAATTGAAAAATTTACTGACAATCATATGGGGACTCCTTTGTATGTGACTCATTTTTCTCTGATGACTCAAGATTCTTTGTATGTTATTTTTGACATTTTGATGATAATGTGTCTATGTGTAGGTATCTTTGTGTTTCTTTTATTAGGAGCCTTTTGAGCTTCCTGATTCAGGAGGCGTGATTCAGTCTTCATTTAGGGAAATCCTCAGGCATTATTTCTTTGAATAGACTTTCTGTCCCTTGTTTTCTGTCATTTCCTTCTCAGAACCCTATGATGTGATACTGTTCCTTTTGATGCTATACTATAGGTCTTGGATGCTGTATTCATTTCTTTGTATTCATTTATCTCTTTACTATTTTGCTTGAGTGAACTCCTTGTCCTATTTTCTAGCTCACGGATTCTATTGGAGGCTTTATCCATTCTATACTTGAGTCTCTCTATTGAGTTCTTTAGTTCAGCTATAATATTCTTCTACTGGAAGCTTTATCCATTCTATATTTGAGTCTCTCTATTGAGTTCTTTAGTTCAACTATAATATTCTTCATTCTTTTACATTTTTTCTTTATTTCTTCTCAGGTATTTTGCATGTATTAGTTATTTAGATTTTCCCCTGGGTTTTTAATTGGATCCTTCATTCTGCATACATTCTACAGTATCTTTGTTCTGCTGCATATTCTGTCTATGTTTTTTTAATTTATGTTTCCTTGCAGTGATATCCTTTGCAAGGTATTCACTGGATACCAAGTAAGGTTGGATCTTGGTTTGAACACTGGAATTTCTTGAGTTTTGTGGCATCACCACTTTTTCGATTTGTTAAAGTTCTTATGTGGATCTTCTGTTGGTGTTCAAGATTTCAGTCTCTGGGGATGGAGTTTGTGTGGGGGGGATACAGAACCTTCCTCCATGTTCCAGCTTCAAATCATACTGATCACCTTTTGTTGGCCCACAAACAATCAGGCTTCCATTTCATTTATACCCACAAGTTGGCACTAGTGGGTAGTGGTCGATGGCTTCTCCTGGGAGTCCCATCTTCCTTTATGCATAAAGGAGATATTTCCACTGGGTAGGTCCTGTGGCTCCTGGAAAATATGGCGGAATGGGTTGGGGGAATTCCCTTAGCTGCCTTCTGGTTATGGTGGCACCCAGTGTAATTTTCTCACCATGATTCCCCTTCATATCACCATGGCATTTGTCCTCCTCTTGCCCCACATCAAGGCTCTCTCCCCTAGCTCCATGTTCTGGTCCCTTTGGTCAGGCTCTCTACTGCTTTCCCGATTACTGAGAGGCATTGTTCTTCCCACAATTCCCATCTCAGCCATGGCCTAAATCTGGAATCTGTGGTGTTACACTGAAACCTGATGTCTCTGCCTACCTTTTGGAGTTGTAACTGCTACTTAGTCTCTACAGATTCTTCATTTCTGCAGAGTAGGTGAATATATAGTGGATCTCTAGGGAGGCCATGGATGTCTCTCCTACCAGATTACCATCTTGATTAGAATTCCAGTGTTACATTTTTTATATAATTGTAATTTATTTTGAGCAAAGATGCTGTTTCCTTGATTTTAGAAAAAGGTTATGGAACCATTTTCTGATGTGGATAACCATGACTAGTCTGAAGCAATTTTGACAATATAAATTATTTAGTTTTATCATTACTGTAATTATTAATTTTTATATGCCTAACAATTCAATTAAAAATTAAGGAAAGGTACAGGCAGGAATGAAAGTGAGTAAGCAGCAGGGAAGGAAAGGAGAAAGAAGCATTTTGTTTAATTTATATTTAGCTTTACACAGAAGTTGTTGCTCTTCCAGACCCAGAAACTGACCCAATGATATGTGGCTTGTGGTCCTTTGGAAGTGATTGACCTAGCCACTACTCCACCAGGACATGTCATTTATTATTATTATTCTCACATTAGCTATGTGACTAGTATGATTCTTAGGAAATATGATAATCCTTTTGCTTGCTTCTCCCTGACTCAAAAATAAATAGCTATATAGTTAGATAGATAAAGTAAATAAATCAAGGTTTACTGGATGGTAAGTATTGCTTTAATTCATTCTTTATACCTGGAATCACATGTGAATGACTCAAGGCATAGCAAATGTCTTGTGATTATGATGCTTCAGCTAATGAAGACAAAATCTCTATGCTAATGACATACAAGTAGAAAAATAGAAAGTAACAGATGTCACAGATGATTTAATAGAGCAGTTAGACCATGGAAAATTCACTCCCCCTGAAAGTCCTATTTTATTTATATCACTGTCTGATTTCATCACCTGGGAATCAAAAACATTTTTAACCAATAGAGAAAAGTACTATTAAGGGACACTTGAAATCATAGGGAAGATCATTACATTTGGTAATCAATCTTATCTTTATATAAAGGATAAACTGTAATGACTCACCTTCATCTTTGAGAACTTTTAAAACTGTGATTGCCAGATAACTAGCAAATCTTAAAGTGCCTTATAAAAGTGTTTTGATCTTCCTCAATCTCAAGAGAAATTTCAGTATAGTACTAGGTTTGCCATCTGTTGGGGAGAAAGCTAATCTTCTACCATTCTGGTAGGTAAAAAGCTAGAAAATTAGAAAATGAATTTATATAATTTATATATTATCAAAAAAAAAGACAGACCTTAATTATGTGCCTATGAGGGCCCACAGAATATGAACATGTTTTCTGATTATTCCAATGAAGTTATATAGTCTATGAAAGGGGATAATAAATTTAAGTGGGAGAAACAGAAAAGAAGAAAATTGCATTATAATGAAAAAGAAAGTTTGCACACTTTTGCATATGCATCAAAAATAGACCTTGCAATACCTAGCCTAGTCTGATATGACTTTAAATCTGTTTGCCCCTCCCTGTCCATCAGGGATTTTCTGATTTAAAAAAAAATAGACAAAACACCATTTTCATGTCATCTGTCTCTTAATCAGAATGTCGTTTAGTCACATCCTGTGGCCGTCTGTCTTAAATCCTAACACATTTATGAAAATATGATCTGTTACTGACTTAATAGAACATGAGTGAATAATAATATACCACAAACTTCTGGAAATAAAAAAAACTGTTACAATACTTCTTATGATCTGGACTACAATATTTTATATTCATCTGATACATACAGATGAGGGTTCTTATTTAATATGTATATTAAATATAAACAAGGCTCAGTTACTTTTGGATTTTTAGTTAATAAAATAGAGCTAATTTCATATTAGAGATAATGAATTAAACAAAAAAATTATCTTCATGAACTTCCATACTACAATAAAGTAAGAAATGTTTTTGAAGATGTATCTCCAAAAAAAAATGCAGCAGAGATAATAATAACAGCTATTGTTAGAAGTAGATGGCAGTGTGATCTATTATTGTTTTAGCAATGAAAGTGAAATTCTCAGTCCAAAATGGTAAAAATGGAGATAAACTTCAATAAGAACCACAGAACTCTTTAGGTACCAGGAATTAATGGTGCTTTTATTACCAAATGCAATGGGTCTGTTCCCTTGGTGAACATTCACTAAAAGATACAAACAAGGCAAACTTTATTATTTGTAATAAGTAAGGCAGCAACAAGATAAACACTGCTCCCCTTAGAGCTACTATGCTCAGGGGAACATTATTGGGGCTTAACTGAGGCAATGAGGCAGTTGGTCAGTAAGTTGTGGGGAAGACTTCAAGTTCATTATGCAGATGTCATCCATCCCCATGCCTGTGCATGCTTGCGTGCACGTACATTGCCTATTCAGAAAAGTGGGTATGAAACTCCTCTCTGGTTGGGTTATTTTAGCATTAAAATTAACAAGGTCACCTTTAAGTCAATCCTAATCATTCTGCACAGCAGTTTGTAGGGTGGGTCAGAGCCCCTTGGCCTGGTCAAAGATTTTCTTTATCTACTGTATCCAATGCATTCATCTATTCTATTTTCTAGAACCAGCCAAGGACCAAGTTTTGAATGGCTAGTGGCTGAGGCTACAAGGGACTCTTAGGTTTCGAGGGTGAGCTCATGCAGCATTTTCTATTACACTACTAAACTCTACTATTGCTGACCTGCTGACAACATTTTTCAGAGCAATAGTATTTTTCTTCAAAATGTTATATTCAGTTAAGGATATTGAAATTGTTTTCAGTCTTTATCACACACCATATCCCCAGTCAGAGTTTCATTGTTCTTTATCACTCTTTTCCCCTCTTTCCCTTCAAAACTTCCTTTCACCAAACACAAACCCTTCCTTGTCCTATTATTTTTGTTGGAGTTTGTATATTCAGTTGTTTCATTTCTGAAGATTCCACATGTGAGTAAAACTATCTTCTATCTCTTTATTTTTTTTCTTTCTGGCTTATATCGTTAAAATTATCCCTTCCAGTTGCATTCAGATTGTCTCACAGAGCACTTTTTCATTTTCTAAAATTGTGATATAGAATTATTTTGATCATATATGCGTAATTTCTTTATCCTGTCATCTGTTGATGGGCATTTAGGTTTTTCCAGGTCTTGGCAACTGTGAACTGCTATGAACACAAGGATGCAGTTTTTGTTTTTTTTTAAACTCTTCTGCATATATACACAGGAGTGGGATTGCTAGATCAAACAGTAAATTCATCTTTGTTTTTTTGTGGAATCTCCATAATGTTTTACAGAGCATTTATACCAATTTATATTCCCACCAACAGTGTAGGAGTGTTCCTCTTTTCTCCACACCCTCCCAACAGCTGTTTTTTCCAGTCTTTTGATATAAACCATTCTGATTGTTGGAGATGGTATCTTATTGTAGTTTTTGTTTGTATTTTCTAATGATAGATGATTCAGAACATTTTTTTATCAGGTGCCTGTAAACCATCTGTACATCTTCCTTAGACAGATGTCTATTTAGTCCTCTGCCCATTTTAGAGACGGTCATGTGCTTTTTTTATTGCTGATGTGTATGATCTCTTTATATATTTTGGAAATTAAGCTCTTATCTGATGCATGTTAACTGTATATCTTTGACAATTATGTGGGTTTTCTTTTTGTTTTAGTGGCAGTTTCCCTTGTTGTGCAGGTTTCAGTTTGATCTTGCTCCAACTGTTTGATGTAGCTGTTCTTCCCACAAAGAAATATTTGAGGCTGACATTTTGGAGTGGTTTTTCCACATCTTTTTTCTAAGGATTTATGGTCTATCTTTGATTCATTTTGTCAAGTTTTAGATATTTTTCCAGTTCTCTCAATACTATTTGTTTAATAAAATTCCCTTATTCCTTTGTATGTGCTTGGCACCTTTATCATAGTTTAATGCTTCGTAATGATGAAATTTTATTTCTAAGCTCTCAGTTAGGTTCCACTGATCAGTGTGTCTGTTTTTTGATGCAGTACAATACTGTTTTGATAATGATACCTGCTTAGTATAGTTTGAAATCAGAAGTCAGAGTATGTGATTCTTCTGCTATTCTTTTTTCTCTTCAGATATCTTTGACTACATATGTCTTTTGTGTTTCTAAACAAACTTCAATAGTGTTTGCTTCATTTCCTTGAAAAAGGTCCCTGGGATATTCATGGAAATTGTATTAAACCTATATAATTCTTTGAGCAGAATGGCCATTTTTACTATGTTAATTCTTCCAATCTGTGAGCATGACTGTTTTTCTCTTTGTGTTTTCTGTTTCTTTTGTTAAGTTCCTGTAGTGTTCATTGTATTTCACCTCATTTGTTAAGGTGATTCCCAGGTATTGATCTTCCTTGATGCTGTTGTGAATAGGATTCTTTTTAAAAATGATTTCTTTTTCTTCTAGTTTCACATTTTTATATAAGAATGCCACTGACTCTTGTGTGCTGATTTTATCTTTTACTTTGCTGTATTCATTTATTGTTTCTAACAAGTTTTCTCTTTTCTTCCTTTTTTTTTGTGTGGAGTCATTAGGGTTTCCTAGGTGTAATATCCTGTCATCTATAAATAACGATAATTTTATATCTTCCTTTCCAATTTGGATTCATTTATTGTCCTGTCTTGCTTTATTCCTCTGGCCAAGACTTCTAGAACACTGTTGACTATTACTGGTGATAGTGGACCGTCTTCTCAATCTGTCTTTCTCCATATTTTAGAGGAAAGGTTCTCGTTGTTTATTGTGACGTTGACTGTGGGTTTGTCATATTTTGCTTTTATTATGTTGAAGTACATGCCTTCTAGTCCTATTTTGGTTAGGGTTTTTATCATGAGTGCTTGTTGAGCTTTTTAAATGCTTTTTATGCAGCTATATGATCTTTGATTTTCACTTTGTTCATGTGTTGTATTACATTGAATTTGCATTTGCTGAACCATCCTCGCATCCTTGAATCAATCCCACTTGATCATGGTGTATGATTTTTTGATATCTGTTGAAATACATTTGCCAGGTTTTTGCTGAGGATTTTGAATGAATTTCATCAGTTATATTTGTCTCTAGTTTTCCTTATTGGTGCTGTCTTCATCTAATTTTGGAATCAGCATAATATTGACCTCTTAGAATGGAATATCTTATTTCATAGAAATAGATGAAATAATTGCTGGGGAGGGGAATATTTTGGAAATCTTGTTAATGTTGAGTTAAAATCTCAAATATGTGATAATTCTATTTACTTTTGGCAATGAAAGAATATATGAAGATCTATTATCTCAGTTGTTTAAAAACTAGTGAAAGATCTCTTATTTGACTAAGATCGTATTTCAAAGAAAATTAAGAACCTAGATATTATTTCTCTTAGGAATTTAGTAAGACAATAAGAGCTACAATGATGCAACAGATAGTTCTTATTAATACCACCAACTTAATCAAATAAAATAAGTAGGATAATAGGAGCTGTAGATCCCAGAAGGCATCTGTGTAATAAGTATAGAGCGAAACCAATTCAAAACCCGTTTAGCAAAAATTGGATAATAAATCTACAGGAAAAGGAAATTTATCACCACATTATGGATTTGAATGTTCATGGTGACTTGGATAATTAGGGTGAAAGAAATGTGTGAGTGAATTAAAAATAATATCTTGAGTCAATATTGTTATTCATCATTCTCCCATATTAATTTACATCATTGTTCTATAGTAATACACTTTTTTATTTCAGTTATGGTTGCTTGAAATATATCCATTTACCCCTTTAGCAAGTGGGTAGGCATTTGATCAAGTTTTTGCAAAAAAAAAAGAAATCATGAAAATCTGAATAACCTGAGGAAAATGTATAGATATATATGTGTGTGTATACACACACACACATTATGGCTATATACACTATATACATAGATGTATATATATGCATATATATATATATATTTACCCTATCTAAATATACACTTCTAAGTGTATGACTTTCTATTTCTTTTGTCTATCTTTAATAAAAAATACCTACAGCTTTGATTCAATGCTTTAAATACCTTGCCTTTAAATACATTCTCACTTAAGTCATATCACATTTTAAAATAATGTTTCCATCAGTGAGGGACTTAATTTCATTAATCCTCAAAATATTTAGTCATTTTATTCAATAAATGTATATATCAATACAATACAAAACAATTTCCCTTTCAAACCAGATTTATACATCTATGCTTTTATTTGCTTCATCTTTTAATATGCTTAGATTCTGGGTATTCTAATTTTTTGTACTCCAATTAAATATTTTGAATGCTTTTTTTTTTTGTCTTCACTCACATTTTATTGGAACTTTAATATAGACATCAATCTGAATTGTTTAAATTTTCATGATAGTTATTGATAAATATTTAATACAATCTAAAGAAAACTTTGCAATTCTAAAAATATTGCTGCAATTTTATATATATATATATCAGAAATATAAACACAAGCATGGAAATATTGAATGAACCTTTTCTACATTCTCAAAACTGTGCCAACTAGTTCAATTTTATTCTTTCACTTATTGTCATCAATATTTTGCAAAAGAAATTACTGATTCCAATTGATCATGAGTAGTAAATCTAGAAAATAGATTCAATTTTCTACTCCATCACATTTTAGTAGTGGCATTCTATTATTTAATCTATTCTGTGTTTCTATGGACAAACATATACATACACATTTAAACATATGTAGCTCATATGAGAATTAAGTGAAACAATATTTGATAGAATCTCTATCACTTATTGGGCACTTAAGAAAAGCTGATTATCATTGCTATTGACAAAATAGGAAGCTTAGTGTGTAAACTCCCTTGACCTATATAAAGCAAGCATTAGATCAAGAAGACTAATGCAGATAAAAATTAGTTATTAGTTGATTAAACTTCAAATTAAATGAGTGAATTTGTATTATAACAAATGCATGGCATAGTACTATCAAAACTTATTTGAGGCTGTGTTTATGCATCTGTTTCCTATTTCTGTTCTATGCAAATACACATCAAGAAATAAAATATGGACTCAATATAATATCAGTTATTAAACTGATGTTGAGCTAAAATCACAATATGACATCATGTGGATCTCAATACAAAGATACTATTTTTTCTAAGAATTCAGCAAATATTAAGATAGCATATTTGAAATTGACTTACATTTTCCTAGATTTTGCACTACCAATATTTACTTGAGCAGCACATATTTATGTTTTTCAGGTTTTCATTAATCCTTCCATATGTGAGCTTTAATAAGTAGCAGCTTTGAATGAATAATTTGGTATTGAATACACGTACTTCTTTTTTTTATTTTGCATCCAGACAAACTGATTTTAAATAAAATTTGCTTCATTATACATGCTTGTTCAGGCATTTTTTTTATTAGCAAAGATATTTTCCAGTATTTTATTTTTTCTTCTAAATTTCAGATTTAGTCTTCCCTTCTAAATTAATATCCATTTACTTCAAAAACTATTAGCTTAATTTCCCTAATTTATCTTTATATTTTGCAATAGACATAAAGTGTGAACTCTAAGATCTAAAAGTTATACTTAGAATTAATATTGCAGTACCTAAATTTTGCAATGGAATATTTTAACTTTCACAGTTTATTTTCATATCTTTAAATTACAAAGTAACACCAAAAATGAGGTTCACATGTAAATTTAAACAGTACTATATATGCTTTAATCTTTCTTCTATACCAATAGTTATTTCATCATTATTTAACTTGTTTTTGATAGCACTTTTCTTCATCTCTTATGTTAAGAAAACAAATTGCTTTCTTCCCTTCTTTTTTATTTATTTATTTTTATTTTTTATTTTTTTTTTTTGACCCACCTGGAACCAGATTTCAAGCTTGGGTCCACTTTCAGAAACTATGCCATTGTGGGATATGAGAACAAATGGCTTTTAATCAAAATAGCAAGATCCCTCTGATAATAATAAACATATTCACATATGTCAAAAGAGAGTTAAGTATACAACAGAGTCTAAGATTTCATGTGATCAAAGACATTTATACAACCCTAGAATAATTGGGAAAACATTTTTTCAAGTTGACTTATTTTAGGACCATGGTAATTAATGAGTCAACACAGCTCTGATTTTTCAGTAAAATTAAATTTGACATCTGTATTTTCACAATGATGGTTAAAATGTCCACTCTATTAACTTACTTTTAAAATTACCCTATAACTTGATGATCCTTTCTAACAATTATTTCAAAACTACTGTTTTCTATGTATTTCTTCTTTTATGCTATCATTAATAAGAACAATAATAAATTCATTCTATGGTTTCATATCACTTTAGACCAATATAAATTTAGCTTTAATTAGTTTGTACTGTAATTAGTTAAGTCTTGAAATATTTATTAATTTCCAATTAAGTTTTAAATGCCATTTATCTTATTATGATTAGTTTTAATATTTTAATTCAAATTTTTATTGCATACAGCAGATTTTTGGAAGAATTCTAAACCATTTTCTTACTAGCTTATTTAAGAATTATATTTTATTCCCAGAATAGTAGCTATTCTTTTCTGGTATTAATGTCTTACTTGCTCTCATGTTTTCTATGGATTGACTAGTTGATAATCCTAATTAAATAAACAAACCTGGTTTTGAGCAATAATCATTGTAATAGAATATAAAATCAGAGAGCTAAGCAGTTGAAGTATAAAATCTTTCAGATAATAGAAATGGATTTGGTTTATTAATATGTCCGTTAGGTAGATCAAATAAAACAGGTACAGAATTTCCTGGGAATTCCATTATGACTTTTAAAAGAGTAGCAACAATTATTTCTCGAGGAACAGTAATTTATAAGATTTAAAATACGTAGGTTTGAAAAAGTATTTTACCAAAAGACATATCTCTTAAAAACAAAATTGAAATCTTAGCTTTATTGTTTTCTTACTTGTAAGTTGGAAACAATATGATTTTAACTACATAATGTTGTAGCAAACTTTTAAAGGAATCAAGTACCTTATCTGATATTTACTCACCAGTGAAAACAACTCAGCCTTTTGCTAATTTTCGTTATAGCAGTATCATCATGTTTAAAATTAACAGATACTCATTGTCCTCTGACTGTGTTTCATTTCAGTTCATGGTCAACATTAATAAGTTTAAGTTTTTTTTCTAGTCCTTCAATGTAAATGCATTGTAATCACACATCACTTTATATAAAATGTAACAGAATAACAAGCGTAAAAGAATAACGTATTTTATTTGTTAATTTGTTCATGATTTGTGAAATAAATATTGAAGGGCATCTATCAGTAACGACCTAGGCACTGGAAATTAAAACATAGGAATGTGATTATCTGTTTTCATGGAGATTATAAATTATTTTGATTTTAACCTTCATGAAAGGCTTAAGATAAATTCAAATATTTCTGAAATTTCAGACATGTAATGAAGATAAAGGAAGATAAATGAAGTAAGAAGTTTACCCGGGATCTCTAAAATTGCATTATACAGGAAATGAATAGTATATATTTGTTTATAGTCAACATTTAATTTAACATTTCAATAATATGGTTCTTAATCTCAGCTATCCAGCTGAGAAAGATTTAAATAACCAGAACTTGTCATTTTCCCACACTTACTTAGCAATCTGTTATTGCCTATCTTCTAGGAAACAGAGCTTTAGGTACTGAGGATACTGAAATGAAGACAAAATTGGAATCAGCAAGGAATTTATTGTCTAATATGGAATACGAAGTGAAATAAAAATGAAATGTAGATGTAGCATGATTAATGCCTTCTATTATTTAGTATTCTATCATATACTAGTTTTAGTGTTAAGACTTGTGTTCAGTATATCTAATCCATATACAAATCATAAGAAATCAATTATCATTTGTATTTTATGGATGATATAACATGAACTTAAATGATACTATTTATGTTTCTCAAAAAGGAGGAATTCTCCCAAGCGGATAAAGGATGAATACATTTTTTAACCAAGACTCTGCGTAGCTGAAGGAAAGGAGACTGGAATAAATGAGGAAATATATAAGAAAATGAACACTTCTAAGAAATATAAGAAATTCAGTGCACTTGGAGGACAGATATCAACATGATATGCAATACATAAAGGGATATTAAATTTAAAATAATATCACAAAAATTATACTCTGCTTTTATGAATTAGTAAAAAGATAGAAGAATTTAAGCTAGGGAAATATCCTAAATTCTTTAGACATAACTACAGTGTATGAACGGCAACTACAGAAGAATAACTGCCCCTAATCCTAATTAGAAGAATTTTTAAATTAATTGGAAGTAGATATAGGTTCAAAGAAACTAAATAATTAATAATATCTTCTGCTAAAATCACTTAAACAAACATGGACCAAAGTAAGTGTTTGAAAGCATCAGAGACCAGTAAAATTGAGGGACAACTATCTGAGAGGTTAAAGAAATTTCAGAAAGGAAGTCCAACATTTTAGATTATCTCTCTTTCAGAAGAACATGTGCCTTTTACTTGAGAGACTGGGGATCTGGATAAATGTTTGATAGCTAGTCTTCTTTTTCTAAATTTAACTTTATGGAAGTAACATTGCATTATAACATGCAAGTTTCAGAGGTGGTTATTATAAATCAATGTTTGGATATTAACTTCACCTCAAAAATTCCATTTCTATCCTTTACTATAATGTTGACAATTAGTTTTAGTAATCTAGCAGTACCAATTTCAAAAAGTATTAAAGTAAAATTATATATTGAATTATCAAAAAAAGCAACTTCATTGTAAAAGACCCCACTAACCATATTGAATATTAACACAACAGCTATCCACTAGGATTTCCCCAGGCTACTAAAGTAATTAATTATGTTATTAATTCAGGTTTTCTCATGGGAATGAAAAGATATTTGGACATCGCGCATGCAACAAAGGGTTAATATCCTATATATAAAGAAAAAATAAAGCTAAACAACAAAAAATCAAATATATTATTTAAATAGAGAAAATTTCTGAATAGACATTTCTCCAAAGAAGACACACAGATGGTCAACAGACATACAGATGAACAACAGGCACATGATAAGATGTCCCACACATCTTGTAATTAGGGAAGTGCAAATTCGAACAACAATGGGGTATCACCTCACACCTGTGAGAATGGGAACTATCCAAAAGTGTCGTGTAGTCAAGGATTTGGAGATAGTGTCCTAATATATTATTGGTGGGAGTGTAAATGGTGCCACAATTATATAAAGCAATAAAGATTCCTCAAAAACTTGAAAGTGTAAATTTCACATGGTATCATTATCCCAGTTTTAGATATTTACCTGAAAGAAAAAAGATTATTAATAGCCAAGAGCCAGAAACAACTTAAGTTCTCACTGACAGATGAAGGCATGAAAAAGTTTTTTTAACACACACACACACACACACACACACACACACTGAACTGCTACCCGGCTATTTACAAGATGAAAACTTGTTACTTAAAGCAGCATGGATGAACCTATATGAAATTATGTTCAAGGAAAGAAGAGGACAAAGACAAACATCCTAAGATTTCATTCATTGGTGTTATCTAGAGAAACCAAACAAATCAAGCAAAAATAAACTTTACGTCTATAGATCAAATTAATGGTTAGTGGAAGAAAACACAGAGGGGGGAAATCAGTTAAAGGGATCAATTATATGGTGAGGAATGTATTACATTCAGATGTTAATTTATGATGTTTTACACCGTAAATATATATAACATTATATAGGCAATTATATAGAGGCAGCTTTTCCTTAGCAAAATTAAAAATAAATGCAATTATGTAGGTAGGTTTTAAAATTATGTCTAAATCTTTATACATGTCTTGAAATCAGTTAATTTATCTTCTTTAAGTCACTGAAAGCCTATATCAAATTACATCACTTTAAGACATAACTTGCTTTGGTTATGATATTCTACTGCAATAAACTATATTATTATTATTATTAATATCATTGTATTATTTGAATCATTGGAAAATATGCTAATAATTTTTTTAGTCATTATGTTCTTGAATTTTTGGTAGATAGTTTTTTTGTGTTATAGGTAAGTTAAATGTGGGCTAAAAGAATTTATATGAGTTTCAATTCAATCATATGCAGCAATATATATCGATATTTAGTGATCTAAAATAATTGATTTAGTTTTTGAAAGTATAGAAATATCTTCATGATAAAATAGGTATGTATAAATCCTTCAATTAGTTTTTAACGTTCTAGAAGTCCACCTTGAAATGAAATATCTTCTGAGATCTGTAAATTGATGAGTAACAACCATCACAATATTTTTCTTCAATAGACAAAAGAAATTCATGACTTAAAGTAAATACAATTAAATATTGCAAGTAGATATACAATAAAATGGTGTCTATATCTTGATTCAAGAATTCTGTAATATCAAAACGACTCCATGTATTTGGTTTTCCACTTAATTCTGTAGCACCACAAGCAAGAAAATGAAGATAAATAGAATTGATGAAGAGAAGAGTAGATGCCTATTGTTCATCATTTTTTTTTCTAAAGAGTATAGTTGAAAACAATCTTTGACAATGCATTTACAGTGATGTGCATGGGAGTCTATTTATAACCAGCTGACTGATCTGAAAAAAGATAATAAAGTACAGGAATATATGACAAATTGAATCTGAAAATATGATTCACAGAAAAATTTGATTGTTCTTGAAATTGATCCGGTTATAATTGTCCTTCATTGAGTTCATAAAAAAAATCTTGGTTTATTCTTTTAAAGATAATTTTTATGTGCCCATGTATAAATTTACATTATGAAGTATAGAATTTTATAAAAAGAAAAATACATGTTCTAGCTTTAAATACTTCTTCGTATTTTGCATGTCACATAAATCTAAAAGGAATTTGGTACAGAATATTTTTTTTTTTAATTTTGAATCTAGATAAGTTCAAAATTATCTGTTTAATTTGGAATATAAAATGATCTCTCTTTTACTTATAACAAGCATATGATACTTTTGAAACCTCAGGCTATTCAAAATACTCAGTGGGACAAGACTTAAAGACTTCCTAGTGCTGTTGTGATAAGGAAGATGAATTTTTGATCTGTCTTTTGGTGGAGTCAGTAGCAGAATTCTGGAAGAGATGCGATTTTAGTAAATTTTATTTATCATGAGCTCTTAATTAAAGACATTGAGGGCTTCCCGATGATGATCATTAAACCTTACATTTGTGGAGGTGACTATGTAACAAATAATGACTTGTGCTTTCCTTGAATGGCAGGATCAGGACTATGAAAATACCATCAGTGTACAGGAGCATATCACAAGTCACAGGGCAGATAAATCCCTTCAAGTTAGTGTCCTTTAGCATGGGTTTGTTTAAACTTGTGATGAGCTATTGAAAGCCATTTTTGTTGTAACCAAAATTAAACTCAAAATATTTAAAATTTGCAATATGTTCAAATTTTTGAGATTGAAATACAAAAATAAGAAAAGTAAAGCTACAATATTTGAGAAGGAATATATGAAATGAAAGAAGAGTTAATATTGCTGGGTGTTTTTTAATTATTTTTAACCTGAAATAAATCTTTAACCTGAATAGAAACAATTCTTATCAGAAACATCAGTCGCTCTTATATTTATTTTCTTTTGCATCTAGTCTGGTCTAACAAGATTTCAATTTTTTAACCCATTTTAGTGGCAACATTCTGAGTTCAGAGAAGTAACCTAATGTATGAGAAAGCAAAATTTAGAACTTATCACTCTATTTAATGTAGGTAAAGGCTTCAATTTTGCTAAATCTTTACATAGAACTCAATTTTTAGTAAAGGGACTAACAATGAAGATTGTTTCTGATGCTGTTTCTATTTGTTAGATAATAGAAGGTTTATATTTCTATATTAAAAAATAAAGCATAAATTAATATAATTATTAGTGTTAACTAGCATTAAAAGTACATAATTCCAGAATATCAAAAAAGAATAATTTCAAATACATTGAAACTCTGAAGCCGGTGTATTTAAATAACAATAATAATGCATATCATATATTTATTACATATGGTATGCATTATTATGTAAATAAATTTTGAATTTACTTAGTTTTAACCATCTTCATGTAATTTATATTTGTGACTATTATACTCTTTCCAGAGGAATATTTTTTGTGGGATAAAATTTTTATTTTTATTTCTCTTCTCATAATTTTTAAAATAAAATTTCAGTTTCAAATGCTAGTCCCTTTACTAAAAATTGAGTTCTACATAAAGATTTTTTTCAGATTTTGTAGGTACCTCATTTTCTTGCCCCAATCAGCTGTAATCAAATGTCTTTGCAAACCTCCTAAGCAACAAACAGAAAACTGTTTAACCCTTTGCCTGCTTGTATATGCTACCTAGACAGTTCTATCGTTTAAAGTTGACGCTTCCAATCTAGTAGTTCTACACAGAGAAGCTTGCAAAGTTGTCTTTATCTTAAAAAATCTTCAATCCTATAAGAAGTGATTGCAGACTTCTTTTTGCTAGACCCCCATTTTTTCTTTCCTTTCCACTCAATTTATTTACTTTGTCAAGACTTCGAGTTCTTTTCAATCTTGGATAAAATCAGGGAAGAAAGGAATGCTTTCATTCATTCTGTATCTTGATAAATCTTTTGTCTTTGCGATGACTACATTTCTCTAGATTTAAAAAAATAAAATCCATGTTCTGTGCTCTTGTTTATGGATTATTTTTCATGAGGCAAACTTGCATAGTATGGTCTAGATGATTTACTAGAAAACAGCCATAGGGATAATAGGAAATAATATTTCAAAAGCATAATCTTGAGTTGCATGGAAGATATGTTAGACTAAAGATGGAGAGAAAAAAATGAAGTTAATGATTTTTGAAAAAAATGTAAAAGATAAATAGCAGAATTTTAAAATAAAATTAAGAGTCCTTGGGAAACTGACAGAAAATACAATGGAAACAGAGAAAATGAGAAGTAATAAAAATGTAAAACAGTCGCAGGCAAATCAATATGCCAAATTAATAAAGATCATCTAATGATCAAACATTGTGTAGTGATTGTTAATTGCCTGTTTTGTGTCAAGCACTATCATAGCTCCAGGGAATCAGAACATCAGTAAGACACAGAGTTTTTTTTCCTAAGAAGAGCACAGAACAAAGGTGGCAAAAAGGAGGTGAGAAATCAAATAGAATGCATAAAAAGTATAAAATTTAAGTTTAGCTAGAAGAAATGCTCAGGAAATTGTACTTCCTGATGTATTAGTGATGTTAATGATGATAGTAATGGGGAGTGTGTGTGTTTGTGTGTATATGATGGTTTGTGGATGAAGCGGGACTAATCTTGAAGTGAAAATGTAATGAAAAGGTTTGTAAACAACAGAGAATGTGGCTCATTTTCAAATTTGCAGGTGATCTGTATATAAAAAATAAGACTATCAAATTCTATTGCTTATAAACATATATATGCACATTTATATACACATATATTCAAATATGTATGTTCATATTTTACTGTGTTTGCATATGTGCTATATATTATGTGTTTTCTTATCATACTTAATGTTATTCAGAGAATGCAATTAATAATTTAAAAACTGAAAAAAATGCAGAAGACATTAGTTGCCAGGATTATCTGCTTGGGTTTACTTTCTTATTGATACCTAGTGATAACTGAAAGTACATCAGGGAGAAGAACAATGAGAATGCTCAAGGAGAGAGAGAATTGAAACCCCTTCCTCTATTTATTGATTATGCATAGTAAATACCATGAGTTGGCAGACTAGGAAAGATGGAAAATGTATGGTTCTTGCTGTTAGAGTGCTCATGTTCATAGTGTGATGGGGGACTACAGAGTGCCAAATTCATAATTTAATAATATAGAATTTACAGACTAGTGAATAAAATGCTAAGACTATCTGAGAAGAAACTAGCTATCTCACTGGGATATTTTTCAAAGTTTTCACAAGAATCTATAATTGAATTTATACTTTGTATAGAGTTAGTCAAAGAGAAGAGGGAATAAAGACATTATTGGCAGATAAGAAAACATGAAAAGTGACATTTCTGATTCTAATTAAAACAGAATAAATAATATTAAACTAGATTTATCTCTGTAGTTAACTGTATAACTGAATAAGCTGTATGACTGCTTCCAGACATTAGACAGCATACTGCACAAAATTATGATTCATGAGAGAAGGGAAACAAGATGAACCTCAAAAAAGACACCCCCAAAGAGGAAATTACTATTAATATGCAGATGAAATATAGTGCAATATTTTTAAATGAAAGATGCAGGAAGGAATGAAGGTGAGGAGAGGCAGGCAGGAAGAAGCATTTTGTTAACTTTATTTAGTTGTTCATATTGTTGGGGGGGGGACCCATTCTCCACCTCCAACCCTATCATCTTGTCCCCCAACCCGTGTGGCAAATCGGGATCCCTGGGATGTATATGAATTACATCCAACATCCTAACTGGTAAGCCACCAAGTTGTATCCCAATAAATGTTTTTAACATAATCATTAACTGAAAGTATATAAAATATCTATCACTGTTTTTTCACATAAATATAAAATAATAGCAATAATAGAAGAGAAGCCCTGATATTATGTTATTTTTTATTCTTCTCAGTAAACAAAGCAACAGGTTAAAACTTGCAGGGATATTCAGTGTGACTTGAGTCACATTGCCTCTTAGGCAACAGCAGAATAGCCTGTGCTAACTGTGATCAAAGTCATATTTGGTGATATAAATTTCAGTTATACCAGTTCATAAATTATGGTTTTATGTTGACCCTGCCCTCCTAGAGCATCTGTTCTTTTCAGACACAAAAGGAAGGAAGCATGTTTATAGCACAGTATGTGAGAAGAAATTTAGTATTTTAGCTTTATCTGCCTATTGGTAGACTTGAGTAATTTTTATATTACAAGGAAAAATGGATCCAGAGAGTCTGATATTAAATCCCTAGCAGGGCTCCAACATGTCAGTTGGATCTTAAGCTAAGCCATGTTCCTCTGTAAGCTCCATAAAGGGATTGCTGTTCTTGTGTATTGATTAGCCACCTGTGGGAGATTGCTTTCTTCAAGATAAACACCTGCTTGGGGTCCTATTCTTTGAAAGAAGGCACTTATTTAAGTGGAAAATCTAAGACTCTTTTTTTTCTTAATTTTGATCAGGGCAAACACTGGGCTTTTTTTTTTTTTTTTTTTTCTGAATTGTTTTCTTTCTATTCTGTTTTTTGAACCAAAGTAGAATCTAACCTGGCTCAGAGTTTTCCTCAATATTACAACTCTTGCCATCATTAAATGTGAATTCAATATCCATAAAGACATCTTCACCTCTCAAATAATTTACCTCTTCCACTCTGATTGTCTTTAACCGCTTTCTTTGAGCCACACATCTCTAGGGCTATGTGTTGCATGTAACATAAACATGCAGAAATTCCTTCTGTAAGCATCACCTCACATTCTGCCAGTCGACAGTCTCGTGCTTTTACCTCTTACGGCATATTTTTTTATTTCTTTCATTTGTTTACTCTGATTTTTTAGTCTCTAGGGATCAGTCCCCTACCATATGAAAACAGCTCCCCAAAATTTCTAAATTGAACATGTATTTCAACACACTATGTATCTTTAATGAGCTTTTAGAATGGGTGTATTTTTCAAGTAATCAAATGGTGTGCATATTAAGAATGAACAAAATAATTTATTTGTGGCCTGCTGTGTTAAGAGAAGGAAGCTATAGCAAACTTTAGTCATAAAGGTTAAGGATCATTTTAAAATAATATGATATCTGAACTGAGTTAAGTTAGGTGGAAGGGAAAAAAAAAAGGATTTATGCCAAATAATAGCCCAAAGGCTTGAGATAGCTTGTGTACCCAGGGGCTCTATTGCATTGCAGTTATAAATATAAAAGTTGAGGCTGGACCTATACCTGGTGTCCAATATAAAGGACCCTGGGTCTCATGCTAAGGGTTAGTAATTATGTGCCACATTGCAAGCTTTGGAATTTGACTTTAGTAATCACTAATCGGAATTGGAGTCAAATTCAGGAAGAAGACATAAATCTGTTTCTCACTGTCCTTCATCTAACCTATTCCAACCTTCAAATTCTGTTTTTGAAGTGTGAACCACATTACCTGGCTGAATGATGGAATAAAGTTTCAAGTTAGACAACATAATTATTGTTGTGTTAAAATCCATTAATCAAAGTGCTTCTACATCCACCCTCTTTATTATTAAACTATAGAAATAATGAAAGATTGACCTCCCATTCAAATGAAAAGAAAAATGATGGCTTCTCCCAAGAAATCATGTACTGGCAGTTATTGTCAGTTGAGGCTATGCGGAAAATAAATATTTCAAGAAATATTAATGTCAGAAATTTTGTTTAAAACTATTAGTGCCATTTATCTGAGAGCATAAATGGTATAAGCACATATTATTTTTTTCTTTTTAATAGCTCTATTTCTTTTTCTTTCTCTATCTGTCATTCATTTCTTTCTCTTATTGTCTTTCTATCTCCTTCCCTTTTTGATAAAACCCACTTCACCATTCCCCACGAGTTCTTTTATCAATTTATTTTTTTGCTTCTATTTACATAGATGAAATTTCAATAACATGAAGACTGTATTTCTATGCCCTATGTGATAATTCTGTTTTATTTATGAATATATATGTATTATTTTCCAATAAAAAATTATCCAGTGAAACAAACATACTAACAGTCAATGAATGGTAAGTATTTTTTATTCATCCAATTTCATCTCACATGTTGTCTACATCCTCACTTTATTATTACTTCAATAGGCATGCATCATTGTAACTCAACATGAGTTTTATATTATATTATATTTTATATTAAGTTCACCACTAACAATCCAATTTTATCCTTCACCATAAAATTCATTCCTTTTATTTGATATGCCAATCCTTCTTCCCTTTCCCTTCTGATAGTATAAATTTGTGTTATACACTAAAAATCTGCTTTTGTTTTATTAGGTTAGCTTGTTTGATGCCTGTACTTTCAATATATGAGTGAATCACTATGGTGTTGATATTTCTCTGACTTATTGAACTAAACATGTGTCCTATCCTCTTGCCATTGTATCCTCTACCAAACCCCATCACCGCTCTGCTTTACAGAATCAATTTATTCTTCAGCTCTTAGTTGAAATATGGTGTTTCTGAATTATTTCTCGAAGCCCTGTTTTGTGTTTTCTGACTACTGTGAACTTTCTTATCACAATAGTTGCAGATAAATATTGTAATTGCTTATTTACAGTGTCCCTCTACTTGTGAAGTCTTCTTTAACCAATATTTTATTCATGGGGTTCAGGTTACCTTGTGGGAATTTTGAGCTAGAGGGCAACTAAATTCCTTTGCAGTCATATTATTGTTCCGCTCTATAAGCAGTCATAATTAGAGGAAATCTGCTTTTTATTGGTGTGTGGGTCTACACCCTGACTTCATTCTTGGGACAAGAAAGAGTCATTTCCATGACTGATAAGTTCTGGAGGAGGAATGGATACAAACATTTTTGATAGTAGAAAGGACTTTTTCTCTCTTACTTGTACAAAAGTGGTGAGGGCAGATGCTGTTTATGTGAGTGAAAGTCTGCAGTTAACCAACTGTAGTCAGGAAATAGAGTCATTAGGCCCAATTACCTGCAAAAATAAGTCATATTACCAAGCCACTTTATCAATAATGGAAGTCATTTTGATTTCCACTTTTCCTGACATTATTGCCTTCTGTAATTTTGTCCAGAGCTTTGGAGAGAAGTGGAGAAATATTAAATAAAAGGCCTCTAAAATCTCAAGAGGTACCAATTGACTAGAATGTGAATTATTTACCAGTCTTTGTTTTCAGTCCTTAAGCAGGAACATGACCATTGCTGCATGTATGTGTATGCACGTTAATACAATTTATAAAGAAATTGAGTCTTTAACTTATTTAAAAAATGTAAACTTGTATATTTACATACTTGATCTGTAACTTTTTGGGTTTGGTTATATTACTGTGCAGATTCCTTCTGTGTTGAAAAAATTCCACAATGAAGATTTGCACATTCTGAAAATGGGAATATTTACAGATAAATTAGTAAAATAAATGACATATCGATTCCTCAATTAATACAAATTCATAATTATTTTATGAAAAAATAAAATGGTATTAAAATGTTAAAGCAAGGAAGGAAGGCTAAAAATCTTTCTCACTATGTATTACCATGGAGTTCTTTTTCTTTGGAACATGTGTGCTGAACTGTCTTATGTGTTCCCACTGTTGGGTCAATCACAGGCATGGCTAGCAGACTCAGGGATTCAGGACATTATCTCTCTGAACACAAGGATTCACTCCAGGACATGACTTGTTATGAAAACAGCAACAAGCTTCCTTTTCAGGCATTTACATGAATGCTGGAGAAAGATACGATTACTCAGGTCATGTTTTTAAAGATCATAAAATCCTCCAGTTCTCTGGAAACATCTTTACTAAGGAAAATTTTCTATCAGAAGAATATCCAAAGGAGACAAGTGTGAAAGGACAAAAAGTGACAGAATCCTAATGACATTGTTTCAAATCCTGAAAATCAGAGTTGCATGAAAACATTCATAACCCCACTTTTCACCATTTAGAAGTAGATTCCAGATACTTCCAAGAATCTTAATGTAACAACAAATGTGTAACATATAACAATAAAGACTCTTGAAGTTTAAAAAGGACAAAATAATATATATATATGTTTGAGAATGACTTAAAGATAATTGAAAAATGTTTTTTTGCAGTATTTCCTCCACTTAGAATAGATTTCATTTAAGAAATGGCAGAGAAAGTTTAGAAGAGATTATCATAACATAGTAGATACATTAATTATGATTTTCTTATACTAATTCTAATTCAGTTGCAGAAAATCATTATACCAGTACATTAAAAGGTCACCAGAAGAGATTGCTTTGACAAAAGTAATGTATACCATGCCTGCAGTGAGTTGACAGACGTATGTCATGCATGTGCCACTCATGTTATAATGAGGAGATATAGATTTTAGAATTATGACAATCCTCTGTTATCAATATATAATTTTCATTTATATGTAGTCATCATAATATGCAGTAGTTACAAAAAATCTTTGCCTGGCAGTGACTTGTACCCCTTTTCCAAAAATAAGGAAGCCAAAACTCATGATGCAGAAATTGTTGTTTATGTCTCAGGACTACAAGATTTGACAATAGATACAGAAATTCAGATTTGTCAGGCACGATGCTAAAACTGGTTTGGGATTTGATTGGGGGGGTCTTGTTTTTATGGGGTATTTTTGTTTATCGATCTATATCTCAAGGAACGAATAATGAGTTATTTTGGTATTGTAAATAGAGCAGAAAAGACCACTCCATTGCAATGTGTTATGAACAGGTCTTAAGATGTTCTATCAGTCGACCAGATGAGACACTTTGAAACCCAAGCTAGTAATAGTGAAAGCATCTGAAGAAAAAATTTTCTACTTTACAACTTTGTGTTTTTTGACTTTTTTATAAAAAATTGTCAGGACACTTTTAAAATAAAAGAACATTTCATTTAAAAAACTACTATTAAAGATATTTTTATCATATTTTTTATGATCTGAGCACTCATTCTGTCAAAAATTACATAGAAATGCAGGAAAAAAACTTTTTCTAAATTAGTAGTTTTTTCTTAGTAAGTATCATATTAAATATCCATGCAAACTTGTCAGCAAAATTTACTACTTAATCTAAAATATGATGGCTATATGAGAGATCATATTTTACCACAATATCTCTAAATTCCTTAGGGGGTTATTGAAACTTCTGTACTTTGGAGATCATGTATAGATTCATGAGTTGCTGAAATTTTAAATAGTTGTGAAAAGAAAATAATATGCTGCCTAAATGTCAATAATATATTTTAATTCTCAAAATCATTCTATAAAATACTGCCATGAATGAAAAATATGGTTCAAGAAAATATATTTTATTTTTAGTCAAAAGGAAGAGTAGTTGGGTAAAATTTCAACTCAGATAAAACGATTTTGTAGCACTAAAATGCATTAATCAAAACAAAAGTATTCTGTAGGTATACATAGAAATTATGACATTCATCACTACATTATTTGCTACCTAGAAATAAACATTTCTAGAAGAATCATTAAGGGCTGACAATTTGGAGACAATTTCTATGATGTGAAGTTCTACTGTGATAAGGAGATAAGGGAATTTAAATGCCCTTAAGTATAAAATCCGAATTTAGTTCTTATTTTTGATTGTATGTAAAGATCTCTGCTTTCTTACTAACTTCCTCTAAAAAAATATACACGCATAATTCCTGAAGAACAGAAATGTATTGTAATACAAAATGCCTGGTTTTGAGTTTATGACATTTGGAAATCTGCCTCCACTGAGTCATCACTCATAAAAAACACATTAGGCATATATTGCACAGAAAGATGTTAGAGTAAGATGTCTTTTTGGATTTTTCTGTCTCTGAGTTATATGCTTATTTATCTGCAATAATTAAGGAAGAATTGTAGATCTTCATAAGTGGGGTAGATAATTTTTTTCCTATGCCTTCATTACATTAGTGCTGTCAATTCTGGTCTTTTCTAGAATAAAATTCTATAAAGTGAAAATGTACCTGAAGAATCCACATCAAGTGAAAGTGCCCTGGAAACTAGTAAAGAAGGCTGTATTTGGAGGGTGATTTCCCTGGAAATATCACCTTTCTATCTCCTTATTTCTCCCCTTCGTATTTGCTGAAAACTTTACAATTGTTTCTTCTACATACAACCAAACAATCCCATTAAAATTGAAATTAAAGTGTTTATCCCTGTTGCATGCATTGGTTCTGATCTACACCAGCTGGAATTTTCATGGTCTGTAGCTCTACAAACCAACATATTGAGGTCATTTCTATTTTATTTTATTTTTTATTTTTTCTATCAGACACAAATGACAGAAAATATCAGTTCATGATGAACAACAACTCACAAAAATGACATGGTTAACTAATTTAGGCTGACATGTGAGGCTCCTGTTCACTTGATGCGTTCATATATGTCCAGACATAATGTGCCTTCAAAAAGGCTGAAAGTGTTATCTTTTAACCTTCACTTGCAAAAACATTTTACCTCATGACTTTGATGTATTATACATTCAATCATTTACAAATCTCAAAATTTGCTTTATATTCTCATATTTTTACATTTCAATTTATTCAGATTATTTTTGGAAAACATGAAATTTTCCTCATTCTGTATATGATGTCCATTTTTGACTTCTAAAATCCAACATGTTCATTGAAAGTTAGAAATGGAATTTACAGAATTACCTAGCACAACAGAAACATAATAATATTTTATTCCAGTTCCCTTCCCATTCTTAAAAACAGATTTAAATCATATCAAAGTCAAATTTCAAAGTGATTTTTATTTTATTCCAGTAAAGTAAATTATGTGGTGGGCTAAAAGTAAATTCTGCTTGATTATTTATTTATTTTTTCAACATTAAACTTTCACCTTTCTAATTCTTAAAATGGGGCTTTCCTTCATTAAACACAGTAAAAATATCATTTTATACTGAAAAATAAATTATTATATGCCATTAAGATTAGGAACACTATGGAGAAAATCATGTGGTCAAAACAAAAACACATTAAAATACAAAAATATAGACTAATACTATAATTCTATTATAATATAAATGAGAATATTAGGTAGTGTTGTCTTTCTCTGCAAAATGCTATGCATTTAATTGCATAGAGAGAAAGCTTTCAGAAATCCAAAATAATTTTTTATTGTGCCTAAGCCAAACTATGGGACAAGAAGAAATGTGATCATCACAAACTAAGATTTTCTTGTGAATGAGACAATTCTTTTCATTCTAAGGTGCTCCAGATTCAGTAGTCTTCTGAATAAAATACTATTTTTTCAGTTCACTTTTCTTCTCCTCCTTTGAACTATAAATGCACCAACCACTAGACAATAAAAAGTCTTACTTATGCACCAGGAAAGATCTCAAAATGTCACCAAGGTGGTCTCTATGAAGGCAGCTGACTACAAGTTTCTAATATTGATAATTTACTGAGATATGCTTATTAAATTTTCTTTATAATCTAACAGTTTATAATTTGTGAAATATCAATCACAATTAAATTATCAATCAAAGCAAAATGAAATAAGCAATGGACATTTTAAACCAATATGCCTACTATAACCAAATTTAATTATTTTGATGGACTATGATAAATGAAAGGAGAAAAATTTTTTTTTTTCATGTCATGCTTATCTTAAACTCTAATAACTCATTTAGATCTTCTTTAGTGAAAACAGTAATTCTTAGCCGGGTGTAGGGAAGTAAGGAGGGAAAGGAGATGAAGCTAGAGAACATGGATATTTACTTGCAGAAATAAGATTGACACACTCCCTGGCATGTAACCTTCTTGCGTGTATATTTGTGTTTAAGTACCACTATTACTATTTTTGAGGCTTACTTTTATCAAAGTTTATTTTTGTAGTCTCCTGGTTTCCTCATTTGAGTGTGGCCTCAGTGAAATTTTGATTGGGAGTCAATGTATTTCTCCCTGTGGCCTTGTAATTGCCTAAACAAAGGCAATCAAATATTATCAGTTAGAGCAATCATCTTTATCAGCTGGGAACTTTTCCTTAATTTAAGTCAACACACCATCTTAAACATATTTATTTGAACAGTTATTCCTGCTGGGAGAAAAAAAAATTGTCTATCCTGAGGTTTCTTGAACTGAAGAATGGGATGTATATATGATCTTAGAACCTGCATGTGGAGAGAGAATTAATCCTGATTATTGTATGTTGTTAAGTGAAATGATGCGAGAATCAATATGTAGCGACCACTTTGAGGGAAATCTTCAAATACTTGCTTGTCATATATTATTTTATCATTCTTTTAGCATTTCTGTATAATAAAGTCAGAATGAAAACTTTTTTCCATATTTACTAAATAAATTTCCTTCTTTTCTCAAAAATATTAAACTGCAGAGATGACTATACCAGGTTAATGTTTTTACCCAGTTCATCCATTTTTATTGTTATTTTGTATTTTAAAGGAAAGGTACAGGCAAGAATGAAGGCCAGTAGGACAGGCAGGCAGGAGGAGAGAGGAGTAAGAAGCATTATATTTTTATTTGTTTCTTCATCATCTGTCATTGTTCTGGCCCCAGGTCTTGAATAGGGGATCTTGGGATGTATGTGATCTTCATCTGATTCAACCCACTAGACCACCAAGGTACAGCCTTACCCAGGTCATCTCTTACAGATTCAGCAATAACATCAATTATAGTCAGTGATACAAACAGATTACATAACACAAGATACATGCCTGTTTAGCTTGGAATGAGGCTGAAAGAGATTTGAAGAATTTTGATACTAAGAAGTAGCATTAAGGGAACTTATTTGATATTAAAATACATACATAAATATAATTTAAATTTTCTTTGTAATGCACCCTAAAGATATGAAAGAAAAATATTAAATGAAAGGATACAAATATATGACTTTTTATTTCCTATAAACAGATCTTATTTCAGGTGGTACAAAACTATCTTTAAGTTATTAAACCAAATCCCTGAGTAATGATCTTCAGACAAATTATGTTTCGAATATCTATTAAGATCTTATTATCAAACTACTTAGCTTCAAACTCTTAGTTTTCCTAAACTTGTCAGTCTCTAGGAATAATTTTATCATTATAACAATATTTAAATCTTAGAATATTTCTAAAAATGCAAAAGATATTCAATCAGTGCTTCTTTAGGGAAGCAACACTATGATCACCTACATAAAAATTGATGCTAGAAATGATTTATCTATTATTAAACTTTATCATTCAATGCATATTTACAGTATCTCACCAGGATGATAATCAAAGGAATAAGAAATATCTTATATTCATCTTTGATAAAGAAATGTAAAAGGAACTTCTAATAATCCCTGTTTATTTAAATTTCCCATTTGGCATTGAATTAAAGGTATGCTTGCTTGAATTCTCAGCAGGTAGTGAAGAATATTAAATGTTCTTTTAGGCTTCTCAAATACTGGTGAGGGAGAAGAATGCTAGATACATTTACAGTGTTTTGTCAAAATGAAGGTTAAACATCTATGTCCCATTAACATTAGATACTTCTTCTTATTCAAATAAGATAACCTCATTATGAACTCTATTTTGATAAAGTGCTTCGAAGAAATAAAGACAAAACAAGGTAAAGAAACTATTTTTTCCAATTTAATTCAGATGATGCCTCATGTGGAATTACTTGCCAAATATCAGTCATTTAATGGAATGAGACTTAGTTTAGCTATATTTTGGCCTACACAGAAATATTTTTAGGGTACATAGATGTTAAGTATTTATTAAATTGTGCTGAAATTGCAATTCATTCTTATTTTGTCTTTATTTCTTCTATGTTATAATAAACTTCAGAAACACATGTAATTGGAACAATAATTTAATTTGGTTCAGTGCAATACATATCTTTAAAAAAAAAAAAGAATTCTGATCCGCAATTGATTGGTTAGATAATTTGCATTCCTAACTCGCTTTTTCTCGACAATTTTAATAGCCTAAAAATGTGACACATTTTAAGATAAGAGCAAGTATGTACCATGACTCTGGCCAGTGAAATCTAAGTGGAATTATAATGTAGGTATGCCTGGAAAGATTTAGATTATCTACTAAATAAAAGGAGAAGATACTTACTATTTTCTTTCTTTTTATCTTTTATTTTTTTTATTTATTTTTTTTTTTTGAGGAAAGGTGTAGGCAGAAATGAAGGAGATAAGAAGTAGGCAGATGGAAGGACAGAGGCAGAAGAAGAACTTTATTTTATTTAGTTGTTCAGTCTGGTTGTTGCCTAAGGTCCTAGGACACAAACTGAGGTTATTAGGTTGTGTGTGGACTGAGCAGAACTTCTATTCAATTAAGGTACCCCAATTCTTACTTTGAACATAAATCAATATTGGAATCTATAGCCATGAGATGACTGATTTGGCCAAGAAAATATTGGGATACTGAACCAATACTATTGTCAATTTTTATGTGTCTCATTAAACTAGTCAGGTTTTCTATATAAATTACTGTGATATTGTCAAGCATCAAATTTCAACTTATTTAATTTATTTCAATAATTACAAATACAGAATACATTTAGAAATAATTAATAGCCATATAAATATCATTTAAATTAGAAGAGAAATACACAATATTTGGATAGTTTAGACATTATTGTAAATTAAATTACTGCATATTAAACACATGATATATGATCAAAGCATTATTCAAATTATCTTTATAGATTAAAATATGCTATAACTAAGCCAGGAATGACAGAATCAGTGTTGGAAGCATTTAAGTTATGGGATTACTAAATCTATTAAAAAGCAAGATGTTAATTATAAATGTACGAAATATGTAAATTAGGAAAAACATTAAAATAAAATCTGCAAATAAAACTGTGAGATACTTCTTTATACTTTTAGCTTAAAATAAATTAAAAGATAATTAAACTCTAACAGCTGGATTGAAACAGAACACAAGCATGTGAGCGTGCATGCAAAACGAGAGAGAGAGGTGACTTCAGTTGGAAGGAGAAAATGAGTTTAACCAAGTTATTTAAGAGATAATGTTTTTAAAAGATACATAAAATTATCTAATTATTGATATTTTTAAATATAGAAATGATAAAATCAATTGATGGGGAGAATTAAATAAAAATCTGCATGGAACAAACCATATTCTCTCAGGAAAGAGAATATATGGTTAAAACACTGTTTCCCAAAAGCACTTGGTCCAGTAAGGTTTATGGAGATTTACATCAAACATCCAATATTCATGGTACAAAAAAATTGCAAGGAAAGTTATTCTGGGAAGGCTGAGCTGCAACATACTGATGCGATGCTGGATCTGTCCAGAGAGAATTCATGGAGAGAGCTGATTGGTCAGGAACACATAGCAAGCTTATTAAAAGCAGAAACAGAGTTTTAGTTCCCTGAGGTCTGGGAAAGTTACATCAAGCAAGTGCACACGTGTTTATATGAGCTGTGCTACCTGCATCTCACACAGGAAAGGTGGATTCTTGAATATATATGAGGGTTGGAGGTTTCTTCTTTCATGGGTGTGTCCAACTACCTGGAGTAAAAATGTTATGGGTATCTAGGGATGTGGCTTAGATCTAAGTTGCTAAGGTGGGGTCCTTGCTCTTTTGTGCTTGTTCTTAGTAGACTCAGATTTTCCCAGTTAAGTTTCTGCTCAGACATCTGCTGACTTACCTATAGACTTTAAGCTATGCTGTCCTGCATCATTCTCCCCCTGATAAATTAGGGCCAAATATATTTTTTGGTTATGAAGGATGAAGGTCATCTCTTCTGTAACTATTTCAAGCTGGATATGGTCACAGTGTTTCTCCTACCTAGGGCCCAAACTATTCTGCTTTTAAGGTAACTGGTGGAAGTATTTTGGGGGACTAGCAGGCAGGATGATTGAATGCAATGCATGCAGAGTCCAGAAACTGTGGTCTTTGTTCCAAAGGAGGATAGGCTCGTGGAAATAGCTGTATTAATTGACTCTAGATGAGAAGAAACAAATTTTACTATCAAGTTAAAAGACAATTTAAATATGGGTAGGGGTTATACAAAGGACTGATTCAGGAAAGGTCTGACTGGTTAACCTAAGGGCGTTATCATGTCTTTCAGAGAAAACATAGGATAGAAAGCTTTTAGACATTAGAAATGACTAGAACTGGTAAGATTGCAAGTTTAGTTTCATTAAGGATAAAGATAACAGTTAAAATAGTATGTATAAGAAGAAAACACAAGAGGGTGATAGAAAAATTTAGAAAGTGTTATACTAATGGATGAGCTTCTTGATGTGGGTGAGCTTTCAGAGGCAGAGGACCAGGGAAATAATAATGAATTATTTACTTTAACAACTTTTACTTATTTGAAGGGATTTTTGATTTCTTGATTTTGATAGGTATCTGGCTGTTCACCTGGAACACGAGACTTTCTTCTGGATACATGTACACAGTTCACAATGTTCTCATTTTACTATAGAGCGCAAAAACTTAAATGATCATGGTTAAATTCTTTTTAGGCAAGGCCAAGGATGGGCTGAAAATTTTTGCAGGGTATGTGGGAAAATGCCTGCCTACCACTTCCAGCAACTATAAAAAAAAGCCATGACACCTCCTGTAACCTGAGCTTGCTGGAATGCAGCCAGCAGAGGAAGAGCTTCTGGGCTCTTGAAAACCCTTCCCCTAATTTACATCCCTCTCTTCCCCTGTTTTCTCTAGCCTATATAAGCATGTTATAACCAGAAACTGGGGCTCAGCTCTTTGAAGACGAAATCCCAGCTGAGACCACACGTGTAATAAATCTGCCTAAAATACTTCCAAAGAGTGCTTGCTTGGTTTCTCCCGAAAAACTGTAACAGATGAAAGAAGGCTCTTGGAAGAAACAAGTTTGATTTCTTTTTCCTTCTATGGATAGTGACCTGCTCAAATGGTGAACTAAAGTTAATTTATGGTTGCTATTTACACTTAAAGTAATTCAACAAAGCAAGATATGACTCAGAGTAATTTCCTTCTGTATTACCTATGCTACTTAATTACAGATAAGAGAAGAAAGAGATAACCAGAATAAATTAGGTGGAGTACCTTTCATTTACACTCATAATCTGATGTGAAGAATAAGTTGAGATTTAGAGGGCTGGGTGAGGACAAAATGGCTCTTTCATAAACAAGAAAATTAATTTTTTCCCCTCCAACATTCAGAGTTACCTGAGGCTAAACTATTGTGAAGAGTTGGAAAGAAGGTTGCTCCTTGGACACTGTCACTTAATCTTCATCCCTCAATGTATGGGTTGGATTATTAAAGGGTGATCCCGTCTCACTCTGGAGACAAGAACACTCTTTTCTTATGTCTTTCCTTTTGCACTAGGACACAACCCACATGGCTTCCTGGTTTAAGGGCACATTTTGCTCAAATGGTTGACTTTGTCACAGTGATAACCAGGGGCATTTCAGTGAGGTCCATTTAGTGATGTCAAAGTCTTCTTACTTGGTGCCTATGGAAGCTGACTGGAAGTGCTGACAAAGGCAACAATTAAAAAATGTTGACCCTGTTCCTGACGTTAGAGACCTCTATTCACTTCCTATTCCTTCTGCCACATTTTGGCTGTTAAAGACCTTTAAAGGCATTAAGGATTGAAGTAATAATGTTGGAAAGAAAGGCAAGGTATTCCTTGCCATATAAGGATACAGCAAAAAGAGAAAACCAGGTCGCTATTTCTCTTTAAATTTAACAGGAAGAGAGGGTGAGGTTACCAAGAGTATAGAGTTTAGTTCAGTCAGAGCAGTGAATTTCTAAGAGCAGTAACTTTGGGAGGAGTGGTATGACTCTGCTTCCTGGATTGTTCGTAGCCTAAGTCAGTATGACAAACAAAAGAGAAAGAAAAACATATACTTTAAAATGTATTTCATGTCAAAGCATGAAAACCTGTTTTTTAACATTTTTTCACAAATTTTTGAAAATGAAAATGTCAGCAAATAGTTTCTGTAAATAGTTAAGATTAAAATAACTGTAGTTAAAGATTTGCCTGTAACATAATTGATAATATTTGCTTGATTTTGAAGTGTAAAATGTTTTAAAATATTGAATATAACAGTAACAAAACACATGAAATATTTTAGTAATTTTATGACCCTACAATGCACACATCAATTATTAAAGTTTCACATAAACCTACTAAGATAGTTGAGCTTTACTTTTCATTTAGACAAGACTTCTCAAAATATTTTACCACACCAAGTGCGCCTACTGTGTTTAATATCTCCTTTTACAAAGAGAAAATATTTCTTTCCATGGGGTATTTCAGGAGTGCTCTAAGATTTCTTTAAAAAATAAGAAATAAGTAGCTTCTTATTCAAAATTTGATTTTTAGGAAGCTTTGGGTAGTTAAGTCTTAAATATACTATAAAAATATACCATTTCTTATTTTCACAAAGGCATACATTTGTGATGCACCCCAGTTTTTATTTTTACTTTTGGTAGAGAATTGATAAGAATAACATGCTGAGAGGCACAAATAATACTAGAAAACTTATGATTTATTGTTAAAATTGACCATGGTTAGGAATTTTTATAGTTATATTACTAAGTATACTAGAGAAACTTATAAAATTTATTGCTAAAGATTTGCTAAGTAATTTATTTCTGACCAGGAAGGTCCAGAGTGACATTTGAAATCAAACAATTTAACCAAAACCAGGTTTATAAAAAAATTCCCATCCCACCTGATCTCAGAGAAACATCCAGATTAGTCTGTTACCCCCTGAATTTAGTAACATTAAAGGAATATTTCTTGATTTAACAACAAATGGAAAAAATTTTAGTAACATGTATTTTTACAACATATAGACAGAGTCAGACACAGAAGCCACCTTTTTCATTTAAAACTGTAATGATATGCTGGACAAATTATGTATAGGTGCCTTTAAACAACCATTATATGAGATCCATCTTGCAATATATATATGTATCTCCAACTTAGAGGCAAAAATCACCTCTATTAAAAATATACACTTTGCCATATTTTATCTTCCTAAGAAGAAAATTTTGATATGAAGGAAAAGAACAAGTTTCAAGGATGAAACCATGTGATCAAGACAATTTTTTAAGCTGTCAAAAATAGCATTAGAATACCAGAACATCAATCTGCCAATGAAATTCCAGCTTTTACTCAAAATTGATGTCCTTAAACCAAAGTGAATATTCACATTCAGGAAACGAGTTTTTCTCTTCCTTCCATGTTCTTCACAGTCTGGACAATGGACATATTAACTTTTGGAGTAAGATTAGTAAAAAAGTGTTATAGTCCAGAATCCTCAGGAACTGATTGGGTGCTCCCGTGGCTCCAACATGTAATGGAAAGTGATTGTGGACTTATGGCATAACCTGAGATTCTTGTGGTGTCCCTGCATGAACCAGCTGTTCCTTGGCTTCAGCCAGGTGCTTGAGAGCTTCCATTTCAGAGTCCCTGCTTCCCCTCTGCCATCTCAGGTGCAGTAGGTGCCTGCCAACAGACCTATGAGGCCTATGATTACTGAGATCCATACAGCAAACTACAGGACCAAGATATTCCTGGGTTGGGTGTTGCCAGACTGGGGGTCTTTCCCCAAACCTTTGGGCTTAGGACCCCAAAGAGATTCAGACACTTGTCTCCTTGCTTCCCCTCTGTCCTCTGCAGAAGGTGCCAGCTGATAGGACCTAGTGACTCACAATGACAGTAGAGATGCTGAGGTATAGACCTCAGCCTTTTACATTGAGTAGGTTGTATTCCTGTTTTCAATATTTGTGTCTGCCTTCCATGTGGTGACCTATAACCTGGCATGTAAGGAGAGAATTTTGAGATTTTTTTTTTTTTTCTGATATTTTAGGGCATCAGTTTTGGCCTGTAGAATGAAAACAAGTAACACAGTTTCTTTTGCTGACTTTTCCTTTGACATTTGCAGGGAGAATGAGATCAGGAGTCCTAATATGTCAAAAAATATATTTTTATTGTTGGCATTATTAGAAGGCCCAGCCCACAGACACCTGCGTTTATCATAGGAATAAGAAGTTCTTAAAGTGGTTGAGGTAATTTTTTTTTTTTTTTTGTAAAGGAAGGCCTTAGAAATATGTGGTTCCAGAAAAAGAACAGTTTGAGTTAGACTTTTCAATGCCTTCCTTCATTTCTAGCTGGCCTACTAGCCTGAGGGTGAAATTAGCTTACTGGTGAGTCTCACAGTGTCACCATCTTAAAATAAATAAAACCTTGTCACCATCCATTAATAGAACAACCTGGTTTTTTGTCTTGGTGAAAGAATTCAAAAACTACAGACAGGAGAAGTTAACGGAAGGAAAACATAACAGGAAAATATAGCTACGGTGGCTCAGGGATTTGGAGAAGATGCACATGACCACTGATCTGGGGCAGACTCATATCCCCTTTCTTTGTTTCAGGGGTTTTTCTGATTAACTGCTGCAAGATCACCCCACCCAGTCATTTTACATAGTTTTCAACAGTTTAAAAGTTTCCGTTCTTTCTTTTTTTTTTTTTTGTTTTTGTTTTCTTCCTCTTGAAGAAGTTCTTTCATGCCCATGTGGTCATCACCAATCTCTTAGATTCATATACATCCTTGGTTTGCTCTAACTTGTATTATCCAATTGCCTATCCTAACAATAAGATAGTGAAGAAATCAGGATATTATACCTATAAGGTGAAGTTGTAAAAAATATGTATATAGGCATTTACTTACTGTATAGATTTAAAAGGAAGAGAGAGTGGAAAAGCAATGCAAATTTGGGAAGAAGTGCTTTGGCTCCCTCTCCCGCATAGGCATGATAGTTTGAAGTCAGCATGATTAGAAGGCTACAGAAGCTGGGGCAGGCCAGCTAGATTTCAGGGTGCCGTACAACAAAGCCTTCAGAATTCACTGGGGTAATGTGGGGCTATGGTCTCTACAGAAGGGAGGAGCTATTCCAGTGTGAGGTGGAACACTGCACTGATAGACCTGGCAGGAGATGGGAAATAGAAAAGCCTGACTAGGGACCATGAGTCTGGAACTTGTGGAAGAGGGTGTCTGGGCGGGGCGCCCTGGTGCTGTAGCAACAAGGAGCTGAGCCCTGATGGGTGCCTATGAAGTGCAGGCTTGATGAGGCAGTTAAATATATTATGACAAATATCATAAATATATGGTATGTAAGTGAAGTTGAATAATAAATAACTAACTTGCTAATTTTACAAATAAGAATTTAATGTCTAATATTGTTCCTATACATATCTATAAGAAAAAAAATTATGCTCTATTAGCAATGAAATAATTGCAGACTCATTCAATTATTTCTCCCGTAGTTTGGCATCTGAATATATCAATATTTATCAATGTCTTCTCCTGACATTTCAAATTTTTTTCAATATTCTCAAATTCAACCAATTTATACAAATCTTGTATTACTCTTTTCTAAAGATATCCTTCAGAGATCCTGATGTCATTTAATATCACATTCCATGAGAGCATAAAAATAAGAAAAATGATTTATACTAAATGTTTTATGTTAACTAAAATTATCATAGTATAAGAGCTAACACTTTAATTCTTAAATATTTCTTAAATTTCTTTCCATTCCAACTTTTAAAAAATCAAGCATGTCTCTTTTCTGCACTTCAGCTTTTGTTTTTCAGTCTTCTTAAATTCAGGCTGACTTAACTTCTAAGCCATTAGCTCTATTGTATGCAAACATGTCGCTTTTAAGTGGAAAACTGATCATGACAATGTCCTGTTTAAAACTCTGCAATGGTTTTCTATTGCTCTTCAGATGAAGGGCAAAATATTTAATAAGACAAAGTTCTGCTCGTTGGCTTCAATTCACCCCCTAATGAAACCATTCTTCTGTCCCTCCCACTCATCTCTACAATATTGAAAAAGTGTCTCCTGATCATGATAGAGTGTGTTGTGCTGAGCTATAGTTTCCCTCTGTTTCAGACTATTGCACAATTCCCTACTAGGATGAAGGCAACCAAAGAAAATAAAGAGCAACAAAGCACATAAGTATTATTGACTGTTGAAGGAAGGATTAGAAAACAGAGATCAAAGTTAGTGAAGACCACATTTCATCTTTTTCATAGCTATTTCCAAGCTAGTCTTATCTTTTGTACTTGTCATTTTTTTGTTCTAAATGACAACTGTTCTTTAATTGATGTAATGTCAGATATTATCTTTCATTTAGAGTAAAATTTGCCTAATTATGATACAATTTATTTAGTTTAACTTGTTGCAGACACTCCTTTTTTACATGAAATTGAATCTCAAGTACTGTTATTTTTGTGTGAAATATATAACACATTTTAAATAAAATTAAATTATTAAGTTAATCAAAAATGGCAGATTCTCAATTCTAAGCGGTTGTCATCTGTTATTCTTAAATATCAATAGATAAAATGTTACTAAATATTGTTGTTTTTTTAAAAAAGTAAAATATTTATAATAATTTTTACACTTCTGCTTTGTTTATTTAACATCAAGAGTATTTCATTAGAACTAAAAAAAGAAACGGCTTTATTGCTTCTTAATGTAACCCTCTACTAACAGATTTGATGATGGCAGAAGGGAGGCCATAAAATTAGAGCACCATAATAACTGTTTGCCTGTTTAACCAGAAAGCTTGTTTGATCACTGTGATGATGTAGTTATATGGGAGTGCATCATTTTTCTTTTCTAGAAATATCATTATTAATTTTGAAGTAGGTAAGAATGAGGCTATCAATATATTTATAGTTTAATGCTTGATTTTATAGTAGTCATGAAGAATCTCAGGTATGTTATTCCAAACAATAAGACAATATGTTAGATACAGGCAAGGAAAAGAGGCAAAGATTTTTCATTTCCTGATTTCCATGAAAGTTTTTCTGGAAATTAATTACAACCTATCACCTACTTCTTGTCCCAACAACTTTTTTGGGACATTTTGGGAATTTTTGTTTTGGGAATTTTTGCCCCATATTAAATTTAATTTGTATTTTAAATATGAGGTTGTTATTGAAAGGTTAGATCATCACAAAAGTATGTGTTTTAAAGAACAACAATGAAATAAATTGATGTTAATATTCATTATTTTGAAGAATAAAAGGGAATCTCCAGTTTTATATACAGACAATGACAGAATTTGTAGTAGGTTATGCAATCCCAACCTTTGTCTTCATTTTCTGGAATCACCCCACCCACATAGAATTTATCTTTCATTCTGTTTTGGAGACTTTACTTGATGGTATATCTTGAAGAATCCTCTAACTCTCCTTATCAGATATTTCACCTCTTGACTATGGTTTGTTTCCTGTTACTTTGAATAATTCCTCAGATTTGGGCCACATGAATGTGCATATTTTCTCCTCAAATCTCTTAGACTCAAAAGAGAATAGGTACTTGCAAGTATGAGATTTAATTCAAGTGATCAATTCTTAATTGTCCCTACTGTGAAAGCTATTCCTCATATTAAGTAAACCAAGGTTTCATGGCCTGTCTTCATTTAGTGATTTGTTTAATTCATAATGTTTTAATAATTTTCTGCCTTTTCACATGGTTGTGTCTTCTTCAGCAAAAATAGACATACTTTCGCTTTTTTTATTTTTATTTTTTTTAGATAATTATTTGGACCCTTTCCTTCCCAGGTAAAGTTTCTCTGACTTAATTGAAACATAAGAACTGCTAAACTCTTGTTATTCAATAGATTTAGTAATAGAGACAGCAAACCAGCTCAGTTGATCATGTTTTGATTTGAGATTTCCTTTCTATAGGAAGAGGCATAGGAGAGAATGCTGCCCTTCCTGAAGCTTCTCAAAGATCTCTGTTTTCAACCTTAAACTTAACTCTTACCTCTCCCCACAAAATTTCTCTCTTTTGGAGAAACATAGAGACAAATTTTATATTTTTTAAAAACAAAGGTAAATTATCCAGTGATGTCATTAATGTGTTATATATATATATATATTATATATATATATATTTCAACAAACAGAATTATGCTTCTAAATTATCTCCTTAACTATTGTTAATAATTACTTTGGAAGAGACAACTGGCTGACCACCAAAATACCATCAATAATATAAAGAAGGGATCTAGGTTTCCAAATCTAACAATATTTTCCCTCAACCTTTTAGTCTGCACAATTAGACCTTCTCACTTGAGGGTGTTAAGAAATTCCTAAATGTAAGGTTTTGGCCCATCGATCGGGACTAAAGTGGAAAAAAAATCAGGGAGCGCTACCATGGGGTCCCCATTTCTAAAGGGGTGTAGCCCTTTTTCAATTTGTCTTTAAAATTTTGGAGAGTGTCTACGTTTTCATCTACCAGGCTGCTTTAGTTTACGTACAAGCAGCACTGTTCCTACTTGATGGGCAAATGAGAACTCTTCAGCCTTATATCACCAACATAGCTGTCAATCTATGTGGGAGAGATCTTTTACAGCAATGGGGAGCTTATGAAACAATCGAACTCCAGCAGCAAAACGCAAACTAGAACTCATTGAACAGCATGCTCAACAGGCCCAGCTTCATCAAGTTGACCTTGCGCTCCCGCGTCAATTTTCAGCGTTTCCCACCATTCACTCTCCTACAGGAGTGTTAACTCAAAAGGAAAAAAAAAAATCACTGAATGGGTATTCTTACCCAACCAGCAAACAAAACAAACAAACAAACACATAAAAAAAAAAAAAAAATTGCAGACTAATCTTGAAAAGCTCAGTCTTGTGGTGTTTTATGGTCGGCAAAGGTTACGCCAGCCCATAGCCTCTGACCCAGAGAAAATCATTCTGCCAGTAACCAAATTACAAATCAATGAGGCTCTCCAAAATTGTCTGGATCAGCAAGCAGCTGCCGCCAACCATACAGGAATCAAAGATTCACAAGCCCCTGCAGAGAGGCACTGGGCGGGTGCTATTCATGCCCCCAAGGGATTTACATTAACCTGTCTGGTGATGATAAGGAAGGAATGGGAGAACGGGAACCGTCCAGGCTACAGTTAGGTGGAGGGGTCCCTCGGAGGCAAGATGGGTCCCG